>KN832882.1:1032139-1495791 GCA_000827325.1 Oidiodendron maius Zn | reverse complement strand
TCTTTATAGACTAGATAGTATTTACTATTAGTCTAGATAGTAGAGCTATCTAGTTTCTAAACTTCTAGCTAGTTCCTATATAGCTATTATATTATACTTACTATAATCCTCTAATATAATTAGTATTACTTTCTAGTTCTTTTTTATATTCTAGTATACTACTAATAGTATTATTAGAAGAGGTTAAAGCTATTTACTATAGTATTTTAGATACTTTATATTCTCTAGATTTTTATTATATTTATATTATAGCTTTACTAGATAAATATTATAATATCTTGATATATCTTTACTATCTAGATAGTTTCTAGAAGTCTTTTTCTTTTAGCTACTAGCTAGCTAGAGATATACTAGAAGCTTTCTAGCTATAGTAGTCTTTTATATATAACTAGATAGAAGCTATCTATATCTTCTTCTAGTTATAAGGCTAGTATATTATCTATATTACTATTACTATTTCTCTAGATAACCTTAAACTAAAGTAGCTAGTATAGATATATCTAGTAGGCTTTATTACTCTTCTATTTAGTAGTAGAGTAGTCTTAGTCTTATATAGTATAGACTTCTTTATAGTTAATATACTTTTTTTTATTATTATCTTTCTTCTCTAGATAGTTAGTTTCTCTCTCTTTATATACTATATAGATATAGTAACTATATCTAGTCTATTTAGTATAGTACTATCTAATATATCTAAAGGTATAATATCTAAAGTATTACTTTATTTATACTTCTATATAATAGAGTTTAATATTGAAAATTTAGACTTTAAATATAACTCCTCTTTAATAAGCCTTCTAAATAGTAACTATACTACTTATATATAAGACTATATTAGTAAATAATCTATAAGAAGTCTTAAGGAATTATATTTTATATTAGATAATATTAGATATATATTTCTTTAGTTTAATAAAGAACTCTATTAGATTATAGATATTATATAGTCTAGAGGCTATTATTCCTTTTATTATAACTATAAACTCTCTATATTTTATTTATACTTATATTCTAAATATAATTATTATCTATATTATCTCTTTAATAAAGTCTTCTATATTTTCTATAAATATTAAGACTATATTACTACTCTATATTCTCCTTACTATTACTATACTATTCTCTTCTAGTATTTTATTGATTACTTTAACTATTTAGATAGATATTCTTTTAGCTAGATCCTTGCTTTACTCTAGAGCTTATATTATAATTTCCTAGATTTATTACTCTAAAATAACTACCTTTAGTATATATACTACTTTCTTATTAGTACTATATACCCTCTTTATTACTATTATCTATATCTTTTTAGATATATTCTTAGACTCTAGTAAAGCCTCTTTAACTATTTTTGCTAGTGTCTTAATAGTAGTTTATAGATTATTTAACTCTATTATAGTATTAGCTTCTAGTATATTTTAATATATTATAAGGACCTCCTTTAGTATTATAATAAAACCCTCCTCTTTATCTAGTATTATATAGTCTTTAAATAGTTATAAGAGATCCTTATAATTACTCTCTAGCCCCCCTTCTCCCTTATTACTACTGCTTTACTAGGTCTATATATATATACTTATACCTACTAGTAGATAGTATATACTTTACTCAAGACTAGTGTATCCGTTATTGACTACTATTAGAGCTGCTATAATACTAGAGGGATATAGGTAACTTAAAGGGTAGTAGAACCAGGGTCACTAGTTCCAGATTTTATAGTTATTTAATTTTATATTGAGGTTTAAGGTTGAATATAGGGTATAAATTAAAATCACGAAAATTTTTTTTTATATAGCTTCTTTAGTTTAAGTAAGTTTATAGTTTAAGGATATATAATCTAATTAAGATATAGTCCCTTAATTATACTAATATAAGCTTATATATGGTATATTGTATATATATACTATAGCCTATAAAGTTGAAATTCAGCTCTATTGATAGGCCTGAAGCGCAAGTGTAATTCGGCCCTCGGTTTGAGACATTTGGACCAGTCGTTGTTGAGTAATGTTAGTTGAAAGTGGATAATTAAGTGAATAATTAAGTGGAAAGGTGGGGATCCTGATCCGCTTACTGATAGACTACGTTAAAGATATATAGCTATATTAAGCATTCCTTTCTTCCTTTCTAGTCCTTTCATCAGTTCAATAGTCCTTTTTTTGTTTCCTAGAAATCCTTCTTTCCTTTTTTGCCCTTTCTAAGATGTTCTTGTTATTAATTCCTCTCCTGTCTTTCCTTCCCCCTGTCGTGCTCACACAGGACCTCCTAATCGGCACCCACACTATCGTTGTCTTGGGCCAGACAGCTGACCCGTCCTCTAATGCCGACGGTATCTACCGTGATGGTGGGGGGAGGGGCTTTCCAGAACGGTTACCATGTTCAAGTTTTTGCCGACTCGATAACTAATCTGAATGGCATGGGTATAGTGCATAACTCTGTCGCGTATGCTGGATATGTATGTTCTCTATCTCCTTACTCTTGCATGGGAAATACATACTGGCTTTGTATTCAGCGAGTCAAGGATGATCCTCTAGATCTCTATACATTTGGCATGGCTGGCCCAGCGGGTGAAGCCCAATTTGACATGACCCCATTGGGCGCTCAAGGAAACGAGACCGAGACGTCAGGCTTTGCAATCTGGATGCTGAGCGCAATGACTCCTCTTTCTGATGGAAAGACTATCCTTGGAGTTTTCCCTGCAATAGTAGAGACATCAACGAGCATCACAAATCTTTACAGCACAACGGTATCAATGGAAGTGGTTAATCCGACCACTCTTGCACCAGGACAGACCCCGCCAATTAAGCGCCCCGGAAATGGTCGCCTCTTCTATCCCAATGAAGTGCAATATGGGAACTTCGTATTAGTTCAAGGGATAGATGGCTATCTCTACCTCGCAGGATCCGATACAACTGGTATCAAACTGGCTCGCATCCCCGCGGATCTAGATCTGGTGGCGGACCGCACCACTACGAGTACTACAACGCGGCGACCAAGAAGTGGCAGCAAAGCGAACCACTGGAGAAAGACAACGCTGAAGGAAACATCATGAAGTGGAACTCGTTTGACCTCGCTGGTCGGAAGATTTGCCCTGACGTCGGCGATATGTGGTTTGATAATTTCCACCAGACAATGGTCATGATATGGGGAGACGCGGGAATCGATGGCCAGGTGTGGTTCAGCTATGCGATCAACAACGACATCGCCGGTACATGGAGCGAGCTACAAGCCATCTGGCAAACGCCTCTTACAGAATTATACAGCAGGTCGACTGAGGACTGGAACTATCAGATCCATACACATCCAGGGTGGGATGAGACCGGAAAGACGCTTTTGATAAGATATTCCAGCTGTGCGGCGTATGTCAGTTATACACAGATTACTTGGGCTTCAGGATAGCAAAAAAATATATGGGAGGCAGGCATATTAAATACCCGGCGTTAAGTTTTAGCATTTTAATAAAAGCAATGTAAAAAGCATATTCTAAACCTTCACTGAATCTGTTCGACTGTCTAGCTGGGATGAGGAATATAGGCTATTAAAAAGTAGCAGATAAACTAACTGGAGAGAAGGTGACTAGCAGGTGACTAGCAAGGAATGTCATTAAAAGAAAGCAAAGCTAGCTAGGCCGTTTTAGCCTGGCCCTAAAGGATATATAACGCTAGACCTATCCTATACATCTTCTCTTGTGCCTTTCCTCTTAAGCTTTCGATTGTCAACATAATGGGTGTTCAAGCCCTAAAATTTTGCAGTTGTCATAAATCCTAACCTAAGACATTTAATAATCCTCCCCCAGGTAATTTGGGTCATATTCTTCATACACGAACCCTTTAGCCTTAGCCTCTTTAAGCCTTCGATTATAATCTTCCGCGGCTGCCTTTGCTTTTGCGTTGATCCGGTCCATTTTTTCTTTTTCTGCCTTATCATCCTTGCTATTTGTGTTGCTAGTTTCGTCACTACCGCTAGTTTCGCCGCCACTCTTGCTCTCCGGTTTCTTCTCAGCAGTGGTGGTTCCTTTCGCATCACCGCCACGCTTCGAATTGCTGCTACCTTTCGGATTACTGCCCGAATCTTCGCCGTGGTTTCTAGCGACTAAGGAAGGACCGGCTGTCACAGCCCGGGCGTCGACATCGGTCCCGCCGGTGTTTTCACCAGTATGGCGGCTGTTGAGTGCGTGGGTGTCACTGGTAGCAACAGCTGCAAGAATCTGGCGATGGCACATGGTGAAGACGCTGAGGATAGCGCACATCTGGTACTGGGAGAGCTGCATAGGGAAGAAATGGTGTTAGGAGTGAGGTAAGGTAAGTACGTAAGTAGGTAAGTAGACAGGTGTTGAAAGATGAATGGAACTAACTGGTGGTCTGAGAAATCAATATGATTCAAATCTGGCGAGGAATCGGTCGTGATTTTATGTTTATACGCCAACCCTTTATCGCCTGCGTCATCCTGCAGAGCTCCTGTATTGTGTGCTCGTACGTTCCCAGGAAGAGGCTCAGGCTGCCGGATCGATATGAGAATGAGCCTCAGGTGCCTCCAGGATGGGTCGGGCCAAGTGATTGCACTATACGCTTCTAACTTCACAACACAACATCATTAAAGTTTCTAAATTGATAGGAATATTCGCTGCAATTAGGTCTCTATTTTTACCAGCTTTGGTTTTGTTTTAAACTCAAAGTTGTAAAATAAATCCAAATTGTTCATTTCGGGTGTCCTACGAATTAGTGCAACCACTGGTGAAGCCCGCGGTAAGCCCCCGTGGTATCTACAGCATATGGTTATGTATTCGAGCTAAGCCCTGTTGGTTGTGCTATTAAGCCTAAGGTATTGACACTATCAACAGCCGGCTCCTTCGCGCACCTTATGAGCAAGTACTGTATTACTCTGTAGGCTACAGCATTAAGTTACAAGGCTCCTGGATAAGGCGGAGCAGACCGGCAGGGGTTTATGACGGTTATAAGCACTGACATCCCCACAAAATCACTCACAATTTCCGTCCCTCAAAACAGCCTCCAAACATGGGCACAAAGTACCACCGAATCGAGACAGGCGACGACTCTGAGCTCGTCGACCGAAATGCCAACACCAATGACAATATTGAACTAGGTGAAAGTGTACCCCCAGCGTATTCCAACGAGTCCAACGAGTCCAACGTGCAAATCAACGATGCGCCCGCACTCCTGACCGACTCAGAGCTGCGCAAACGGCTCCCTCCCATCGACGGGTCGAACGCTGATGTGCGCGCCTTCATACAGCTCCTGCTCCAGAAGAGGGGCGGGAGCTACCACCTCATGTCCGACAATTTGTCACTGGTCGGGTCTGCCCCTGGCAGGGACATCCGCTACTTAACGGGCGCGGATCTACACAGGCTGAAGGAGGAAGAGCTAGTCGGCATGTTCCCCGAGACGTGGCCCCCAGCGCTGCAGAAGCTGGTGGCCAAGGATGTAAAGTGGTTCACAGACTGGGTAAGTTGGTTTGGGGTTCGAGCATGATTATACGTGACAGCGGAAAGACTGACACATACTGTGCTCCTAGGATCAGAGAAGGGCCAGCAGATTCTGCGGCGGCATTTTCTGCATACTTCTCGTAATCCTTATCATATTTTTTATTGTTATTTTCGTCAGCATGTTGATAAGTCACCGCCTATAGCTGCTATAAGGGATGGCGGGGTGCTGTCGAACAAATAGCTATATAGATAGTTATTTTATGATCTGTGTCATAGAAGGGGCTTTCCAGGCGAACCTCTTAATGTATTATTAGATACCTAGTTGATATAGAAGGTACCCAAGAAGAATGGATACGGTATCCTGTCAAAGGGTAGGAAGCCTAGAGGTCTAGTATGAGAGCATGGAATGAGTTATGTGATGGGTGAGTTATGTACTTAGTGGATAGACACTGAGCAACATGTGAGATAGTTGATGAGAATTCTGTGTTACAGTAGGTGTTTACTAGCATGGGAAGATAAAGATGCGGTCAGGGGCGCTAAATGAACTGCACGTGCTGCAGGCCATTCTTATTCTCCTTTCATTCCAATTCCAATCGATTTTGTCTTGGTTTTTGAGTTGTCCTTCGCTCTGTTTCAATACGGAAGAAACTATCAAGATAAATCTATTATCTAGTCTCTTGCAGACGGGGCTTCCCTTTGGTCCCGAGCGTATAATTACCTAGTTTTTGGTATCGAAAGTTTCGGCAAGCTCCTTGAGAAGCTCCTTCTTCTCACACGACGAGAAAGGGCAGAGAACATCAAGACCTAAGTATAGAGGTCTAATTTAAACCGGTATAGGTAGGATATTAGCCATCTATAGTAAACGCGAAATGCATTTCTGTCAAAGAAACTCTTATGTAAACTAAATGCATAACTTAAAATTCATTGACTAATACTTAGAAATAGCAACCTTAATACTAACACCAGAGAGCTTTTTTGTGCTCTCCTTATGGCTATTGCTGAAACATTTTCCTACTCGCCTTTCCCGTACGCAATTTCGTAAGTGCCTCTCGGTAACAACGGCTAAAGAGAGAATAGATTGGATTCGTAACATGCTTGGTAGTCTCGAGATACCCGATGTTGATCGTTATGAACTTCACGACTAAACTAGCAGTAGATCTGAAACGAATTTCGAGTACTAACATCCCAACATTTACCGGGAGTCCCGAGATCAGCAGATTCGCTTCCAGTACAGCTATCACTAGTCCAGACTTTCACTATTTACTTACGTGAGTAATGAATGCCTACAGCTCAGTGTCCCACAATTTTCATAAGTAATTTTGTATAGTCAAACTTACGGAAAGTGCAATCCCCCAAAAATTCCTGGATGTATATGCCCTGTGCCTCAAGAGAAAAGCAGATACCATCTGGAAGTGATAGGACTATGCCATTATCCGCATCCGAGCAGCCAGAGTCTTCGCAGAAGTCGATCAAGGCTGCCTGATAGGTGGTGGCACTGCCAAGGGGCAGGCACACGGCCAAGAAGAGGGCAAATGTTGACTTAAGCATAATGTGTTTGTGTAGATAATCCAGGTGCAAACATTAATGCTTGGCAACTACGAAAGTGGATGAGCTGAGGATTGCAAGCCTTTTGTAGACACCTTCAATGATCGGCAAACAAAGAGATGGGAGCCACAGTCGAGAGGGCCTTCGAGAGCAACGTCACACCGCACACTCAAAAACCCGTCAACTCCTTCTCCTTGCTCCAATCAGAGTTGGGAGTAGTGTCGTGTTGTGTCGGGTTATGTCTTCAGCTCTCAGCCACATGCAGAGCTTCGGCTATTCAACGCATTTGTATTTGACAGTTTTCAGGAGTGAATTACTCTCTTGAATATGACCTTCCTAAATCATATAGCTCAGTGCAGTACAGGGCATGTTGTTGTGTTTGCCTGGCTTGCTCTGTGTCTGGGGGCGAAGGCGGACGGTAGAGAGAATGCTTGATAAAGTGGTTAAGGACCCAGGGGCACATGATTGGACTTGGGACATGCTATCGATAAGGGCCGATAACGTGGAGTCTCTGAGCTCGGGAAACCCGGGCCTAGGATCAGCTCTGGCTACCACGTACAAGTAGTCTGCAGTATTATGTTCGAAGCTAGTCTTGAATTGATAGATACTCACTTCGGTACTGTACTGTACATGTAATTCGTAGTCATAGTTACAAAAGCACATAATCTTCGTTCAAGGGCCGATTGATTGACCTCGATCAACGGTATTCCGAGTGACCGGCCTTCCCGTGGACAAGGTTGAGCTAGACGTCAAATCAACCCTGATCCAGGCGATCCGCGACCTCCTAACGGAAGATGAGCGATAGCGAGTAGAGGTGAACGTGACCTGCATCCTATCATGTGATGAAAGCCCGACCTCAAGCGTGTTGGTGGAGTTCAAGGGCAGTAATCCAGACTTCCTATCATTGCTGGACCACACTCCTCTGGAGCATTGGCAGATTAAGATAGGGGATAAGGATATCAATTTCGACTACTACTTCTTCGGCTTTACCTAGCTGTATCTAACGGAACATGTGAAGGATATTCGGGCATTCGGATCCGAACGGGTGATCTGAATATCCGTAACGTAGCGAGTGGCGGCGCACCATATATTGTGTGGTTATATGCAGCTTAGAACCTTAGACAACTCAATAACAACGATTCCACACACATACTGATGAATCCTTCGATCCTGTAACCTTTGACAGAACATAATAATCTAGTCACAGTTGAGTATAATCTCTGCTACTATCTGCAGCTGCAATGCTGATATTAGTCTATAGTATCATTGCTATTGCCTGGATGGCGCAGTGGTCGTGCGCCCCAGGTCCCAAAAGTCGTCGCGACTTGCGAGTCTCGACCCCCTCGTTAGGATGTGGTATGTGAGGGATGTTGGTTTGAATCCAGCTCTAGGCACCTCTTCTGTCCCCTCCCAGAAGATGACTAGCTAGTTCACCTAGGACTGCTCCCCCTAGGCCTAGCTTGAACCTGGATTCTGCTCCTGGATACTATAGCAGCAGTCGCCTAACCAAGAACCTTGTGAGGGGCTGCAATGGATTTCTGCAGTTGATAATGAACCTCTACATTAATAAGGAGAAGAAAACTAAAGAGAGAAGAACTCTCTACTACTTTAGTATAAATATAAATATAAATTTAGTTATCAGATACAAGTACACTCGTATCTGATAACTAGAGCATTGACTTCGCCGTCTACGACCCGGTAATTCAACCACTGCACCAGCAAATGAACGGCTACACTTTTGACGACGGTTACGGAGGTTTCTCGCTCTCGGACATACTTTAGGAGCTCTTACAAGACAGAGGGACTAAGAGGAGGACCAGAGGGCTCAATATTGGCAACTTTTACAGTCATGTTCGTAAATGTTGTTTCGCCTAGGGTCACAGCATCTGTGTAGCCCTCTATCGAATCACCAGCTCCTTCTCGTCCCCATAAGTGAATAAATCATCACGCAGATTTCCTTTTTTGGCCTTGCTGGTGCCTTTCACCAATCCCACCCTGCGGAATTCACCATCTTCTCCCGCCACAGGCTCTAGGGCAAGCCCAACATAGCTGTGAAAAACCTCGCCTCGGGTCATTAAAACAGGGAGTACTAAGACCTCAGGGGTGTTTCTGTTTTGTGTCTGAACGTCGTCGATACGCTCCCAGCGATAGCCAATTGGAGGCAACGATTGGTACCTTGACGGCTTGTCCGGACGAAAACCTAGTGTCAGCCACATTTCTCCATTCGAAACAACATGTGCATGCTTTTGCAAGCATACGACCAAAGACCCATCCCGGCGTTTAAATACTGCCGCATTGTGTAGTTTTCCACGAACGCGAAGATAGCCTTCCTTTACAGGGCCGAACGGATCCGGATTAGTGGAGCGGCTAGTAAGGGACGTCGAGGCCGATATTATATGCAATTTCCAAGGATCGGAGGCTTCGCTGGGATTGTCGGGGTCGTCTGGTACCCCTTGCTTTGTGTAGATCATGTATCGGACAGGACCCATCAGGGAAGCCCATGACCAAGAGGGTGCAATGTATTCCATGTCATTACAGCTTGCGATATTGCCTTTCTCTGTGTAATCTGAGGACAAGCTAAACCGATACCATAGGAGAGCTTCCGGTAAATCGCCTTGCCATATTCCAGCAAGGTATTTATCGGGCATGGGCGGTTGGTACGAATGAGCAATTCCCGAGATAGCTGGTAGCCGGTCTTTGGCAACGGATAGCGCACGACCGGAGTACCGTTCGACCAGCTTGTGCCACCACGAGTAGTACTCTACATGGCTCATGGGAGGAGGGATATTCTTCGACAGATTGTAGTGATCAATGTGTTCATGTGGATCGTGGAGCGTTTCGAAGCGTTGCGACTGGAAGCATTCGAAATACATCTGGAATGAGCCAAAGTAGAGCACGCGGGGAGATAGCAACCACTCTTGAAATATCCAGCCACGATCATCCAGGAATGACGGTGGTCGAGGCTCATTTCCGTTGGGGGAATTTCGAGCACCATTGAAACTGGGGTTGAGATAGCCATAGTGGCCTGGGGTGGAAGTGCTTCCGGGATACCAGAGTGTTAAAGTGCCGTGCGGATTGCCCTCACGATCCCGATACTGCAGCTCGACAGGTGTGTAAAGAGGGTCCTCGAGAAACTTTCGTGTTTGCAAGAACCCAGAAAATGAGTCCTGGGCTCCGGGCGCCGCGATGGTGACTGCGGATCCGCTGTATATAGATGCCATTTTGGGACACTCGTGCTCGAAATCCTGCGGGTCATCCTGTACGATGCACAATGAGTCGATCCACAGGTATTCGTACCCCAGACTTACGGTTGTAAGTACTGCGTCCTTGAGTGTAGGTGGTAGAGTGTCTGTTGCTAAGCCACTCATGTGCTGCAATAGATTGTCCTGTAGTGTCAAAGATGGCTTTCGATCATCACGACCCCAGCGATAGGAGAGTGTGGCATAATCATAGTGATTTGAGTCCATTGTCACTATCAATCTAATCTGGGATGATGCATTGAAAATTTGGAGCAGGCGCGTTGGATTTTCTCTTGGGACAGCATTGCGACTTGTGCAGACGCCATGGCTATGACAATTCCTAATCCACTTTTTGGCAAGACCAAAATCCGGAGTCAAGCTACACATCCTGCCTCTGAACCCACCCTCTTCTGCAGGCCTGCTGCCTGAACCCATTAGCCTTGCTTCTGAGATCAGTGAAATAGATGCAGTACGAACATACCAGTTTCCGCACCAATATTAAACCATGCTGCGTACGGCCTTCTGCCCGGAATAAAGTAGCATCTTATAGGATCTGAAGACGATCTAGGGACTACACAGCGAATTCGAAGTGAATTGTAGTAGTCTGGTAAGATTGTATCTGCTGCTTCGTTTGTTATATCCTCGGAATCTTCTTCATTTGCGCCATCAAGCGATTGTGGAGAGCTTTTGTGATGGTCTATGATGATGGTATGGGTTGCTTCATCTGTGCTATCCTCGGAATCCGTCCTATTGTCGCTATCGAGTGTTGGTCGAGAGCTTTTGTGATGGACTGGTATTCTTGTATCGGTCATTTCATTTGTGCTATCAGGACCTGTTTCACTTGCGCTATCTTCGGAATCTGCTTCATTTGTCTTATGTTCGACATCCTTAAGCTTTTGAGAGTGGTACTGCTCGAGGTAGCCGTTTCTAAATAGTGTACAAAGCTCGCAACCATTTCGACAGGACAGCTCCAATGCTTCCCACGATGCATGGTGAAGGAATAGGTAAGCTGTGATATGTTTCTCATGACTAAGTGGCCATGGACGTAAACAATTTTCTTCGAATGCCAGGCAGACATCACAGAGGTTCGATCTCACCCTACGCGGAAGACGCGATGGGATTGGACTGTACTCGCGCTCCCATGGCAGACGGTGGGATTGTCCTTTTGACAATTCTGCGGCTGCAGTCCTGGCATCGTTACTCGCTGACTCGCTGGAGGATAGGCTAGAGTCCTGAGATGAAACCTTACCAGCCATCTTCGTGATGACCTCAGTTTCCCAAAGGTGACTTCGGTCTGCGCAAGTGTGAATGTAGGGATGAGGATATGGAGCATCAATTAAGTAAGAGACGAGAATAAGATGACGTGAGACGTATACTTTTCACGTACAGTATCACCTCGCTATAGGGAAGCTCTGTATAATTGTCGGCTCGCTTCCGGCGGCCTCTAAGGTGCTCCGTCCCTTAGTCGGTGAAAGCAAATGCATTATGGCAAGCAGCACAAGTATCTTGTTAACTTATCGATTCACCAGTGTGTGTCAGAATTCGCGATGCACCCCCCAAATTTAACCGAAAACATACCAAAATCTACATATTTATAACAAGGTAGTCTATAAACCGATCGTCTTAAAATCAAATCGATAGCTATATATAAGTTAGAATATAAACAATTACCCATTAGAATTCTGGTAAAGCTAGGGCATTAGATAAAAACCTATAGTTTATGATTTGGCTAGATATAGATTTATTAGCAAAAACAAAAGGACGTGAATATTACACGCAGATGGTGCCAAGGCGAGACTGTTACCTGATCAACTCCAACGGGCACGCGGTCAAATGTGGGCTAAGAAGTTGCACGGTTGCTGATGTATATAGTAACTACGAACCCCACCTGATAGTCTTGTCAAGTATTAATTCCAAATCTTTTAGCACGATATGCAACAAAGAGTTTCGATCCCACCTGATAGGATGGATAACGATATAGGAAGCTTGACAACCATCTCCGTAATGATTGTTGGTGATTGTTGGTGGCTGTTGGTGGCTGTTGGTGACCGTTGGTGACTGTAAGTAGCATACCTCTACATTGCCTTAACTTACTAAATGATTGTGGGGCGTGTTCGTGGGTCCTTTATCTATGATCCACGGCGATTCGCTGGGGCCTAATTCCTGCGCCATGGTGCGCGTGGCCAACACAGGCAGGCGTTAGTGATAGCGAATGCTAATGAGCAGGCAGCTGTCATTAAATAATCTGCTCGGAGATATGAAGCAACCCATTCGTTCAATAATTGTGAACCTCTTTGTTGGGTGATATATCACGTTTCTGCATTGCTCTCAGGCTCAGTTCATGCATTGAAGGGACATGGATTACTCGCGGTCCATCTTTCAGCGACATTACTATGAAGAATTGAGCTTTCCTGTTCCCAACAATGCTTCATTGCCCAGTCTATTTCGAAAGAAGCGGACCTTCCAAGCTGGCTACACCATGGCTCAAATGGCTCTGCTATTGTTACCATCGGCGGTATTACTGCTAATGGCCCCAAGTAGAGCATTTATGCTCCATCGAGCAAATCTCAAGGTCATGCCGAACCATACCGGCGCGATCAAAGCTGTACGTTGTTCGAAGGGAAGGGAGGGGATTTGCTGACAACCTTGCTGGTACTCACGATAGCCATCGCATTAGTAGAGCTAGCTGCTCTGGTTCTAAGCTCAACCCTTACTCCGCGTCCAGATGGACTTTCAATTGCCACCAATGTCATATCTTTTGTGGCGGCTCTCGCACTCTGCCCGTTATCTTTCTTCGAGCATGGTCGGACAGTCAAGCCCTCCACTCTATTGATTTTCTATCTGTTAGCATCTGTCATTTGCAATGGCATTCTACTACAGTCATCTTACCCACAATATGCGAACACTACCGTGCCGCCTCTACTCATCATAGAAGTCGGCCTCAAATTCCTTTTCCTTATTGTTGAATCGACCAATAAACGATCTTATTTAAGAGAGCCTTATAGAGAGTTGCCCGTCGAGCAGACAGTCAGCGTCCTCAACCGAGCATTTCTATTCTGGGTTAATGATCTGATACTCCTAGGCAGCTCCAAACTGCTCACATACTCCGATCTGCCTAGCCTCGATGACGGACTAAAGTCAAGAGATCTTCGTAAGCGGATGGAAGACGCATGGGATAAGACAAGTAAGCATTAAATACACATGCCCGAGATTTAGAGAAACACTATTGACCCAGCTCTAGCCAAACCAGAAGCAAGAGAAGGCTCTGTAGGTGGAGGAGCATTGCTATGGGCATTGTTCAAGTTCTTCAAAAGCAGTCTCTTTCTCAATGCTATCCCTCGACTGATGGTGATCGCCTTCCGCTACTCACAACCAATTCTCATCAATAGCATAATCACATACGTGACTGAGCCCTCCACGGAGATTGAAGAAAGGGATAACACTGGTAATCACCTGATCCTTGCTGCTCTTGTCCTTTATGCTGGCTCTGGGGTAAGTTGTTTGGTAATCCATTGCTCATCTTTATATACTGACGGTCCAATCGGTATTTAATTGCATCTACCACCAAAGTCATAACAGGATCAGGGTCCAGTCTCGTGGCGCGCTTGTTGGGCTAATTCATTCTCGTTGTCTAACAATGCGTGATGGCATTTATGACGGTGCTGCGGCTGTCACGCACATGAACAGTGATGCTGAGGTTGTGGAATATCTTGCTTGGCTCTGTCAAGAAACCTGGGCGCAAATGGTTGAATCTCTCATCGGTATGGGTATGCTCTGGAATCGGCTCGGATGGTGGTGCTTAACACCCCTCGCCATTGTCGTCTGTAAGTCTCATTCTAACACTCGAAACGATGGGTAGACATACTAACTATTACTTTCATAGTGTTCTCACAAGTTGCTAGATCGATAGGAAGCAAAGTTGGCAAATCGATAGCCGATTGGCAGCAAGCAAAACAGAAACGAATCGCGTTGACGACCTCCATGATCGACCATATCAAGAATATCAAGATGGTGCGTTGCTAGTAATTAAAGCCCCTGAGATACTAACTTGTGTTGTTGGGTAGATGGGAATAAGTAGCAATGTCATAGAAAGAGTTCAAGAATCAAGAATGATTGATATCGGCAAAGGAGTCGATTTCCGTTGGATAATCGTTTATTTCAACCTGACAGGTAGATCTCTCCCCACTATCGGTATCTAGAATCCGCAAATGAAATTTCTAACTAGGATAGCAAACGGAATTGGAGTTCTCGCTCCCGTTGTAACTTTAATAGCGTATGCAGTTGATGCTCATCTCCGTGGCAAAGACTCGCTGGATCCAACAACGGTGTTCACATCGATCGCCATCATTAATCTTATTATAACTCCTTCCGTCATGCTGCTTGCAGTTTTCCCTCAATTCGCCAATCTTTACGGTTGTGCCACAAGAATTCAGAAATACCTACTTGAGCCATCTCGGGTGGACAAGCGTATTTTGCTAGAGCCATATTCAAGCGTCTCATATTCAAGTGGAAATCTACATGCTCGTGAAAACGGCGTGAGTGGCAAACCTACTATTGATAAGTCTCTGGCTGTAATCCTCGAAGACGTCGTACTTCGACCAGCTGCTGTAGCTGATATATGTTTGGATGGACTTAACTTGCAGCTAAACAAGGGTTCACTGAACATTATTTGTGGAGCTATAGGAGCAGGAAAAACGACCTTAGCTAGGGCTATCCTAGGCGATGTTATTCTCGATAGTGGCTCAATTTCCGTCTCGACAAAACGCATTGGTTATTGTGCTCAGAAGCCATGGCTTATAAACGCCAGTATCAGAGAGATGATATGCAGTCCTGCAGGCGAAACGGAAGTGGATGAGGAGTGGTACAAGACCGTTATTAGCGCATGTGGCCTAGAAGAGGATATCAAACAACTGAGTGGTAGAGACTTAGAAGCTGTCGGTAGCCGTGGCGCTACCCTTTCTGGTGGACAAAGACAGAGAGTGGTGGGTGAACATGGATTTATCTTCTATCTAAAGAAGGCCGACTAATATTATATGTGGTAGGCACTTGCACGAGCCATATACTCGAGGCCAGAGATTATTATTCTGGACGATGTGCTTAGTGCACTAGATACCAAGACTGAGGCTCATGTAGCTAAGATGCTACTTGGCCCTAATGGCATCTTCCGCAAACAAAGAACAACCGTGATTCTTATAACCCACGCTAGTAAGTATCTAAACAAGCGCAGTATGATATTTAGAGTTACTAACTCCCTTCTGGCTCAACATCTACACCTAGCCGACATGATCCTAGTCCTCGCTGACTCCAAGATTGAGGAACAAGGCACTTGGGACGACCTTCGATCTTCCACCGGCTATATTAGCAAGCTCCATGCGAAGGAGTCAGACTCAAACTCTGCTCAGAATCAGGCGAACGTGAAGCCTTCAATCGTTCCGGGGACAACGCCTCCCTCAAATAATGATATTTTGGACCTTTCAAGGAAAACCGGTGACCTCTCCGTCTATTGTATGTCTCAAGGCCCGAAAATAAACTACTTTCTAAGTTGACCTTGTTGTAGTATATTACTTCAAGCACGTTGGTCTGCCACTGTTGGTTATGTTTCTTATATGCAACTTTACCTACGGAGTCACACTGGCCATTACGCCGTCCATACTCAGGGCGTGGTCAGAATCTGGTGGTCTACATATATGGTTTTACACAGGGATGTATGCTCTATCATCCCTTTTAGCATTTGCCTCCACGGGATCTGTGATATGGTATTCTCTCTTCCCTCCACCGTAATGTCTATGACAGCTCATGTCTCTGCTAGGGCAACCTTTATCCTCATCACCCCCAAAGCTGGAAAGGCTCTTCACCACCGATTACTGAAAATTATTATTAGGTTTGAACTCTATTCTCTCCCTTGCACTCCGACTGAAAAACCTACTGACACATTCCGTCAGAGCACCACTGTCGTATTTCGCCGCTACAGACACTGGTGTGACCTTGAACCGGTAGGTCGTCCAGAGCATTTATTGCAAGGCGCATCTGACTCGTGCTGTAGATTCTCTCAGGATATGAACTATGTCGACCAATCCTTGCCTTTCAATTTGATGAGCTCTTCCTCCGGTAACAGACCAAAGCAATACTCGATCTTGACAATTTAATAACTTACTTCCATGGCAGAGTTCTTTAAGCTAATTTCACAGTTGATACTGCTATTTCTTACACAGGCTGTAATTGCCGTCGGCATGCCTTTCCTGTTCTTGGTTCTATACTTCTTGCAGAAGCTATATCTGCATACATCTCGCCAGATTCGATTTTTGGACATCGAGCTGAGGGCTGAGGTCCTTTCAAACTTCCTGGAGACAGTACGTATTTTTATTTCCTATATGATCTGGTTTAGACTTACGCTATACAGCTCGAAGGAATCTCTCATATTCGTGCGTTCGGCTGGCAAGCTCAATTCATCGATCAGAACATCAAGAACCTTGACGTCTCCCAAGGGCCGAACTACATTATGCACTCTATTCAGCAGTGGCTTAATCTCGTGCTTGATATGCTAGTAGCAGGACTCGCCGTTGTGGTTGTTAGTCTCGCTATCGCTTTTAAGGCCTCCACAACTGGGGGACAGATCGGCGTTGCTCTGACCATCATTCTTACTATCTCTAGTACTCTCGTGCGCCTCCTAGAATCATGGACACAGCTTGAAACATCACTTGGAGCAGTCTCTCGTATCAAGACGCTCGAGGAGACTCTTCTACCTGAAGATAAGGAAAGCGAGGATTCTATACCATCCCCGGAATGGCCTGACAAAGGTGCCATCGAGTTCCAGGAAGTTGTTGCTGCATACAAGTACGCAATCTTTCCTTTCGTTCGTATTTCTTCTCATTGGAAAGAACTAATTTCGTGCAGCCCTGTGACTATAGCCTTGAAAGGCATCTCTGTAAAGATCTCACCCGGCCAGAAAATAGGAATTTGTGGTCGGACTGGAAGGTAGGTCGGCTCTCCCCTAATACAGCTTTAAAAAATACTGAAACTCAAATCTTAGTGGCAAATCCACTCTGCTACACTCAATGCTGCGCCTGATTGACCTGAAATCAGGTTCTATCATAATTGACGGCCTTAATCTATCTACTGTATCTCGCGAGAAGATTCGAGCAAGCCTAATTGCAATCCCTCAGGACACACTCATCCTGGACGACAGTATACGGCTTAACATCGATCCCTCGGGCAATGTCTCAGATAAGGAAATAATCGTGGCGCTCAAGAAGGTTCAGCTATGGAATGTTATCAAAGCTCGGGGTAGTGGTGGCAGCAACACTAGCGACAGCAATACTTCAGCGCCTTCCGAGACTGCAACGTCGACTAACGATGAGGCGCTAAATGGTATTTCTTCAGGGAATAAAAACGAAGTGCATCCTCTGGAAGCATCACTTAAAGACTCCCCACTATCTCATGGCCAATTCCAACTGTTCGGTCTCGCCCGCGCTTTGCTCCTGAAAGACAGATCTAAGATCCTGATTCTAGACGAAGCGACGAGCCACGTGGACATAAAGACTAATGAGCTTATGCAACGCATCATTAGGGAGGAATTCGCCAAGCACACTATCTTGACGATTGCTCATCGATTAGATACTATCCGAGACGCTGATACTATTCTTGTCATGGACAAGGGAAAGGTAGTCGAGATTGGCTCGCCTGATATGTTGTTAGCTAAGACAGTGGATGTAGTTAAAGGTGGAGAAGTGGATGAGGGAGGTGATAAGGCTTGGTTTAGAGAGATGTGGGATAATGCTCATTAAGGTAGATAATTCGAGAGTACTTCCCTCTGTTAGGATAATGTTGATATTATAGTAATAGGTACGAGAATAGAACAAATAGCCCCCCCTTATTATCTCTAAAATAAATCCGATAAAAGTTACTCGACCATTTCCATAGCCTTTTCTTATAGTCTCGTCTAGTGCAAGGATGGAAGAGAAGTTGGGGCAGGATTGATGTCAAAAGTAGCTTAGCACAGTGGACCTATCACTGGCCGTCGTTGCATCTCTGACGCCATACTAGGTTAGTACCTGTGCAAGTAGAATACGTCCTGGTTTAGATTGCCAGTGTGGTATCAGAGAGAACGAGGAGGAGAAGACGCCTCATTTACTGGAGAGCTGAGCGTTGCCGACTCATCTGTGGGTGCTTTGTTTGTCATATAGTTAATGTTGCTAAATATCTTGCCTTTGGTGGAGCTTTCAGGGCTGATATGGGTATATAATTGGAACAATAGAGCGTCTTAGGCAACGTGGACGTCCATCAGGCTTAGGTGTGGGAGGCACATTATTTAGTATGGGGTCCGTGAAGAAGACCGAGGAAGGCCTATCAACAAACCTCGTATAGTCTGCGCCTGTTGAACTGCGACTTAAGTCCGATACATCATCCTGTACAAAGAGGATCCTTGGCCACGCATTTAGCTTCATAGACGCCTCGTGGTCTGGCACAGCAAATCGTTGGCCTATAAAATGGGACATTTATCCCATCAAATGTCCTCTGGGCAACTAAGGGCAACTTCAAAAGCGGTTGTAAAGGTCCCATATGCGACTTAGCCAGCTAGTAGCACCAGTGCTCTGACAATTAGCCCCATCTAACAAGAACTTCATGATATCCTTTATGTCCGGTCAATACTACTAACCTAAGCGGGGTGAGCCATCATTAGCCTCCGACTAGATTTTCTACTAGAAGCTGCACTACCATCTCGTGCGTGACCTCTGCAGCGTATAGTCGCGGCGCATAATACTACAGAAAGACACCTTAATTTTAGCCAGTATTATTAAGATAAGTTCTATGCCAAAAGGCAATTGTCTATTACGTCCCGTAGTAGGTACCTAGGTCACCCCTGATATCGCTTAGTTAAATTACACGTGAGATTATATAATGATTATAGCCAACCACCTGAACTATCATAAACTTCTTGTGAGTAATTTTACGCGCTCAATCAATTATCGTCTTTTCGACATACTCAGCTTCAACTCCAATACGATACTGTATGTGACCTTCTATTCACCTATTAATGTTATCTCTACTATGATGAAATCATTCACTCGCCGATATCTTGCGTAAGGTCAATGCTTAAGGACTTTTCGCGCATAGAATAAACTACTGAAAATTTTTTTCTGAAAGACTGTTTTATCTTCCTTCTTGATACAAATGTACATTTTGCTCCCAACTGACGATTCTATGAATAGATGTTATGTGCTGCACCGCGACGTCCTCCACCCCCATCCCAAAGTTTCCTCCCAGCACCCAAAGCTCACTTCATACCATCCTAACAGAGAACACTTGGGCAAGCCTAACCCACCACTCAGGCGGCTCACGCACTACCAAACCGTTCTGAAACATGATAATATTTGCAAATAAGGTGCATGATGTCCGCCATCATTGTGGCCATTGCGGCTTGAGTTGATGATATGCAAATGATTCCGTATAATCTGTCGCCTTGAAAGTGACGTGGCAGGAGGACGTAAAGGGAGCAATTCGAGAGTGGAGATGCTTTCCTGGGAGATGCACTTACAAGGCAACCTTTACCAGTCTTCTCATTGGAAGAGGACTATGCAAATGATTTGCTATTATTTGAATTGCATCCAAAAGAGGTACATTTGATTTCCAACAATTCGTATCGGAGCGTATGTATTATCATGAACACAAGGAGTGGATTATAATACAGTTGGTTAAAGAAATTCTAGACTAAAGGAAGAATCGAAAGCTAGGGTATGCAATGATTTTTCTTAGTAGAGTTACTAGATGGTTGCTGCTAGCTCTGTAGTTAACTTAGCAATGGATGTAAATAGGGGAGTAGTAATAATAATCTAGATTTTTAAAAACTTAATAAATATCTATTACTATGCTTTAATAGTTTTGTTACTAAAACTTATGAATACTTTAGGAAATTAAAGTCTATTATCTAGCAGTAGAGAGATCGATTATAAGATCTGCCTATGTAATTAAAAGGGGGACTAGTTTAAGAATCAATGGGAGGTAATTCCTCTATTACTACGGCTAGAGGTGTCTAGGCTAACTCCTTAGCTGTAACTTGCTCAGTTTATCAATACGCTAGCTCGTGGCTATCCTAGGCACTAGATCTGGTCAGAGGCTTAGTACCATAAGCAAAGTAATTAGCAAGTAGTCATATGAGGTAAGACGGTTTATATTATTAGCTGTCCGGACTGTGGTTAACGGGATGTGAGAGGAGATTCTTTATAGCCTCAGATACATGAAGGATTTAGAGTATAATCTCTTCTACAACAGTCGCACGGCCCCTTATAATGCCGACCAGCCAAAAGTGCGAGTAATAGAGCAAGAGATCCCCAGATACTCCAGGCGGGAGGCCCGGACCAACCAAGGTAAGCTAGACACTGGAGCCTTCGCCCCGTGACATGGAGAACACGCGGTAGTGGACTTCGGTCCACACCCACCCAGAAGGACTGCCATTATAATGATGAGGGGCAGTCTGTAAGGCCTTGACTGCGGAGAGCTTTGCTTGTATAACGAATATTTTGCATGCATTGCATGCTTAGCTACAGGCTGTCCATGAATTCGATGACTTTAACATGGTAAAATCTTTTCACCAGCTTTAAAGTTGCAATTACCTACAAATGCTGTGGTAGTATCATCGAGGTGCAAGAGCAGCTCTCTCTGCATGCCATCCGTCGTTCACGATTCCCTCATAAGATCCTAAGTCAGGCTTGGAATCACACGGGAGAAAGCGCCCTCAACCACAGGAATTAGTAGGACAGATGTAGGAGATATGTGCTACTATCGTCTATTAAAGCGACCTCCTGGCACAGCTCTCGCTAAAGGCCAAGTTGCTGGGTTGCTTACTGCAGGGCGACACCCCTTTGAATACAGCTTGCCGTTGGGTGAGGGGACGCGCAAACACAGAGACTGGCTGTATCGACGGCCGCGGGCGCCGGACACGAGTACCGAACAGCAGGCGGTAGATGCCGAGTCGCCTCAGGTACCAATGTCAGGCACCAGCCAATCAGCAGGCGGCACAGGCGAGATGAGACGGTGTGCGTGGCTCAGGGGCCGTCCGGCGATGCGATTGGCCACAGCGATCCAGAGTGGATAATTATAGGCCCTGGCCGTAGGATGCAAGTGGCTAAGCGCCACGTTTCCATCCAGCTAAGCGAAATTGCGCCTGCTCACGTTTAATTAGGGGTCGGCCTCTTATTCCCTCTCTCATCACGTATCTGTAACACTCATTTCTTGACATTTGCGCTCACCATCCTTTTGTTCCACGGCTTGCTTTTCGCTCCCAGACGACTTTTCCGTCCTGTTCTGATCTTCCCAACTGCCACAGTCCTTCAAGAATGAACAGCCGCTACTAGCACGCCTTGTGATCGAGTTTGGAGTCCCTCTTTTATGCGCTGTCTTTCTGGATACTTTCCCCCTCTACCACAGGATAACTCGGTATGTGACCAGACCGCTCCTAGCTTTCCACGCGATTCTTGGGCTGGTGAGGGAGGGGTGCTGCGCGCGGCGTGCTCCAGGAGATGAAGAATGCTCTCTTGTCGTGATGGATGATGACGAGTGAGGAATGTTGTGTTTTCATTATGCTGACCGCAGCGTGGCAATATAGGTACCTACACGACGACGAATTGATTGCGAGAAGGCCCTTTGACAGGTCTCATTCGGGCATTGATTTACAACAAGACACTGAATCGCTGTATCCAGGACAAAATTCCTGGTCAAGTATCGTCAGATGAAGCTCATTACGACCCTTTTCCTCGCGGCTGCGAGCTCGCTCGTAGCCCAAGCGGCTCATCACCATGCCCACCGTCATCAGCATAAGCGTGACATTGTGTACACTACCGTCGTCTCTCCCGATACGGTATTCGTTTACCAACTTGATGGAGAAGATATCCCCGTCGCTGAGGTGTGCGATGGTATCAAAGATGGAAAGTTTAAGTGGGCGGATGGCACTGCACCCGCTGGTGCTTGTACCACCAGTTCTGCGACATCTGTCACCGCTGCGGTGTTCTTCGAGGTCACCTCATCCACCAAATCGACGTCAACCACGACATCCTCGACCACAACATCCACGACTACCACCACCACGCCAACTCCAACCCCGACTCCTACAACGCACACGACTTCTCCTCCACCTCCATCCACAACGTCGAAAACCACTTCGGTTGCCCCATCATCAACATCTCAACAACCGTCAACAAGCTCTGGTGGAGTGACTATCAAGAACAACATGGGGCAAACCATCTACCTATGGAGTACCAGCGATGTCGCCGGGACTATGGTTACTTTACCCGTTGGAGGGACTTATGCCGAGTCCTGGAAGCTGAATCCTGATCTTGGTGGAATCTCTATTAAGGTCGCCACAACCCCCGATGAAGCCGACGTTTTTCAGTTCGAGTACACTCTAGTGGGTGATAAAATCTGGTGGGATGTCTCCTTGATCAACTTGCTGCTCACCTCTCTCTTTGACAAGCTTGGCTTCACAGTCACTCCCGACACCTCCAATTGCCGGGCAGTAACATGTCCCGCTGGCGATACGCAATGCTCAGATGCTTATCTATTTCCTTCGGATGATCAAGCCACCCGAAGCTGTGTAGCTACCACCAACTTGGTTCTGAACTTGGGTCCTTAGTTTGCTATCAGTGAGACGCACCTACAGCTTCCTTCGGACTTTGCGATGTGAGGTCGATTATATCCTTTTGGGGTTTGCTGATTAGTATGAATATGAATACCAGAGTTTTTTTGTATTTAAATGCCACCTGTATATGTAGATAGGTTTTCTTGATTTTGAATTGCCTTGGGCTAGTACCAAATAGAGATCCCTGGACGGGATGATTTTATCAAACCTTTCGCCCTTCACATATTAAAACTTTAATACACTATGGGATAGTTTTGATACACGTCTTATTGTGAAATAATGGGACCAAGTATTGAACGGTTAGACTATATGGAATCGTTCTGCCGTCTGGTAATTCTATATTCCGTGATTAAATACTACTCAATCTGATCGTATTGTCTCGATCTTCTAACCTCACTGGCATAAGATTCGTGTCAATCTTTAATGGGCCGCATTTGACGCGAATCCGCTGCGGCTTTCCCAAGGTCCCACTGCCATAGTGTCGGAATATTTCTTCGCCAAATCTTGCATGGTTCATACAATGGTACTCAGCTACCTAGCTAGTCGTCTCGCAACTATGCCGAGAGCAGGAGAGAGGCAATGAGACAGAGCTTCATGATTAACCATAATGCGTGGATTCTGAACGGTGAAGTGAAGTGAGCCATTTGCCTGGGCCGCGACTTTCCATGGTTGCAGAGGTTGTTTGTAATGGTATCGATATTAGCTGCTACTAACACAGACAGCGGGGGACGTCTGGACCAGCCCCTTTAAATATTAACAGAGCATCATCAAGCCGACCATTGCATCAAACTGGACCCGCTTGTAAAGTGACATGCTCATATCGTAATGTCGAAATAACACCATTTCGTAATCACTTAAATTTAACTTGCTTGAGTTTATAAAGATGATAAAGATAATATATATACGATCCTCTTTGAATGGTAAATTGGGTATATCGATGACTGCAGGTGCATCCTCTGGCAATGCTACTATCAACACTACCTATGAGTGCCGAAAGAGAAAGGGGGGGCCGCTGCATGAGAAGGGAAGGCATTTCCTAAACCATCGAACCCATGTGCAGGCATCTTGATAGAAATAAAGTTGTGTGCAATTGGACTTTTTGCGACCTTTAGCAGTATTTAGCGTCTCGTGGTGTGTAATGGACGACTCTAAATTGATATACATTTGGAGATGCTTTCTGAATGCATTTCTGGCATGCATTATACAACAGAGCTGGATATACCAAGTCCCTTACATTTCCCTTGCGGCAGATTTATAAAGTCTGCTATAGACCGGATCTTAGATAGAGAGTTATTAAAGATATCTCACTATAAAGTATAAACTACGGGAAATTGTGACTTTGAGAATTTTAGATTAGACCTTAGGACGCATTTAATCCCATTATTGAGATGCACGAGGCACTTCTAGATAAGGCCTTGGCAAGATACCTTCCAAGGCCCCCTTAATCTGTAGTGCTATCACCTTTGAGTACCACCGATGCTGATGTGTACCGCCAGCGAAGACCCAGAAATTCTCTACTTTCGCATGCCGCTTCCACAAGCCGCGGATCTCGCCTTCTGCATCCACTCCCCAGGTAGCGTCCATCCTATCCTGGATAACCTCTGCTCCTCCACCAAGGATGTCGGAAAGGTTATGGCGAAGATCTGTGCCATTGAATCCAGTACACCAGACGATAGCATCAGCATCAAGCTTGCTTGCATCACTGAATCTCAAGCCACTGGATGTGTAGGACACAGGGCTAACTCCAGATTTGATACCAACCTTTTTGGTACAGAGCAACTCCACGCCTGTGCCAATGTCGACGAAGTGGCCACCACACCGCTCGACAAGATGAGCGGTCAGGTCCGATTGCGTGCAGTTGGTCACCTGAAATCCGGACTTGGCGAGTTGCGCGTACCGATCGCTATTAATTATGAGCATCTGGAACAAAATTTACCGCGGGGAACACTTACGGCTCAGCAGCCGCTTGTTTGGCATGTGTGAGGTTAAGTAGTGGACCTGAGACAGCCAGTGGACCTGCTTGGGCAATTGCGTCGCCTGTAGCGGCTGGCACATAATCGTACAGTCCAAGGCCAGCTGGATGAAGGAGGTAGGACATAGGAATCACATAAGTTGGCGAGCGCTGGATCATAGTTGTTTGAAGTCCCGCATTATAACAATCCTCCAAGACGTCGAAAGCTGTATTTGCTGATCCAATGACCAACACTGACTAGTAATGGCCAAAGGTTAAACACAGTGGCTCAGCGGGGATGGACTGAAATAAATAGCTAAACTCACTTTGACTCCTAGTTTGGCAAGTTGTCTTGCGTTTTTATAGTCAGTGGAGTGGATATTAACCCCCACGTAATGCTCTATGCCGGGAATCTCTGGCATATATGCTTCTTGAAAGCCGGCTCCTGTGGCTAGAACTAGGTGTTTGCACGAAATAGTTCTCTCAGCATCCTCACAGAGAAGCTTCAACATCCACCGTCCATTCTCATTGTTATATTGTGTAGCCGCAACAGTAGTTCGATGAAGTGTGCGAATATCAAACTCGTTAGCAAATCTCTTGACTTGGTTGGCTAATTCGTCTCTAGTCAGTCCGTTTGTAGCCTCTTGGGGGTATGCTAGAATATACATGCATTGTCAGTTAACTAGCCTGACTTAAGTTATCCATTAGGAAGAACATACATAGGTATGGTGTCTCGCAAAATGATTTGCCTACGTGAAATCGTAGGCAATCGTATCTTAGTGACCAGTTGTCCCCAACATTCTTGTTCTTGTCGATTACCAAGTAGTCGACTCCAAATGCCTTAAGCCGACCTGCCAGGAGTAAACCCCTACGAAGTTGACACATTAGCATTTGCGGCAACTACTTAATCTCTCTGTAGAGACTTACGCATTTCCGCCGCCGACAATGAGAACATCAGGGCATAGATGGTTTTCCACATTAAGTGGTGGGGAAGGAACTCTCAGGAGCCTTTCATCCTCGGGGTGCTTCTCAAAGTCTGTGAGCCATGTGCTGAGAGTCCAGATTTTCCAAACTACCAGTCCGAGAGGGGCGACTTCGGGCAACAACACCAGCCTGCCATTACAGGCTGCTTGTGGCATAGTGGTCTTGAAGACGATGAAAGCTTCTAACCATTTCTAGAGAGGCGTAAGGTAAAAGTTCAAGGACGAAAAGAATTAGTGCGACTTTAGCAGGTGAACTTACCAGAGTCTCGCTGACGACTACAACTTGTGCTGTCCCAGGGATGAGAGCAATCCCGTGGATGCGGCGTTTATTGTTGAGGTTCGTAAGAACAGAGGCGATAACTTCGCGGCTCTTGAAGGTCCTCAGATGAGAAGTTACTGCCAGAGTGTCTCGCCAGAATGATTTGCAAATGAGGAAGACATCACCCAGAGCATTCGTGTCCGCTGTCTCGAGAGCCTTTGCAAACGATCCCAATACTTGCTCAGTCGCGACAGATGAGTCAAGAGTCTCCCAATCGATAACGGCTGTCAACTTTGGCAGTGGCTGATATATCTCAGTTAGAAGATCCGCCTTGGAGGGAAAGTCTGGGAATTGCTTCTTGATCGCCATATTTGACTGAGCACGGCACAAAGAGTTGGTATTTGATATTGCACTTTTGTCTCGGAGCAGGGAGAGACTTAAATACGCCTGAAGTACGACTTCAGCTGTGATACCTCGTGATGCATCAAAACCAAGAATATGCATAGCCAGCATGGCTCGCATAATATTCGGATTCTGTCACCCCGCGGTAGGAGGCGAAGCTATCAGCGAGCGCCGAGAATGGTTGAAGCTCCATTAATATCGATGACCCATCAGACTCAGTCTCCTTTACTACACGAAATATTATCCTCACTTTTATGTCACAAAGAATATAGCAGGACATGTAGATTGTGGGCAGATTTGCAAGACTGATGTCTCACTCTGCTCGGCCTAGTGTCGGCACTCAAGTGGGAGGGGAATTGGGCATTTGTTCGTCCAATGGAACATGCTCTTTTCGGTGGGCTCTGATACTGTAGGAACAGCAGCCGATAATTACACGGGCATTGTACTGGCCAAAGAAATGTTTAGGTAACAGATCCTTGCTGACAAGGTAGATGATGACTTCGCGTTTTCGGCAATCCCGAGTATTATTCTTGTTTAGGAGACTCCACTGTCATTTTCAAGCCCACGGGTGCAGGGTCACTTATACCTTTGCTGTATTGTGCATGTGCGTAAGCGGCTTAAATCTAAATAAGGGAGCTGTGACCCCTCTCCTCACTTTAAGCTACACTCTGCCTCGGCCCCTTCACATTTTACTCGTAAGCCGTAAAATATCCGACGACAGGATGCTTCGTTAATAGCACAACAGTTCTGTCCAAGATCCCGCCAAGCCAGCCCTCCCATCTCTACATTATCATGGAGAAATCTAAACGCCAATCTTTCCGCATCCTCATCGTCGGAGGCGGCATTGCTGGCCTTGCCGTCTCCATCGGCCTGCAGCGCAATGGCCACCGAGTGACCATTCTTGAGAACACACAGGAACTCCAGACTATGGGTGGAAGCCTTCTAATCCCGCCAAGTGCGGCTCGCGTCCTTGACAACTTCGGGGCTTGGGAGAGGATTCTTGCTGCGGATTTAGCTCCAACGACTCATACCACCTATCGATATGCGGATGGGGAGGTTTTGGAGTCAATCAATTATGCTGCTTTGCAGTCGCGGTTTGGTTACCCGTAAGTTGCGCTCTGATTTTAGCCCGGTAGTATGGTATAGAATAAGATGTGATGCTAATAATTACAAAGCGTCATGGCCGTCACTCGCGAGCGCTACCAGCGAGAGCTCTTTTTAGAGGCTATAAATGCAGGCGTGGAGGTCCGCTTCGCCTGTCGCGTTCGCCACATCAATGAAACTGGTCCCAGTGTGATACTGACAAGTGGCGAGCATATTGAGGGAGATCTTATTATTGGGGCAGATGGTAAACAGTCACGTTCATATATTGTTGTTAGATTGTCTTAACTCCGAATGCTTACGAGAAAAGGCATCAAATCTACTGTTCGAACGGTAGTGCTTGGGTCCAATGACGTCGAACCTATTCCCGAGGCTGTTGCGTACCAATTCGAAGTACCTAGTCAGGCTATGAAGAGTAGCCCTGTGACTGCCCCCCTCATGGAAGGTAGTCTTATACACAGCTGGTACGGGCCTGATCGTCATTTGATATCGGGCACAAGCAGCCGGGGAGACAGCTATGTCGTTACGGTGACAGTTTATCCTGCTGCTGATGATAACATTGCAGACACATTGAATGTTTTGGCTGCAAATACTAGCAGTTCGTATAGGCATGGGGATGTCTCCTCTCTGATAAAGAGGGTTGAAATGTTTGAGCCAAGGGTTAGGAAAATTGCAGAGTTGGTGAAACCAGAAGACTGTTTCTTGTGGAAGCTTGCTTATATACCCAAGCTGGACTCGTGGGTCAGTCCTAGCGGTAGGGTGACGATACTTGGCGATGCAGCGCATGCCATGGTTCCCCATCTAGGCATGGTAAATTGTAGCCATACTTGTCATCGTGAAGCGTTATTGACTCTTGCGTTAGGGAGCTGCAACCGCTGTAGAAGACGGAGGAGTTCTGGTAGAGTGTCTAGGTCGTGCGAGGTCACCGGATGATATACCTCTTGCTCTATCTGCATATCAAAAGATACGAAAGCCAAGGGCAGAACAAATCCAATCTGCTGCTCTGGCGACTGGGATTTACAAGGCTCTGAAAGATGGGACTGAGCAGCGCCAACGCGACAGAAAGATGGCTGAGAGAATGGACCCCGGTAATCCAAAGCACGAGTCTTGGAAAGCAGGTGGCGGGCTTGACTGGTTATATGCCTATGACGTTGTAGAGTCTGTAAGTTGCTGTCTAAAATTACTAAATATATCTTTACTTACCCTGACTAGTCGAAGAAAGAGCTGGATACGATATTTGGTGCAGAAAGGAGACGGAATAAAATTGCTCGCCTTTAAAGTGTAAGTTTTACATAATATCAGGGGCTACAACATGCTATAGCGGGGACATATAAACTTCATCTTGCGAATAGTGAAGATAATATGATCAACCCCAAATTAACACCATATCTACTCTGTTAATCCTTACATTTCCCTCCACCGTGCTTTGGCCCAAATATCTTGAACAGCAACTCTATGTTTTCACTTACCAACCTGGCCCCAATTCTCCACGCTGCCCACCACCAGGAATTAGCTCGCAGGACTTCTTTTAAATCTTGTTCGTTCCATCCTGACAGCTTTAAAATCTTCAAAATAACCTCATTTTTGCCTCTGCAATACTCAGCCATATTCATCACACCATCATTAACTAGTTTCCGCTTAACCTCACCATACTCATTCCTCAAAACTTCATTTTCCAACAACATCCTCTTCAAATCAAGATGGTTTCTCAACGCAATACTCCCATCTAATACAACATATGTATTCCTCTTCATCTCCACTCTCGTGTCGTTGGATCTATATTCTCTACAGGTTTCCCGAATTCGTGGTTGACGAAATGCATATCGGGAAGGGACACCCTGGTCGCCGAGTGCAGTGTACCCTCCTTTTACCAACGCAGCTGACGCTCCACAGAGATTTTCGGGAGTTACAACAACGTCGATGTCTAGAATGGGCTTGGCAAGAAGCCCCGGGATGGAAGTGCTGCCGACGTGTTGAATTGACTGGATTGGGACTTTTTTGAAGAGATTTTGAAGATCCTGCTTGACGAGGTTGAATTCGTAGACCCAGGCATGATTATGAGGTTCTATGATTATTTTCATCTTGAGAAGTAAAATGCCGTTATGAGTCGTGTGGGTTTTGATGTTAATATGAGACTTGTAATTGGGTGGTAGGTAGCTTTGTTGTTTGATACATGACAGTGAGTAAACTTGTATAGATGGGAATGCACCTTAGATGATAAATTCTAGTAGCGAATGGTTTCGAGGCTAAAAACAGGAACCAAAAGTATGCTATGACGCAAATGCGAATTCTTTCTCCTGTATTTCGGCCCCTTGATTGCTTGCTGATATGGCTAGCTGGTAGGAAATATATCATATTTCGAAACTTTTGAAATCATACGTGGTCTCAAATGTTAACACGTGACTTATAATTCTTGTTCATTCTTGTTTGCTATAAAATCTTTCCCATTTATAATAACCTTTATTTGTATTTCAAGACGATTGTCTTTGCAAAATGGATTTATCGATGGTACAGGGTTTACAATTCGATATGTGGCTGTCATATACAGACTAGTGTTTTGCCGGTTGAGACACCGAAAGCCGCCGAAATTTTGACATGTACCTACAAGCTATGCAACCTATGGACATATATCTCTCCAATCAGAGTCCTTGCCGCTTCTTTATCTGTTGCTTAGACCTGCGTTTGCCTATTGTGCTGCTCTGCGTCTGGACTCTCGGCTTTGCTGGTGCCGAATAGACCCTTAGCAAATCTCATGTCCATCTCCTCGAGTTCGAGATTCTTAGTTTCGGGCACGCAAAATATACTGAAAATTAGTCCGAAAAATGAAATTGTACCATATATAAACCCAAGCCGCCCCCCCAAATTAGCCTCATTAGCATCCTCGAGATAAGGGTAAGTGAACGAGATGACGAACTCCATTATTAGCTTGACCGCATATGCTACGCGAAGCGTATACTCTCGAAGGTATGGCGAGGGCAGTTCTGCCGCAAGAACGTATGCAAGGGGCGCGTAACCAACGCTCCATCCGAAGGAGTAAAGAAGGAGCATTGCAACTATGCCGATTTTGGCCGCCGTGACGGTCGAGTCCGCAGTACCAAGGCCACCCATTGTGAGCAGTGCGGCTGTTTGCAAGAGTGCAGAGCTAATCAGAAAGAGTTTGCGACCGAAATAATCTGTGAATATCATGCACAATAGGATACCAGTAATGTCCACGGCGTTGGTTGCTAGAGTCACGCTGAATGGGTTGACCGTATGCAGTGCCTTGACGAAGAGTGTCCCGTACTGAGAAGCAAACGACTGGCCGGTGGATTGCTGGAAGAAGAGGAGGAGGATCACAATAGCTGTACGACTTCGGTGTACGGGTGAAAAGATGGACAGGAAATGTTGGGGGCGCGAGACATTGTGCGGAGCGGTGCGCAGAGCCGACATTGCTTGACACAGGTAATTGAACTCGGAGATTGTAGTACTGGAGGCTGGGCTCGATGACCTCTTCTCAGCCCAAGTTTGGCGCAGGCGTACCATGGATGTAAAGGCATCATCGTAACGATCATTTAGCAGAAGCCAGCGGGGTGACTGAGGTATTAGCATGAAAATCCAACAAGTATAATGGCCAGAAATCTAGGTGGCTTAAAGAAGATAATACTTACTTCAGGTATGAACCGCACAAGCAACATCACAATCACGGGAATCACAAAGATCAGTCCTATAGGAATTTGCCAGGCGCTGTTACCCCTGTTGTTCGAGGTGACTCTCACAATACCAGTAATGAGCAATCCACCACACTTTCCCGCAAAGTCAGGAGATCTAATATTGAAATATATTGATTTATGGAGATGGAATCGACAAACCTTGACGCTCAGCCAGTACAACACGCCCATACTACCGCGCATATGAGCCGGAGATATTTCCGCCAAAAAGATGGGAATAACTGCCAGCTGCATGCCAAGGTAGACATCTGCTTCGTTGGATGATATATTAGACTTTCAATCATCCATGTATAAACAGGTGCATTTTGGTTGCTTATGACGGACTTACAGTGAATACTTCGCCCTGCGAGCATCTGTGGGCGGTTGGTCCCAGAAATGATCACGGCGGTGCTACCTATCGCGTAGGCATTCATCAAGAAGATGCAACACCTCCGGCCATATCGATTGCTGATCCAGCTGCCAATGAAAACGCCTAGTGATTAAATAAGTTAGCGGGTATTCAAGAAAGTAAGGTTGCCTATAGCATGCAAGAAGATCTACCGCCGGCAAACGCAAAAAGACCTACCAAAAAGTTGACATCCTGCCTTGAGACTGTTCAACAGACTAAGAAATAATGCTGGTATGATATATGTCTTAGATTCGACGTCGAAATCGCCAAATTGCTTCGCAAAGGCGTTCGTGGCCTGAGTCGAGGCGAAAGCTTGATCACTGATGCCGTAGTTGAAGGAAGACAAAACCAGCAGGGTGATAGAGCAAATCAGACTTAGATTGAAATCGTGGAAGCCGAGTTTTTGATTCATGGAAGGCTTCTGACTTTCAGTCACGGCCATGATTTGGTGGAGGGTGAAGTTCATGAGATCATCAGATCATCAGATAAGACAAAGGCGAGAGAAAATCTCTCTCCATACCCACTATCCCATCTCCACATAAATTGACCCACAGGAAGCAGTGACCAAGGACGCGTGGATCGATGTGGCCCCATTTTGCATTGCGCAACGAGAATAGGACTCTAAAGAAGATACTTGCAGATTCGTCTACAAGAGGTTGGTACAGGATGAAGTCCATTTATGGGAGATAGAATCATCCTTTTTGGAGCAGGAGGAGATTGGTATAACGACGGAAAAATCGATTCGCGTATACCTATGCTGTCTTCGTATAAGGTGTCTGTATCAATTTCTTCTTACTAACCATCTCGGTCAGCTTGATGTTGTCGGCCTCCTCTCTTCATGGACTCGAACTAACTGAGCAGCATTTGAGGCCCAATTCCTATGTTTGCAATAACTAATTGGACACCGGTCATGGATCATGCATCGGGCTACTTGACGCGAAAAGGCTCCGCATTATAGCCCTCAAAATTCTTCATGAGGGGTGGAGAGGCAATAATGCAACTCTAAAATTGAGCTCCTAGAAAATCATAGTCTAGTATCGTATTCCGGACTTCCGTTGCTCAGTCAGAAATTGTTAATTTCCTCTCCACCCACTTTTGATAGCTATGCCGGGAAAACTCTTCTCCCCTCTCAGTCTTGGCATACGATGACAATCCTGGTGAGTTGCGGGGTAAAGATATCCGATTTACTGAAGTATGGATGTTAGGTTTTGTCGTTTCTAGAGCTGTAACGTTATTATATAGGTTGGTAATCGAGCATTAGTATCTTTTACTTGTTGTGCAGACATATAACCTACTCCCTGCTCCAAGTCGCTATATCCATGGCCTCGCCTCGTGGCAGGTTAGTCCGGTGAAGAGTGTAGCCCACGTTGTTGGCCACAATGGGATTCGTGAGCACTCTGCATCAGTTGTGGCTTGACTCCGGACCTAAGATTTTGTAGTTATACCATATTGAGGACGCATCCCCTCATCATCCCCTCACTGTAAGCATATTGCCGGTGTGTACCCGGAGCGACATATGCAGTAACTATCTCTGTGTGCCTAGATGATGTCACTTCTCTCTCTTGGGAGAACGAAAAGTTTCGATCCCATCTCGGTATCATCTCGGCGAAAATGTTCACTTTGAAGGTAGGAATATCCATTCTCTACAGTGGATAGAAAGACAAGCAGTGCGGGGAAAGAGGGGTTCACGGCGGTTGCCACTGAAGTGAATGGTATAAATTAGAGGATGAGGCAAATGTTTTGAGTGTTATAGACACGTGAACTTTAAATATCAACTTCATTTATACAAAGAACATCATGATTACAGCACGTTATTTTGTCGCTGCCTTGTTGGGCTTCGTCAGTCTCTTTATTAGCGTCACTGCGCAGGAAATCACCAGTGACACTTATTTCTATGGTCAATCACCGCCTGTATATCCATCTCGTAAGTTAGATGGGTCTATTTACTTACCACATGCTAATAAAAGCCCCTCGTGTAGCCGAAGGGTCTGGTAGCGGAGGTTGGAATGCTGCGTATGCAAAAGCTAAAGCGCTAGTAGCGAAAATGACGCTTGAGGAGAAGGTTAGATTATATCTGTGAATTATTTTTAGAGTTGAGGCTGAGAATAGGTAGAGTAACATGACATATGGAACCTCCTCTGTCAAAAATGGTTGCTCTGGAAATATCCCTCCTATCGCACGCCTTCACTTTCCTGGACTATGTCTGTCAGACGCTGGAAATGGTGTTCGTGGGACAGACTTTGTCAATTCATATCCCAGTGGAATTCACGTTGGAGCGAGGTAATTCTGATCCCCTGCTTAAAGTTATGGTTGCGAATAGCCTAACCTCGATATTAGCTGGAATAAAGCCCTTGCAAGGCAGAGAGCCAATGCTATGGCTGCTGAATTCCGTACTAAAGGTGTTAATGTTGCATTAGGACCTGTTGTTGGTCCTCTTGGACGAATTGCAGAGGCTGGGAGGAATTGGGAAGGTGACATTATCTCTGATGATTGATAGATTCTGGAATTTGCTAATACAGACAGGTATTTCAAACGACCCGTACCTCTGTGGATCCTTAGGTGCCGAGACTGTACAAGGATTTCGAGAGAAGGGGGTGATAAATAGTGTTAAGGTAACACTCACCATTTATCATCCACACCTGTAGAGTATTAATAGGGGAATCTAGCACTATATTGGCAACGAACAGGAAACCAATCGGAATCCATCTGGAAATGTCGCTTCCGTTTCTTCAAACATCGATGATAAAACAATACATGAGCTGTATCTCTGGTAAGTGAAATTAATTATGTCTAAGTCTTCGAGCTCCATAATTTGTGTACTCATTTGAGATAGGCCGTTTGCAGAGCTAGTGCATGCTGGAGCTGGGTCAATCATGTGCTCTTATAATAGGGTGAACAACTCCTACGCTTGTAGCAATAGCAAAACTATGAATGGGTTGCTTAAAACCGAACTTGGATATCAAGGTTTTGTTGTATCCGATTGGGGCGCACAGCACAGTGGGGTAGCTTCAACACTTGCTGGTCTCGACATGGCCATGCCAAGCTCGTCATTTTGGGGAGCAAATATGATTGAGGCCATTAATAACGGATCTGTACCCGAGTCTAGGCTCGATGATATGGTAACAAGGTAAATGCTTCTGGCTCTAACTGGCGGAAGTTATAATCCTCTTCCTCAGGACTGACAATGGTTGACAGGATCATTGCTTCATGGTACTATGCCGGCCAAGATTTTGGTTATCCGGCACCAGGAATTGGAATGCCTACATCCCTAACTCAACCACACACCGTCGTAAATGCCAAAACATCGTCGGCGGCGCAACCACTACTGTCTGGTGCAATTGAAGGGCATGTCCTAGTCAAGAATACGAAAAATGCGTTGCCACTTCATCACCCACAGCTTTTATCTGTCTTTGGCTACGATGCAGACGTCCCATATGCATGGGACGCTGGACAATTTGGATCTTTTGCCGCGATAAACAACCAGATTCAGAATGAAACGCAGGTAGTTGCTGGCGGAAGCGGCGCAAACAACCCCGCATACATCAGCAGCCCATTTGTCGCACTTACTGCGCGGGCATATCAGGATGGCACCTCACTATCGTGGAATTTTTACTCCATGAACCCGAGTGTCAATCCAGCAAGCGATGCATGTCTAGTATTCATCAACTCATATGCAACAGAAGGGCGTGATCGATCCGGCCTCCACGACCCCGCTTCTGACACCCTTGTGAATAACGTGGCAGCTTCATGCAGCAATACCATAGTTGTAATTCATAACGCTGGAATTCGCCTCGTTGACCAGTTTGTCGATAATCCGAATGTTACTGCCATCATTTTCGCGCATCTTCCGGGCCAAGATTCTGGCTACGCAATCACGTCCATCCTGTACGGTGACACGTCTCCATCAGGGAAACTTCCTTATACAGTAGCCAAGAACGAATCTGATTACGGAAACCTATTGTCCCCTGCTTTGCCAGCAGGGGACTTTGTCCTATTTCCCCAGTCAGACTTTAGTGAAGGTGTTTACACCGATTATCGTGCCTTTGATGCTAACAACATCGAACCGAGATATGAATTTGGATTCGGCTTAACATACACTACGTTCTCGTATTCCCATTTGCAGATTTCTAATTCAGCAAGCAAACAGCAGTATCCATCTGGGCCCATTGGATTAGGTGGTCCTACGGACCTCTGGAATGTGCTGGTAACGGTGAGCGCTCAAATCACTAATACGGGCAGAGTGTCAGCTGCGGAGATAGCTCAATTGTATGTGGGAATTCCTGGTGGCCCGGTCAAACAGCTACGTGGTTACGACAAGATACAGATTCAACCTGGGAGGACTGAGACTATTACATTCCAGTTATTGAGAAGAGACTTGAGCGTTTGGGACGTAGTCGCGCAGAAGTGGGCGTTGCAAAGTGGGCAGTATAAGATATATGTCGGGTCTTCTAGTCGGATCTTGCCTCTGACAGGAACTTTAACTATTTGAAGACAGTGTCAAATTAGTGATTTTAAAATGACCTATGTCCTCATGAGGATAATTTACGACCAAACATGTACAATCTCTTCAACCTTAAAATACAAAACATTCATTATCGCAGTATGATACAAAATTCATGATAACTCAGACATTTGGTTAACTTATCGAAAGGAAGTTGATGATATTTTATATCTGAAGATCGAATCGAAGGTTAGCTGTGATATTGCCCTTCAGTCCGTATAAGAGACGAAACTCTAAAGACCATCATCGTGTCTGGCTGTGATGTATTCCGTCTATCGGAATGCCTAGTCACCCATAACAAATATTGCTCAGATAGTTGCTAACAATTGAACAGTGGCCCGTTCGATTCGCGCTTGAGGGAACTTGAAACCCTCTTTTTGGGTGGTAAATAAATTTTGGTAGCTACAATTCTGAATTCAGCTCCTTTTCTTTTCCTCTCACGTGTTGCTCATCCGCTCGGCGACAACCTATGTAAAGGTAGGTAATAAGAATATGTCTAAATTAAAGGATTCCTAGGGCTTGAAAATTGTAGATGGAAACACCCAGCTTGATCCTCTACGCATATATTTGACTGGCCAGCGACAGGTGATGGCATAGATTAGACATCAATGCTAATGTCTTTGCTAGGTAACATTGATTGGAATTGTACCGAGATGGAGTCCCCTGAAACTCATATCATAACTAACACAGAGTGTCCCGCATGGTTGTTACTCTAAGAACGCCATCGATTTGGGTTCTGGGATGCTTCTTCTGCCTGTGCTAAGCAACGCACCACTGCCAATCCTCCACTCTGCGTCTCCACCGTCCTACCTCGACCTCTATCATTTGGATCTGTAGACGGAGTATTACTTTCAGAGCTCATTCCTTGCTCGTCTACAGTCAAGTCACTTGACAAGCGCCAAACACTATTCTGGGGAATGCCCTTATTCCTATAATCAGAGGCCCCCGACGGCTGCATCGGGATCCGCAATTCACTTGTCGGTTGGGGATCCCACCACCCACCATAGACGCCGTTCGCATTCCGCGTGCTGTAGGCAGCTTGGGCATTATGCTCGATCCATTGGAGGTACCCGGTGCATTGCTCTTGATGGGCCTGCGCTTCTGCCGTGGAGCCATTGAAGATGCTGGTTTCCTTCTCGCTGACGACCAGCGGCTGGCAAAATAAAGTGAGGTGGTGGAAGAAAATGCCCTTGAAATTCTGAGCGTCTTGGCTGCAGCTCCCATCGACATCACAGAGATCTTGCAAAATGCCATCACTTCCAAGACCTGACCAAGTACTGCTTTGCTGAGTTGCTGATATCCAGCCTGTGGCGGCTATCACATTTTGGACAAGGGTATAACCATCATTGAGGTACTTTTCATCACCGGTAGCTTCCCAGAGGCCTCGAAGGCCGGAAAGGAGGACTCCCTGGTTATAGGTGTACACGCTTTCATCACGGGCATCACATTTGCCGGTTCCGATACTCGAGGAATTGGACCAGCCAGTGATATGAAATCCATCTACATACAACCCTTGCGAATTTGTCATGTTGCTTGTGGTAAGCCAGTTGTACTCTTCAATCGCAGCGTTGAGATACCTCACATCGTGTGCGGGTATTGGCGGAAGCGCTTGGGAAGAATTATAAGGCGTTCCAGGCACTGAGTATGGTTCTGGGTTATCATCGCCTGGGAAATAGAGGTACATCGCAACGCTTGAGGCAATGAAAAGTTCGTTCGTGATTGCGTTCTTGTAAGGGGTGAGTTGATCTGTCCAGAGCATTCCTCCGCCACATAGAGTGGTGTTATAACCTTGGGAGGCCAGATCCCAGAAAATACGAGCGCGATGGGCAAATTCTGGAATATACTGCTCTCCACTGAACGCTGAATTAATGGTCGAATACAAATTGACAAATTTGATCGCCTCAAGCCATTCGAGAACCACCCACTGCATGTCATCATATTTCTGAGTGCGCAAAGAAAGAGCATTTTCGCCTGAGTAAAAAGAAACAACCTGCGAGAAGTAGGTGTCAATTTCGCTGCCGTAAGTTGCTTCTTCATACATAGCCATTTCATTAAGAGTTGCGGAAATGTGTGTGCTAAATACTGCCGACGTCCAGTCAATTCCAGTGGGCCAAGTCGAGGTAGCTTCGTCCCAGTATTGAGATTGCATAACCTCGAGAGCATCAACCATGGCTGGGAACGTTTCTCCAATATTTTCAAGATATCGCGGACGAAGTTCTACCCAGTTGTTTGTCGCTTTTGAGCTGAGAGACTTAGTACCTCCAAAGAGAGGCACGGCACAAACTCCCTGAAGGCATGCTACAAGAGTAGCGACTAAAAGCTGGATTTCAAAGCGAGACATGGGATTGTATTTCACTCCACGTTGCAGAGCAAGAAGTAAGGAAGAATATTTACTAGAATTTCAGAAAAGTTCAAGAAGACGATACTTAAACCCAAGAACATCTTGAGACAATAAATAGTGTGAGAGAATTCTTGGCTGAGACCTAGACAACCTTGTTTCTTGCGACCCTGAGCAGTCCAACAAGGGGAAATGCAGGAAATTTTTGTATAACCTACTGCCTCATGAAGGAAAGATCTTCTTGATATTAGAGTACTGCATATTTCGGCAACAACTATGCCGAAGAACCTTGATGTTAGGGTCGATCACAAATGAAGTTACCGAAAAAGGGCCAATGTCTCACACATGAGGGTCCAAGCTTTGTAAATATGAAGAACTTTCAACTTTCAATATCTCAACTCTCATGGAAAAGAGCGCAATTAGAACACATTTTAGTCGACTTCTGATACCCCTGGGCTGAAGGTAGGGAACTCTACCTTGAACATCAGACATTCGAGCTGAATACTAGCTATGTAACTAGAAGACATTGGGAAATAAGCGATACCACTTGAATGGTTGCACTCGTAGCATCTATTCACCCGAATGGCCTCAAGAGATGCTGTTGTTCAAGTAGATTGCAACGTTGTAGTCCCCCCCAACCAGATGTGCACCAGATATACCCCTCCATGCCTATGGTAAGTATTTCTCACGAGACACACCCTCGCTGCTACTACGGTCTAAATTTTAAAGTGCGCATCACATGTTACTACCTGGCCTTTACGTACGTAGAAAACTGGTCACATGGCGAAAGTTTAGTTTGAAAGGCGGGGTAGTATAAGAAATTCTGTCAATTAATAAACAGTTTAAATTATGTACTTCGTGCATATTATACTAATATGTACCATGAATACGTCTTTGGTATATAAGCCGTGCAAAAATATCGACTATGAAACATACCGATTATAACGACAAAGAAAGTATACATATGAACTATATACAAGGTGGCGCAAGAGTAACACCTTATACCTTAACTGCAATGCAAAACCAAGCTAGAATTTCCCTCTGGGTGATTTAAGATATTTCATAGTTAATATTGGCTGCTATATTGCTCTCGCCAATATAATTTCGACCAATTAAAATCTCGTTTTTTTATCCAAGTGCGCTACAACCCAAAGTATATATTCTGAGTTGCGAGGAGTTTATCTCTAATCACTAGCTTTGTAGATTTTACTAAGAAGCCTCGACTTGAGTGGTTGTCTCGGACATTGAGTGACTAGTCTTTCAAGGCACTCCTAATACTGCATTACCAAAGGATAACGGGAAAGTTGGTGTAGGAAATTGACCTAAACAAAGATTCTGTACTTCTCTTCGTCTACTAATATATTAATTTGGTATTTAATAGATGAATCATCCTATCTTCTAGTGAATGTGGTATTGCCTCTGTGTTTGTGCTTACGCTAGTACAATCTAGTCAAGAGTTAGAAATTATTGGATCTATATTGTTTAACTTGGATTTATTGTGGGAAGAGTAATCTGTTGTGGGCTCCAAGTTCGAAACGTAGACCTCGCACTGAAGCATCAGCTGACTAGCATATCATTGCCACCCACCAATGGAAATCAGGTATATGAGGCTCAATTCTATTGTATGGGTGATGTCTCTTCCTACGAACACACAGCACGTCTTGGATCCTAAAAAGTTGCCGAACTGCCAAATATTCTTCTAGTCAATTCCCTCTGGGATCCATCAGCCACTATTGGATGGAAAAGGCTCTGAGGCTCCAGATTCCGAATTATGTCCTCTTTTCTCCGCAATGGCCCGGCAGCACAAGTTTATCTGACCTATGGCGAGACACCCTCGGCGATGGACGCATTCTTAGTGACGGGAAAACTACCTGCGTAAGATATACCATTCGAATCTCAGAGTAGGCGTGATAATTTTACATGATGCTTGTATGAAGACCGTGCATCTGTTACGTTCCTCATATGTCTAAGTATTACAGGCTGTTTGTATTTGTAGCGTTACAAATAGTCCTAGCCTGTGTCCTCTGATGTGTATGAGTGCGTTATCTCTCTAAATCACCCACCTGGCGCGAATATTAGTTTCGCAAGAGCTTACATAACTTCTTCCGTTCGTTATTCCAAGATATTTGGACCCCCCGGGAATGACTGCTTTATCCAAATATCCAAATCGGCGGCTACTGCCGAAATTAGTTAAGGATTTTCACAGTAACATACGACGCCTTGCTCCTGGAGAAAATGTTCAAGATTATGTGTAGCTGCTCCAATTCTCCTCACAGTATGGTGAACCAGAAGGAAAACCCCCTGGTGCGCAGGAACCTTTTAATTCCCGACGGCCGACTCGCCTCGGCATCAATCATTTGTAGTTAGTGGCTGGCTTTACAAACAGTCCAGGTAGTGTGTGGGGATTGAAACGCCCTGCAGTCTTATATCGGCCCTCTATTGGCCCGTGTCTAATGCGCTGATGATCAGACGGAGTAGTGCCTTGTTGCGATGATCAAGCTTTTTGCGCGACGGGGGGATCGCTGCGGTGCGATGTAGAGATATAGATATAGATATTAACTCCCCGCCATTTATTTGTTTATCCAGAGTTACGAGATCTAAAATCTGTCCGGCTCAATCAGCACCCCATCTTCTAAATTATCATTCTTGACATGGAGCATTACAGTTTCTACAACGTCTCAGTAAGCATTACTCGTTTATATCCCAATATTAGGCGTTGATATCTCTGCAGGTCATTCTCTTCGCCGCCTTCGGCTCTCTCTTTACGGGGTATTCTGCTGCAATTATAGTTGCAACAGTTGGACAACCTTCATGGTATAGGTCCTTGAATTTAGAGTCTGACACTACGGCTCCCGGATATAGCCATACGACAACTATCATTGGAGCCGCCAATGGGGTCTTCTTTGCAGGTGGGACGCTTGGATGTATTCTTGGGGGTTGGTTAGGTGATAAACTAGGCAGAGTCAACGGTTTTAGGGTTGCTGCTACCGTCGGCATAATTGGCGCTGCGATTCAGACTGGTGCTGCGAATCAGGCAATGGTGAGTGTATAATGTGCTGCTAGGATGTGGCAGCCGAGGAGCACGTTTACTGAGATACGATAGTATCTAGTTGGACGAGTAATTACGGGACTTGCTGCTGGGCAGACGATGGTAGCTATGCCTACTTACTTTTCGGAAGTCTCGCCTCCCAAGTCCCGTGGTTTGATGGCTGGAGCACACGGGTCCGGCATTAACGTAGGATACGCTATTGCTGGCTGGGTTGGGTAAGTATGCTTGAATTAATGTAGAATGTCAGCTAGTGATCGTGGGGCTAAGTCTATTAAATCTAGGTTTGGATGCTTTTTTGAGTCGACTTCATCCTTCGGCTGGCGTTTCCCAAATGCTGTTCTCGCTCTCTGGGGGCTTTGCCTGCTGGCTGGGTCATTTTTCGGTCATTACGCCTTCTGAACTTTGCTTTTTTAATGTACTAACATGCACATAGTCCCCGAAAGTCCTCGCTGGCTAGTGTCAAAAGGTCAAGACGAGAAAGCTCTGAAAATCCTTTGCAAGCTCCATCATGATCCCGCAGATGTCGAGGACCAGTTCGCCCATCGCGAACTAAGGTTTATTAAAAGCCAATTGGAGGTAGACCTCACACTTATTACCCAGCATGGTCAGTGGCAGCTATTTACCATGCCAACGTATCGCCGCCGGAGTATATTGGGCTTCGTGCTTATGATGGGAGGCCAGAACATTGGCGTCCTCGTTATCAACAACTACAACACTTTATTATATGAGTCGCTTGGTCTCTCGAATATGCAAGCTCTGGTTGTTGGCGCTGCTTATAACACGTGGGCTGCGTTTGCCAATATGGGTGGGGCAACTGTATCCGATCGACTTGGACGGCGGAAGGCTCTTTGTAAGTCGCTTTTGTGTCTTGTAAGCAACAAAATATCTGATAGTTTGACTTGCAGTAATTGGTTATGCTGGCTGTGTAGTGATGTTCATCATCGCCACAGGTCTCATTGCCAAGTTTAGCCAGAACTCGTCGAGGACTTACGCAGCTGCAGCAGTTACCTTTCTCTTCCTCTATGTTTTCTTGTGAGTGCTGGCGATAGTAAAACCTAACCGAGCGCGTAGAAAACGTTATACTGATATCTTGTCTTGTGTACAGTTACGGTGCATTTATTGACGTCAATCAATACATCGTCGCAACAGAAATCTTTCCAACGCATCTCCGCTCGCAGGGCTCATCATACTCGCTTGCAGCATTCTTTCTTACGGATGTCCTGTGGGTAGACTTAGCTGCCACGGCTCAAGCAACTATTGGTTGGAAATATTATCTCGTGTTTCTCTCACTCGGCATTGTACATCTCATTCACCTGTGGTTCAAGCTCCCAGAGGTATGTTTACACACTACGATTTTATACACGAGCTTATCGTATGAATGTCTAGACATCCGGCCTCGCATTGGAGGAGATTGACACGTTATTTGGCAAAGATCAGATTGCTACAGCCGATGAAGAACTTGGCGATAAGGCCGTTACAATTGAAGAGGAGCACGATCCGTGAGATTCTGTCTCAATTTAAATAGTACTATTATGGCAACGCATTACGTGTCATAATTTTGGACTAAAATTGAATATGTTAAATTCCTCTAGATAAATCAGCGTGTGACTATCTAGCCAAAACATTTCATCAAATACAAGAAACCTTTGATAAGAAAAATACTGGAATACACCCATCCCTCCAATATCCTTAGTTTGAGAACTGTCAGTTCTTCCAGCATATTAGAACAGTCGACCAGCGAGTAGCCCTAACACTACAGGTAGATTTCAACTTCGAGATTATTGTTTTTGCGTTTTATATTGACTGAGTTTTTTTACCGGAACCTTTTGGTTTGCACATAGCGACCTCCCTCCAGCTTGCGAGATTAACTAATATCTTATACCATCTGAATCTTATTGCGGCGGTATGCTATGCTGCTATTTTAAGAGATAAGTACCTTCTGCGAAAATATCTAAGCTCCACAACGAATCTGCCTAGTACTTTTATTACAACAAGGAGCTGTGAAGTAAACTGGTCAGTACTATACTTCATCTCGCTAGATATATTATTTACACTCAGCTCAACATCGGCACAGACCACGGCGCCCACATCGTCTCGTCAAAGGTCTCATTGCTCGGAAGGTCAGACCTGAAGATAGTCGTGTTGGTCAACTGATCGAACAGGAACTTGTTCACGTACGCGTCCAGGTCCGGTTGCTGGCTGGATGGGAAGGCGCAGTGTAAGTGACCCCCGATCTGGCTGAAGCCCATGTTATCCGGCACGCCGAGAGCCTGCCAAACCTTGGTGGCGGTCGTCATGCAGCCATAGCACGACCACGGGCCCAGCCATTCGTAGTCGGTGTTCTCGATGACGAGCAGACCCCTAGGCGCAACAAGCGCAGCGAGGGAGTGGTGGTCGAGGGGCAGGATGTCGACATCGTTCGCAAACTGGTTGGCAAATTCCACGCTAAACCATACGTTCTCCTGGACGATCTCGGAAGCGCCTTGGACAGCCTGTCCGTTGGCGTATTCAGGGTGAGCGTTGCTGTAGTCGCTCAGTCACCAGCAGGCGGAGCCCCCTGAACCGCTCTCTTGCGGAATGGTCAGCACAATCCGTGTGTCGAAGGCTCCTGCAATGAATGCGCCCTTGCCATCACGAGAGCATCCCGTGACACCAAGGTGGTTAACGTCGATCTTGTGTTGGGAAACCGGGAGCGTCTCCAGAGCGTCTATGATCCTGCTCACGCCCCATGACCAGGCCATCATAGCGGAAGCTGTGGCATTTGAGCCGTAGAGGGTGTAGAACTTGCCCACCCCACGAGAGGATGCATCATTCTCAACAGCAATGTCATCATTGTTGAAATTTATGATCGCAACGCCGGAAGGAACAGGGAGGCTTCCCCCTTGGAAGGCAATGAGCGCCGGGTACGAAGCGGTACTCCCGCTGGGGTACGTGACAGTGGCGGTGAAAGTGATAGAGGTTGCTCCATCTCCAGCAGTTATTGACAGTGTATTGCTGCTGAAGGTAGAGGTGAAGACGGAGGGCGCCCCTGGCTTCATCCCTAGCTCGAATTGTTGAAATAGGGCATTAATTTCGTCCCGTCGGCACGCCCACTCATTTTTCGTCGTTATCTGCGAGCCGTCAATGCTCACAAACGGGTCTGGGAGCTCGGTTACTGTAGGGAGAGGGATGATACTGGGCAGAGAGGGGCAGCCTTTTGAGGTCGTAGTTGCTGCGAAGTTGTCAGCTCAGCCGATATCAGACCAGTGCAGAGAGGAACGAACCGATAGTTGTCGTGTTTGCTTGAGGCAGTGCAAAGGCAGAAGTTGTAGCTGCTAATAATACGAATACTACCGAAGAGGCTTTCATTATGCAGTATATCTGATCTAGCTTCCTTTGATCTTGGTGGGGATCTTTCAGGTCTCACCTTTGCGCTACTTGAGGGAAGAACTGGGCATATATAAGTTAAGCAGGGTAAAGAACTGAGCAATTCAACCTCTTCTCGCGGGGGCTGCAAGCCAAAGATGCTTATTCTCCACAGTTTTCAAAAAACCACTGCGTTTTGCATATAGCCACAGCCGTCATTCTTGGTTCGGATGAAGGGATTCCAACGAGCTACGTCAAATCCTCCAACCCACTCCTCTTGAGAAAATTATATATTGCAATCAAACCAAACAAGCCATTTACTACGCAGATCCGGATAAAAGTTGTTGGGTTATGTGAAAGACTCGGGAGACGGAAGCCTTCTTAGGCTAAATAGGATTAAAGTTGACATTTTCCGATTTCATATCTTCCATAGCGAGGCATCAATAATGGATATACTAACGCCGATCGGCGATCCATTCTGGAGTATAAACCTGACCTAGTGTGAATTGTGTGGCCGACTACGTGACTTGGCTTAAACAGAGATTTGGACTATGAATGAAATTATATCGACTCTCTATTCGCCCTATGCCCGATGCTTAACATTATTAAAATGCAAACAGTCTTGAAGGTATAAATATTCTGGATGGCCATTCTAGTCACAAGCCTTCTGTACCTACATAAGCGTGGATGTATATATATACATACATTTATGTAAGTTGAGAAAGTCATGAAAAGCATTGGCAGCTGATACCCCACAGCAGCGGCAATTATAATATATGCTTATATGTACCAGTATTAACCTTTCAGGCTGTTGCGCGTTCCCTTCTTTACCGCCGTAGTTTTGGCGGCGCTACAACTAACAGTAATGTTGGTTACAGAACCGAATCTATTGAAGAAGCTCAATAAGAAATGAGCCTCTAGTGTTTTAGCTTATTTCATAGAATTTATAGTTATCTTTCTAAGGATAAAGTATCTCTGCTATTAGCCTTACCTCCAAGTGTATTCTACTGTACTATAAGAGATAATACTAAGGTATATTTAAGGCATAGACTTATATTATGTATTAACTAAAATATAATACCTGATAATTGACAGCTTTCTAAACTAATAGTAAAGTAGCTGCCTAGATACTGGGGCATCTTATAGTGGCTTATAAGGTGGTGTTAACTCTAGCCTTATGTATAGTATAACATATCTAGTCCCTCTGCTAGCCTCTGTACTTAATATTGTATTAAGCATGACTTTAGTGCCTTCTAAGGCGACTGTATAAAATAGTTGACCAGACCTTAGTCGAAGTATATACGTGGCTATAGATATGAGAAACGACTTATGCGTAATAGGTAGCCTCAAATCAGAGGAATGAAAAGATAAGAAGAAAGAGATTCAATCATAATAAGAAATGTATTTTTATGTACTTAGTATTGAACTTTTCTGATCCCAAATGCCAATGCTCTAAACGCCAAAGTACTCCAATAAAAGAAACAGAGTTCAGTCAGGCATCACAAGTGATAGACCTTGCGGCGCCAGTAATTCCCGGAGTACACCTTTGTTTTGCCCCTGAAGGGGTTCTCCATCTGGGGCGTACGGCCCTTTACCACTTGGCTTCTCTTTGGCTCATCTCTGGCTTTGGTGGGTGGGTCCCTCTTGAAGTTGGTATCCGTCGGTTTGGTGTCGCTGGCGAAAGATCTGGCGTGCACTCGGCCTGTGCTGGGCTGAGAGCGCGCAATAAGCTGGGCTTCGCTGCGGAAGGAGATGTCGTCCATCTTGTGGAGAGGGACCGCGGAGGCGATGGAGAAGAGGAGGGAGATCGCGAGGAGGAGGTTGAAGAGGGAGATGATCTTTGGATACATCCTGGGCTGTGGATGCGTAGTTTCGTTCTCCGGGAGAAGAATGATGATGTGGGAGAAGAGGGATGGATATTGGGCCGGGGGCTTGCAACATTCATAGTACTTAAATGATTAGAGTCGAGCAAGACTTCCGCATCGACTCGAACTGCGCCTGCGAGACCAGAACCTCACCAGTTGTGAAACGCAATCCTTCTTTGACATGCTGTAAGTTGTGTGATACCAAGGCCATTTCGCCACCTGTTGCCAAGTAAGAAAGTGTTGTGATGCGGTGCTGTATTTGGTGCTATGTGGCTGGGAAGCGAGGCTGTGGGGAATCCTTCGACGGCGAGCGATTCCTTCGACTCCTGATTCCTTTTCTGCGGCGACGACACGACGAGACGGCGATTAAACTTAAGCATAGTCAACGGCCACGGAATCTGCGTATCTCGATCTGCATTCGGGTCTCTCTTCGAGTCAAGATCAGAAAAGTTTGCATTTTTCGCACCAGCAAGTGATCACGACAATTGGGCTCTGCCAGCCAACTCGGCCAGATTACTTTAACGCGAATCGACCACTCTCGCTTTCTACACTCAAATCAGATCTGCCGATAAATATCTTGATCTCTTGTTTTGTCCAGGATTGAAACTCTCCTCTTTTAGTCCGGCCTCACTTTGCATTACCTTGGCGAACAATACAAAATTGCAAGCGCAACTGCGTCCATCCACCTCCACCCTCAACCCTGCAGAAGCTCAAGAAGTAGTATGGACTATCGCGCAGATATGATTTTCCCTCTAAGTGGATATTTGAGCAGCCAGCTAGGATGGCTATACATGTGCTAACGAAGATCTGGAGAAGCCGCATCCTTTGAGGCGTAACCGTGGCAAGACATACATAGCTTTCGCTGGAACCAAACACTCATGCCCAAGTGGTACGGGGAGTTGAATACCAGACCGGTGCAGTTTCAAGGGATATATGGATCCTTTGGTACTCTCCCCGTATGCCATACCAGAAGATTGGAAGCGTGTTCATAAGGTTTTGGAGTCTTGCGTTCCATTCCAGCAAGCTTTTGCCAATGGTCATCTATGTGAGCCTACTGTCGAGGGCGGGATATCATGCCTCAAGAGGTGAGGTATAAAGCTGCCGTGGATAGCCTTACTTGGCGCCAGGTGAGCGCAGATCGATTATTTCTCTATACAAGACAGGTTCCTACTATTCCGAACGTAGAGGTCGTAAGTGCACACCACTTTGCTTCTTTTGTTACAGGCTCCTTAATTTTCCTTTTGATATATCTACTACTGACGACACACATTTCATGAAGAAGTCTACCTGGATAAACTCATGCGGTCATAGATAGAAGTCATCTATTCGTTATCTTCATTAGTATCTGCGCCTCATTATGTACCTGCAAATTATATGTCCAGGAATTCCCGTGCGAAATACTAGCTTTCGTACAAATTTTTGGTGTCATATACAGCTTCCAAAGAAACGTCCGAACCTAGACCGGAGAGAATGAACCTCTCGTCCCAGTACTCAGAATAGGAACACTCTTATTTCCTCACTCCCATAGTATAGTACCTAACGCCGGAATCAGAATCCCTACTTTGGCACGGACTTGGCCCGCAGGTACCGTGCGCTGTTTTCGGATGATTTCTCACGCTGACTGCCAGCCTTGGAGCGCGGACTAGCTTTGGCTATCTCAAGCGACCGTGTGATAGTGCAGTTAGCATTGTAGAGCGGTAGGACGCAACAATTGCTCTGCGTGTAGTCCTCATTGTTCAAGGTAGGATGAACGGTGGCCATGTCCACTCCGGCCACTACTCAATGTTGAGATGCCAATACACTGCTTGGTCATTCCATTGTGGATGAGGAATGCAGACTGATCTCGCTAGAAAAGGACGATCTGCAGCTGCGAAAGCTCGCGGTGCTTGCATTCGACATGGTCCGGTCATAGACAGAATATAAGGCACGCACCCAGTGATCCAGCGTCTGTTCTATCTCAGCTAGCTGGCTAAGGCGCAGACCACTCAGGCGAGGACCGGCTATCTCGCCACGGATGTGCTGGAGAACTGACTCGTAGGCTTCGATCATGAGCAGGATCTGCAGGCCGGATGCGCGGTCTAGGTGTTCGGCGGGGTGTTTCTTGAAGAGGCCCGTGGCGAGCTGCTCGGTGAGGAGGTCGAGACAGACCTGGAACCCAGCGCTGGTCCCGTCTTCCAGACTGGAGGCATGGGTATGCCGATTGATTTTGGTGTCGACTGTGAGGGATGATTTTGCCCGAGGAAAGCATCCTGACGTGGGGGTGCACGGCGATGGGGGCGATTCCGACCCCACCAGCGTGTCACAGTCGGAGGTATACGTGTGATTAGGAGTAAAATGATAATTATAGTCGCATGGGGCAGTGGAATAGCTGGAGTCTCCGGGCTCATCTTGCTCGACGATCTGTCGAAGACTCTGCCGGCCTTTGATCTTCCGGATGGTCTTCTCAAGCGGCTGGGGCTCGAGACCCGGCGTAAACGTGCGCGGCGGGAGCAGCGCCTGATATTCGCAGGCGAGAGCAATGGCGGAATCGTATCGGTTATCGCAAGGCTTAGGATCGAGCTGGCCGACCCAGAAGCAGGGCGTCTTCGCGCGCGTTCTTTTGAGGATTTCGACAGCCATTTGGTCGAGCGAATAGATACTGAGAGAATTGACAGAGCGGTTGGAGAAATCGGCCAGCGGGATCGAAGGCGCGTTGTCATTCAGGGCAGTGGCGGCGGCGGAAGTGGTTATGGTGGTGACGTCGGTGAATTTGGATTTTGGGTCGCGAGGCTGGGGAGGAGGCTGGATATCACGTTTCGCAGCCTCGGCCGTCATAACCTCGTCATCGCGATGGTCCAGAGACACCGGCGAGGGTAAAGACACCGACAAAGACAGTGGCAACGGCCAATTCTCGCGATCCTCGACAATGTCTTCGCCTGTGTCTCGAGCCACCTTCTGTAATTTGCGCCGCTTATGTTCTTTGGCTGCACTGGAGCCTTGCTGACCGCCAAGCGCGCCCAGTACCTGCAGGATCATCCGCATGGCCGCCTGGAGCTGAAAAGAATCGCGGGGCAAAACGATAGGGAGATAAGGAAGCCGCCCAGTATCAGGTGATAATGTGAGGATGATAATGGCCCCATTGAATGAGCTCGTCCGGGTCTCTGGAGGTGTTTATGTGCTGACGGAGGAATGGATTGACGGGTACAGCCTCGTATCGTGCCACCGATTTACTATCCAGCTCGTCTCTAGCCAAGCACACAATTATGGTGCCTCGTATTGAGGACCTGCAGATCCCATAGCCCGCATCGCACCACACCACCGCATCACCGACTGTTTTTTTTTTTCCTTGCCCTGACGCTGTGCAGATTAATTCGTGTTGGCAGGTGGTGCATGGGCTATACGGAAGGGATCGCCAACACTGGGTCAAATGGCAGACCGAGGATCGATCTCCATCCTTCCCTCATTTTATTTCCTGCGCTCCAACGCCGCTCCCGGTAGATGGATAATGGGCGTGCCATCTGACTTGTCAGAATAGAGATGCCTTGCGGCGTGCATGCTGCCTCATTCTCCCTGCGAGAGAATCTTCGATTGGGGATATTCTGGGGACTTTGGCGAGGTTACATGGTGCGATGCACCACCAGCACTCCCTGGTAGACGTGGCCCCCAGTCTGTCGTCGACGAGCTGAACAGGTGCAGCACACGGCTGGCCAGAAGCACGGACGACACGGGTTGAGGATTAACGATATGCGCTGCTATTGGCAAGTACGGCTCAGCCAAAAGGTGATGTGCATGCTCGAAAATCTTTTGCATTCGCGAAGCCACACATGGACCACGCGGTCTAGAACGTCCAGGCCATTGCTTCTGGATTCTACCCGAGGCGCTTCTATCATTTTAATAGAAGAGACGACAGACAGCTATCTGGTACTGTATCTTGTCACGCTCGTTCATTTCCGGAGCAACTTCCGCTCGGTTCATCCCATGCTCCTATCACTTTGGGCCCGTTTCAGCTAGAAGATACGGTTCGCATTCAACTGACTGTCACAATGCCCTATGTAAATTCTTATAATAAAGGAGGGTCCTTAATAAATCCTTCATTAGAGGCTCCTCTCACATTCACAAGAGAGCATCACGAATACATCGTGCATGACAAATATACATTCGGGGGGTGCTCATTCATTCATTCCGCACTCGCCGATGGTTACAAGAAAGACGAGAACCCGCAAACCCATGCATTGTAAAATGTTCAATCTGCCTATCCTCCTACCCCATTCCAGGTATGGCTCCTCCGACACTCTCCTAAAATGCGATCGCAAGCTAGTTGCCGTAGTCCTTGGGAGCTAACCGTACATTGTACTCCAGATCCAACTTCGCCTTAGGATCACCTTCACGTGGCTTGAAATCAACGACGAGATCATCCTTCACAGCGAACACAGTGTCGGTTAGGAGGTACTGGTCGTCGGAGGGAAAGATCTGTGTGGTGACCGGTTTGTAGCCATCTGCAGTGATCTAGCGTGCAACAATATTAATCAGCGAGGGATCTCTAACGGATTGGTAGGGAGGGAGACGCACCATTAGATGAATATGCGCAGGTCGCATGGGATGTCTGTCCAGTAGATTAAGCAGCACGCCGGCGGGACCATCCGTAGGCAGCGAGTATGCTGTGGGCTTTAGGCAGTAGAAGTGATAATCGCCGTTCGCATCGGTGCGGAACTTGCCTCGCAGATTGTTGTCGCTCTGGTTGTCCGGGTCTTGGAAGTCATACTTCCCATTTGAAGACGCCTCCCAAATATCAAAGACCGCGTTGGGGATGCCCTTCCCGCTGACCAGGTCCGTCACCTTGCCGTGCATGAGTGCGGGGTGTCCGTGTGGCGCGGGGTCTTGGATGATGCTTTCGCCCAGCTCGCGGAACGGGGCATTGGGAGACCAGAAGGGGCCGAGGATGGAGGAGGAAGTCGGGTCCGCGCCCTCAGTCACCAGCTTGTGAGCAATCTCGTCGACGAGTCTGTTGCATGTTAAGAGACTGTCCAATTCACACGGTACACGGCAGAAGGGAGACATACGATTCCAGACCCAGCACATCGGATATTCTCTGCCCCTCGTTTCTCTTCGCGTCGCTGATCTGCCCTATCGAATTCACAAAGCGCACACCCATCATCCACTCGTCCACCGTGAGCTCGACCTCGCGCGCAAAGTCGTGCAGATGGCTGATGAGGGCGCTCAGAACCTCGCGATTTCGCGGAGAGGTCTTGGGGCCGATGGTGTCGATGACATGCTGCGTGAACTTGGGGTCAAATCGTGAAGTCCCGTTTGCTGCCATTATGTGTATGCGGGGTAGTGTAAATTGATTTTAAGAGAAGGTGAGCAGGGCCTGAGGTCGATCGAGACAGAAATCGGGCTGACAAGTGAGGTCGTCAAGGTGTGTGAATAAGAGCAGAGCCTGGTATGAGAATTGGAGAAGTAGACGACTCCCCTCCTTTAATACTTACGCCTCCAGTTCACCCCCGGATATCTGGCACAACCAGTCCTGATATCATACCCCTCTCTCTTCCGCCCGCGCGACAGCGGCATGGCATCGCGGGCAGCGGAAGGCCGACTCGGCCATCTGAAGAATAAACAACCGCCAACATCGAGTCCTGAGCTCGCGAAGAGCTCCCCGAGACGCGTCGGATGCATCGATCCACGAATGATTGGGGGAATCTGTCGTGGTCGAGTTGCCGGGTTCTTTCGCCGGTCTGCTAAAAGATCATCCGCCACCTTTCCCCCAATCCCCCGCCTTTCCGTTTGGGCCTTTGGTGCTGACTACTGCATGAAGCCGGTTCCGAATCACGTTACCTTCCGGATCTTTGACTTGGGTTGAAGTCTTCGTTCTTTCACTTTTCACGGCACCGGATTGGGGTGCCGAGTATGACCTGTTGCTGATTCTTCACTCTTCATTCTCCCATCCACGGCAGATCTTTAGCGGTACAATTGTATCACGTGATTTTATATCACGTGTGGTCACTCTTACACCATCGTGCATACAAGCACAGCAAATCCCGAGCACAGAAAGCAAAACCCCACACCTACGTGACAAAAGGGGTCCGGGTGCCGTGCGTGCAAGGGCACAATAGTCGATCCGCATCCTTCCCCGATCCTCCGAGCTCGAAAGCTTTTCTCCCCTTCCTGAGTCAACTGTCCAGAGCGGGAGCTGTGTTGCGAGCCTGAAGAAAGCGCAAGAGACACACAGATATAGCTACGGCCTGCCAAACACCGGAACCATGCTGCCTCCGACCGCTGGCATCCTCTATGTGACTATGCACCCCACCCCCGCTCTGCCCATTGAGCAGTTCCAGGACTGGTACAACAACGAGCATGGCCCGACACGACTACGCCTGCCCTTCTTCACCAACGGCTTCCGCTATCGCGCCAAGGGCATTCCCCAGGGCGGCCCGGAGGATGTCCCTGAGTGGATGGCCATCTACGATATCACGGACATGGACACCCTGGCGCAGGAACCGTACCTGCGGCTGCGGGACCCCCCGGTGAAGAGCCAGCGCGAGATTGACACCATGTCGCAGATTAAGGTGGTGCGGAAGCTATTTGACTTTGTGGAGAGCCGGGAGAGCAAGGACTTCAAGAAGCTGGAGCGCGTGGGCTGCGAGGGCGACGGGAATGTCATTATCGCTGTATTCCTCAACCTATACCCCGGCACGGATAAGAAAGCAGAGCTGGATAAGTGGTACAGGCAGGAACATATCGAGATGCTCTCCAAGGTCCCTGGGTGGCTAAGGACGCGGAGATACGTGACGAGTAGCGTCGATTCGAGATCTGCCGTGGAATATCTCGCCCTGCACGAGTACAGTCCCGAGAACGGGATTGACGGTCCCGAGTTCAAGGCCGCGATATCGACCGAGTGGACGAAAGAGGTCATGACAAAAGTGGTAAAGCACAAAAAGAGGAGCGACTATGACCTATACTATACTTTTGGCCCTGCCCCTAGACATCTTGCTCCCAGCCTCTCTTCCTGGGAGCTTTCTGACCCTGAGAGCTCCAAGACGCGTACGATACCCGTATCCGCAGGCGGGGCCGGGGCCATCGAGTCCTGGGTCACTACCAGCGATGGCGTCGAGCTCCCCTACCGCCTCGAAGGCTCCCCTGACCCACAAGCGCCTTTAATCCTACTCCATAATGCTATCCTCGTTACGTACGGGATCTGGGATGATTTCATCACCCAGTTCTTCTCCCGGCCGGAGAATAAAAAGTACCGCGTTGTCCGCTTCCATACTCGGGGCCGGTCTTCGCAATTTGGCACCAAGCCTGTCACGGTCGACCTGCTGGCCTCGGATGTAATTGCAATCCTCGATGCCCTGCGAGTAAAGAAGGCTGCTGCAGTGATTGGCGTGTCCCTTGGAGGCGCCACCGTTCTGAACACGGCGCTCAAGTATCCCGAGCGGGTGGGGGCGTTCATAAGTTGTGATACGAGTAGCAAGAGCCCGGCGGGCAATAAGAAGGCGTGGGGTGAACGAATTGCCGTTGCTGAGAAGGAATCAGCGTCGTCCTCGTCGGGCGAGCTGATTGTCGGGGAGCAGCTGGCTGAGATGACGACGCGGCGATGGTTTGTGAAGGAGAATTATGACGGTGGCACAATGGAGACGCGATTCGCAGAAGTGAAGGACATGGTGGCAACAAATAGCTTGGCAGGTTTCAAAAAGAGTGTAGAAGCGCTATTCGACTACGATTTGATGACTGAGATGAAATCCAGCAAAGTGAGAGGGGCGTTCCTTGTTGGCGATTCAGATGGCATCCTTCCAGGGACTATGAAGGAGATGGCAAAGGCATATGGAGAAAACGGGGCTGAATTTAAGGTGATTAACGGCGCTGGGCACCTCCCCATGGTTGAACAGCCCCGGGAATTCGCAGATTTTGTCACCAAGTTCTTGGGTCAGTAGAAGGCACGGAATAACTACCTGGGATGACATAAAAAGAGCTGAGATGTAACTAGACCTGAGCTGACTCTCTAATAACAACGGGCCAGGCTGATTTACCTGGGGTACAATTCCATCTCATCATCCACTTAAGTGAATAGTATTCTCGAATTTTCTATATGTATTCCGCCCTGCCACATGTATAATTCTTTGGACATCGATGTCTCGCTTTCTCGTCGAATATGAGTCTTATATTTGGAGGCTCGTGGCGAACCAGCATTCTACATGCGTTCAGCGTACAACCACGCGGTTTCTAGTATTTCCAGCCTTGCCTCTGACATGTGGTCCACACGAAACAGGGCCGGTCTCCATGACCCGCAGCTCCAATTTAATCACGTGGAAAGATCTGCCCTCTGTTACATTGCAGTATTCACATTTAGCTTAGGCAAATAGCCGCAAGTGTAGTGTACGTACACGGGTGTGAAATAATACGCCCGAGATTCCGTGACTAGAATGTGACTTCAAAGTCAAATGATGCCCAATCTCATAACTCCATAGAAAGAAGGCTACGAGATGCACTTCGAATGACCTTCCCTAATTCAAAAGCAGCGCTTAGTCACAATAAGGTTTACCTTTCCCTGCAATTACCGGGGGGAAAGCACATGCTTATTCAGACCGACGGGGTATAAGTTACATAAATCGGCCGTATATTAAGTGCCACTCCATTTGTACGGTAGCCTCCCATCGGAAGTCTGACACAGAAGATAGCCACCATGAGCAAGCCAACTATGGTTTTCATTCCCGGCGCCTGGCACACGCCAGAACCATTCAAGGTCATAATTGCTAAACTCTCTATTCTTGGATACAAATGTATTCCTCTCTCTTTACTAGCTGCCGGTCACGAACCTGCCGTCCTTGATCTCCAGCCTGACATCGACATCGTCCATCGTACTGTACAAGATGAAGTAGACCAAGGCCACCTTGTCGTAGTAGTAGCACATAGCTGGGGAGGGATTGTTGCTGGCGGAGCTCTAGATGGGTTGAGTAAAACCGAGAGGGAAAAGAGTGGGCGGAAAGGCGGAGTGGTAAAACTGGCGTATATGTGCGCATTTATCCCGCCAGAGGGTGTCAGTTTGGCTAAGGCGTTAGGAGGGGAGGATCCTGAATGGGACGTGCAAGTTTGTCTCTCCGCCACCTAACCGAGACCAAAGATCCTCAATATTGATTTGGAAATTTAGGAACCTTGGGTAAACTGGAAAAATCCCATTGATGGCTTCTACCACGACCTCCCTGCGGAAGAGGGGAAGTACTGGAAGTCCAAGCTCGCCCGACATTCCTACGCAACGTTCCATGCTGCTGCTCCGAGTGCGGCTTGGAGAATCATCCCCTCAAGATATTTGATCTGTGAGGATGATCGCGCGATCAAGCCGGAGATTCAAGAGATCATGGTTCAAAACTGCCGGGGGTTGGGAGCGGAAATGGAAACTGAGAGAGTATTCTGCTCGCATAGCCCTTTTTTGGCGAAGCCAGATGAGACCGTGGGATTCTTGAGGCGTGCTACAGGGGAAGAAGCATGATGAAAATGAAATTTATGACGCAGGATATAATTTCATTTCCTCAAGTGATGGAGACAAGAAGGCAGTAGGAATTACATCCACGAAGACTACTCTTCATGGATACTATTAGAAAATCTATACATATTCTACCCAGATACATGTTCATTCTTTTACCCAATTTCCTCAAATGAATTACATCCATAGTAGGGACAACAGGTCCCTGTATATAGACCACGCCATCTACGGAAAACAAAATACCTGATTCCAGCCCCCCCAGACCAAATATGTGCCAAAATTTAATCAAATATCTTTCTTCACTGCTTTGGTGAACTCTATATCTGTCGTCACGGACCCGTGAGCTGCCTCCCAGCGATCCATAATATAGTTGACTCTAGGTTTCCATGGCCCGGTGTCGCCAGCACGAGGCAGCATGGTCCTGGCTTTCTCAACATACGTCGAACTCAAATTTATGATTGGTACAGACGCCATTTTTTGTCCCTCTGGAACTCGAGCAGTGGCGTATGCCATGCCGTGCCGGTCCATGTATTTCAGGAGCCGGCTGACCTGAAGCGACGTGGAGTCGGAACCCAAGGTCCAGGAGGCATTGGTGTAGCCGACAACAAGGACGGCATTGGGAACATCCTGCAGCATCTGACCCTTCCAGACGTACTTATCGGAGAGCTCGAGGGGTTTTGAGTCGATGGTAATAGTGGCGCCGCCTAGAAGTTGAAGCTTTAAACCTGTAGCCGTGACAATTATATCCGCATCCAGTGTCCGCCCAGATTCGGTCTCAATGCCGGTCGCCGTGACAGTCTTGATTTTGTCTGTCACGACATCCGCATGGCCCTCACGGAGCGCCTGAAAGAAATCCCCATCAGGAGAGGCGCACAGTCGCTGCTCCCAGGGGTTGTAGCAGGGGCGAAAGTTAGGGTCGTGGGGGATGTTCTTGGGAAGCTCTCTCTCGGCACGACGCTTCAGAATCCAGCGAGCTGCACCGGGGTAGACACGGCAAAATTGATAGAACAGAAAAGGGACGAGGAGGAACTTCCAGCGCACGAGCTTGAAGGCCAGCCACTTGGGGAGTAGTTTGCGCATGAGCTCTCCAAAGGGATCGACAGCAGGCTGAGATATGATGTAGGATGGACTGCGCTGGAGCATGGTTACCATCGCAGCCTTCCGGGCAAGGACCGGGATAATGGTTATGGCCGTCGCGCCGCTGCCAATGACTACCATCTTCTTGCCTGTATAATCGAGGTCCTCGGGCCAGAACTGAGGATGGACAGTCACACCCTTGAAATTTTCTAGGCCGGGAATCATCGTTTGGAGCGCTTCCTTGTAATTGTAATAGCCCGTGCTGAATACAACGAACCGCGCCGTTAGGGTCTTCGCGCCGTCGTCGCTGTTGACGGCTAAGCTCCATTGCTGCTCGGCAGAGGACCAGTTGGCTGATGTTACGTGGTGGCGGTACCTGACCCTCTTATCAATTCCATACTCTGCTGCTGATTCCTGGATGTATTTGCAAATCGATTGACCATCTGCAATGGACTTCGGCGAGCTCCATGGGCGCCATGGGAAACCGAAGGTGTGGAGGTCGGAGTCTGATCTGAGGTGTACAGTTAGTAGGAGACAAGAGATGCTTGGATTTGAAAGTCGAACCTGAGGCCCGGGTATCGGAAGAAATCCCAGGTTCCCCCCATGGCACTTCGAGCCTCGATGATGGCATAGTTATAGTGAGGCAACTCGGCTTGAATGCGGTAGGCAGAGTTGATACCAGATATGCCAGCCCCAATGATGAGAACGTCGAAGTGGGACTCCTCGCCGACTTTGGTATCTATAGAACCCATGATGGAGGTGGAGGTGAACCTGGAGCTTCGAAGGGAAGATTCGACCAGGGATGAAGCAAGGGAGGAAGAGAGTGACGAACTAGGTTCTGTCGACAGAGATAGATATAGATGGAGGTCTCTCTTGGTCCCTATTCACATGGGAAGTAGGCAACAATGGGAGACGAAAGAGGACGCTCTTTTTTATGCCGCGCCGAGGCACGAATGGCTCTCCTAAAAGGAAAAGTGAGGAGAGTCCCCATCCTCCCGCCCCAGACATATGATATCCCAAAAAAGCAAATACCGAGGCACGTTTCCAAGCGACGCGACCTAACCCAGTCAGGCATCCTACGGACTAATTAGCCAATTCCTCCGTCCCAGGACATGTAGTACAGTAATGAGGCAGTACCTACCAAGAGACATTTTTGGACAGACGTAGAGCTGAATTGGTTGGAAAGCTCTGGGCACTGCTGACAGGCACTACTCCACACCCTGCAGAACCGCACAGGATCGTCTTACTGTACCCCATATTACAGAGAGTAAGCTGGGGCCAGGGCGCGGAAGACCCCGCACCGATGCTTGTTGATCGGGAGAAGACCCACGTTCGTCGCATTCTCTGCTGTGGAAGGACCGTATACAACTCCTAGTAGGAGTGATATCAGGTAGTTATTAATGTAAATATCGGGCTTTCTCAATACTGCACTAGAGCTTCTTAATAACTAACACTAGCATAGAAGGCGTCGACCTAAACACTATAAAATATACTCAAGATAAGGGAGCATTTAGTAGAGCGATAGTACTCTCTTGTCACGGTCAAAAACCCCCCTTACAATAGCGTAGTTCTCACTATGCCACATTTAAGGGTTTCAGGGGGGTCTTACCAGACGTAGCAACATAATATTGTGTATATAGAGACCATTTCATACCTATATAGACCTCCGATCGAGTCGTTCTCAATGATCGGGGTTTACCCCCCCTACCCCCCCCCCCCCATTTTTGATATTTTTTCAACGTGACATGTCTTCACATAGCCATACCGGCCGCGCTCATGCTCGGTGGCCGGTCCTCCTCCTTCGTGCCCCAGTCACTCTCCGTTTCACCTAAGACCAATTCTAGCACCATCCCTTCTAAGAAAAATTCATGCCCAATCCAGTTCCGAGTATAGGGCTTGCCATTCAGTGTCGCATTCTGCACATACACATTCTTATAGCTAGGGTCGAAGCCGATATTCTTAATCGTCGCCGCTTTCGATGACTGGGGGTGCCTGAAGCTGACGGATTCGAAGAATGGAGGTGAGATGAGGTAGACGTTCTGGCCAGGGTTCGGGAATAGTCCAATCATACAAAAGGCTGTGAACGATGCCATCGCCCCATTGTCATCGTTACCCGGAAGGCCGGTCGTGGAGGCGTTGAAGTATCCGGGAACGTATGAGTGCACCCGCTGCGTCGAGAGTGCGGGCCGCCCAGCGTAGTGGTAGAGGAAGACGGTGAGGAAGGACGGTTCGTTCCCAATATCGGTGAGACCACTGGTATGAAGGAAATCGAGGCGCTTAATAAATTCGACTTCTCCACCGAGGAGCGTTATGAGGGATGCGAAATCCTGGGGTACAAAGCTGCGCGAAGTTAAAAAGGCCCCATTCGGGATTTCAAGGGAAATAGGCACATACAATTGATATTCCCAAATAGAGTCCTCGAAGGTTTCCTGTGGGTTCGAGGTGAGTGAACAAAATCCATCCAGCGGACTGCAAAGGATCGGGTCCTGGAAACCCCATGTCCCATTTAAATATTTAGGCTGGAAGAAGCCCGTGAATCCAGTGTCTTTCCCGTTAATAGAGGACTTTTGGTCAGGCTTGAATAAATTCTTCCAATTCATTGCACGGTCAGAGTACTTCGCGTGACCATTTCCATTTCCGAGGCCCTGTGCAATCTTTGAAATACAAAAATCATTGTAGGAATATTCGAGCGTCCTAGATATGCTTCTTGAATTGGTCCCAAAGCCGAGATAATCGAAGTCCAAAGCGGGAATATAGTTAAGTGCTTTCCAGCTCATCAATCCACCTCTTCCTTCATTCGACCAGTCTAAGGGCTCATTCTCAGCATCGTTTACAACAGCCTCATACGCGAGAGCCCAATCTATTGGGACTGGCCCAGTCAAGTTCTTCACGAAGGCGTCAGCAATTACAATATCTGCGTTGGAACCACCTTGTGTAAAGCCTTTGCAAAGACTCATCCGACAGTCTGGAAGCCAGCCAAGGTGTTTATAGGTATCCAAGAGGCTGCGGACCATAGAAGACAAGGTATCTGGATCAACTATGGTAAGGAAGGGGAGCTGAGAGCGAAACGAATCCCATAGGCTAAATATATTTAGCTGCTTCCAACACAAATCATCAAGCGGCTTACCAGTAAAATGAATCAAAGTAAGGTTCGTCACTGGTCCATAGTGGGTTTTCCCCAGTATAGTTCTGGGGAGATATCATCGTGCGATATATCGCACTCCAGAAATTCGTCTGTAGGGAATCACTCGCCCCTCCGGCATCTACGGACACCACACTTAACTTCTCCCTCCATGCGTCCTCCGCAGTCTTCTTAATACCATCGAAGTCCCAATCCGGTATTTCCTCTTCAGCATTCCGGCATGCCTGATCTGCGCTGACAAAGCTGACGCCAACTCTGGCGCTTATAGTCCCGCTGGCTGGCCGATCAAAGCGTATGAAGCCACCGGCTTCGAGGTAGAAGAGATTGATGCCACGCGTGACAAACAGGTCTTTCGGTTCCGTGCCCGCTCGATTATTTACCCAGATTCCCGAATCCTTGATCGTGGACCCCGTAAATTCAGCGCAGAAATGCATTATAAAAGACCCCCCGCCGAAGCTAGGAATGAATGTTCCATTGCCTCTTATCCCTGCCCCTTCAACGCTGATTGTCGCATTCTGACGACTCGCTGCCAGATCCGTCAAGTCCAAGAGTATTAGAGGACTGAGCTCTTTCCCATCTGCAGCCGTTTCCGAGGGAAATGTAAAGTGGTACAAGGCAGCATGCTGTGTAACGGTCATCTCAGCCTGTATCCCATTCACGAGACTCAGAGAAAAATATCCAGGACTAGCCACCACGGAACTACCGTTGTACGGCGTCGCCCGAGCCTCTCGCAGGAAATTGCAATTATCCAGGACATCTTCTGCGCAGTACTGTGGGAAGAGGGGAAAGTTCCCCAGTGATGGGTTTCCGCCAGTCCCCGAATCATGCATATGGGAGAAGCCGATGACATTGCTACCGTCTGTAGAAAACCCGCCCGTGTTCTGGCCATCAACGTCTGCCACCGCCTTGGCCATTCCGTATGGGAGAGTAGCTCCGGCGAAGACGTTGCCTCCATTGTCGGTGCCAATGAGCTGGTCGACATACTTAAAAACGTCGAATAAAGGTTCGGCCTGTACCACCACAGCACAGAGGAGCCACGACAGGAAGCCCAATCTGGACACTTCCAGAATTGGCGTCATGTTAGCCGGTTTAATAACGGTCCACGGCGAGGAAAAAGGGATTGAGACTTGAAAAGGTAGAGTGGAGGGACAGACAATCAGCATATATCGCAAATCTTACCTCTGCATCGCGGGGGATCCCACTGCCCTGCTGTTGCTACCCCATATAGGAAGCTTGGTGGCAGGGCTGCCTGCCGGTTGGTTGTCCGCAATGCTGGTCATTTCCATGTAATGTTTCCCCGAAGGTCTGAGATGTTGCATCGCGTCGGCTCGTATTGATTTTAGGGTCAGATCTGCCGGCCACACCGCTGATTAAATCACATGGCAGAAAGGCACCATTTGCACTGTGATAAAATGCATAACTGGGTCCTATAGGGTATTCCCAGTGCAACAAGGCCAATTTATTATCCTCTGAGACGTCCCGTACGAATAGGCTCTTCTGCGCCTCGAGATAATGGGAAACTCTTTATAAAGTATCCTGTAAGCAGGAGTTCAAATTATTTGACAGCCCAGCTTGGCTAGACCATAGTGTCCACCATATGATTCAGTAACCAAGCCAAATTCACGACTTTCGCACCGTGGGAAATAAATGCGCAAAGATTGAAAACGATCCACACTCATGGAGCCGCAGCAACTGTAGAGTTTATAGTGGTTAGGTATTGATTATGGAAGAAGGGATAATTTGCGTTATCTTTAGGTCGAGTACTGAATAATGCGAGCAAACAGCCCACTCACCTTAGTGTAACTGACCCTCAACGCCAAACTTAATGTACATTTCAGAGTCTCTATTGTACTCGTACTGAATGCATGAATATAATGGTAGTTTTAAAATTAGACACATGATTAAGTTCAACTTGATGCTGAGCCAACTAGAATACATACTGGACGTTTGAGATCTGGCTGTACGTAGCTTGACTACCATATATCCCTCCATAAGGACGCTATAATCTCACAAGCCTTCAACGCTCAATCCCATTCTATTTTAACTAACTGAGAGATAGAAGTGGCCGAGTCTCAATTCCGACACAAATTTTGCGAATTAGCTATTCTACTCGAAGGGACAAGTAATTCTACCAGGCTCGTGATGAGACTCGCGCGGTTCCTTTCCATTCTTTGTTCACATTTGAGACAACCTGGGGCAAGAAGCTGTCCCAGTTATTTGAAAACAACTGCTTGTTCCTTCTACGGGACGAGACTACTTCATTCTCTTACCTACACTTCTGGTTCCTACCTTCTCGAATATCTTCCGTCTGTCACCTACGCAAGTTTAATATTCGAGGACCACAGCGTGCAAGATGAACGACGAATACGAGCAACTCCCCGCTAAGATATTCACACTGACTTATGACCAGCACAGAGTGAACAAAATCAGTCAGTTTCTCACTTACAACAAGATAAAATTCAATAAGAAGGCGAGGAAATCGAATCTTCTTCATCGGCTTGCAGCGCTGGAGAAGATATACCAAACAAAAGAAGAACAAGAAGCAATATCACGTTGGCTCCGCACAGGCCGTAATGCTATCGAACTAGACTCAGTAATAGGAGAAAAGCGTCGTAGTATTAACATAAAGCGCGACTGCAGTGTATGCATGGAATCTTTGACCGGTTGTCAATTCCCTCAAAAGAAACTCGCCATCACCTGCATCCACAAACCTTCTATTTGTCTTGCATGCCTACAACAAAGCCTTTCGGAACAAATTGAAGATAGGCCTTGGGACCAGATTGCCTGTCCTGAGTGCCCGGAAAGATTGACCTTTGAGGTGGTGAGAGAATTTGCAACGAAAGATGCGTTCGAAAGGTGAAATTTTACCCAATTACCAGTCATCTCCCAGCGCCACTGACTCTGTATTAGATACGACAAGAAATCCCTCCTTGCAGCTTTCAGCGACATGCCCAACTTTACGATGTGCCTCGGGCCAAACTGCGGTTCTGGCCAGATACATGGAGGCGGCAACGATCAACCTATCATGACCTGCACAACGTGCAAATTCAAGACCTGTTTCACACACAAGATGCCCTGGCATGAAGGTTTAACCTGCGACCAATACGATGCTGGGCAAGCGGAGAGAGTTCGTCAGGAAGCCGCATCTGCAAAGGTTCTGGCCAAAACTACAAAGACTTGCCCAAATCCAAAGTGTGGATTGCATCTGGATAAATACACAGGCTGTGACCATGTACTCTGTAAGCACCATTACCATGTACAAGTTAATTTCTTATATACTTACGCTCAAAACAGGTCGGCAGTGCGGTCATGAATTCTGTTGGGTGTGTCTCGCGCCATTTGCTAAGATCAGAAATGGGGGGAATTCCTTCCACTCTGTTGACTGCAAATACCACACCGATCGCTTGAATGGCATCGTAGAATGGCGTCGTAGGACACGGTCGACCGGTGATCCCAAATTAGCACTATATTATTGAATAGAAATATAGGAAAGTCGTATGTCGACTGGACTAAGAACTTTCAGTGTGCAGAGAGGTGATATTCGTCGATGAAACATTAACGGGGAGGACATGCTAGTACGCTCTCTAGAGTGACCTCACAGCTGACAAATACCTTGGGGTTGGATATGCGCATTGGATATTTTGGTATCTTTGACCTTCGTACGAATTGAATATATACCTATGGAGCGAGCAATATCTGCTTACCAAGGGAAGTACTTTCCTCAGCAGCTTTGAATGCGTCCAACCATCTTTCCAAAGGAAAGCTTTCTACGAGATTTTCCTTCCCTAGCTTAAGAACCCCAGCCAATACCATTTTGATGAGAGACTCAATATCCTTCTTGCTGTACATAAAATTGCCACGAATTTGGATATTTCGGAACATGATGCTTGCGTAGTTGATGGAAATATCCCCCGTAATTCCACCCATCAGAGATGCTCGTCCGCCTACTCTGAGAGCTTGAATACAACTTCTGATATGCGTTGATACACCAGCTTCGGGGGGCGACCAGTCCTGAAAAGCGTCAATGGGCCCAAACTTCTGTAACGCTCTCACATCTGTCTCGACATGCATTGTCAACTGTACGGTCTTTACTCGGTCGTTCATCGAGGCTAGTTTCTCTAGGGTCTTTGCATTCCGGCCCACGGCGATAGCCTAGAATATTTAGCAGATAAAATAGGGAAATATGTGCTTGGCTAGGCTAACTTTTGCGCCCATGGCAAGGGCGACATCCACTGCTCGACCACCAAACATACCAGTTGCTGGGGCAATAATAATCGTCTCTCCGGCTTGCAAATTGATGTCCTTGAGGCCGCCGTTGGGTACAAGTAATCTGGGAATCTGGGTTAAATTTTCCACGCTGTATCCCAGCCCGCCTTTCTCAATTGGACCCAGCAATCGTTCCTCGTCGAGAGGAAAACAATTCTCAAGTGGCACTTTGGCATATTCAGCGTACGTCCAATCTCTCCACTCACCACGCATGAGCCTCTTAGATCCCTCTGTATATCCTGTGCTTCTATGTTAGAAGAGGTTTCTATTTATCTCAAGGTGTTGCTCGCCTTCGTGTAGACCGGCCAGAAAAGAAACATCTGGATCATCACGGCTACGGACGTAAGAATCCACCAGCACCAACTGCCCTGGTGCTAGCTTGACCGCATCCGGCCCCACCGCTACGATGCGTGCAATGGCGCTGGATCCCATAACATACGGCAACGGCATAGGGTACTGGCGAGTGCCATCGTAGACCTCGCGGGCATATGGTAGGACAGACGCCAAAATGACTTTGACCACAGCGCTGCCCGGAGTAGCTGAGGGAACTGGAATAGTCTGGACTTTGGCATCGATGTCCTTCTGTGTTGAAGATAGGACTAGCGCCCGATGGGTTTCTGGCAAGCCGTAAGAGGTCATGGCGAGCGATGAGAAAGGAATGGGTTACCGCAGTATTCTTTACGAAGAAGATGCTTACATTTCAAGCTCAGACTTCTCTTTTGCTAAGGACTGCATTTACTTTTATACGTCTCATCTATATGAGGCTTCAGGCTAATGCAATCGTTCGGGTCTGCAAACGGACATAATATTGTCTCCGACAATGGAGTTATCGTTGGTTATCTCTACATGGTATGATTCATACAAATATCCCATATTCTGACTTCAAAAAGTGCCATCGCTTGGATGGTCAGCGGATATAGTTTAATTTCTCTCTATGACGTCTTGTACACTTGGTGGTTATCTCCTTGTTCTAAGTCCGGCCGGCGGGATTGCTCGAATAACTATTGATGTCGGATATAAGCGAGAAACCTGATATCTTTCCGTTGAACATCAGGCTGGCGTGCAATTTTGGCAGGGACCAAGATCTATCCTTAAAAATCACTAGAAATTGCACTTATTACATGGTTCTTGCTAGTAGTTGGGCACTGTCGAATAAGAGAAGGTGATTTTACGTTTAGTTACAAGCTTATATACGTAGCGTGAACGAAAAGCAATTTTATTCCCACCAATAATCATCTATATACACTGGTATTCTCGCTAAGCACATCTACTTAACATCAGTCTCTGGCCACTGTGCCTTCATACTGCAAAGTCATCGAGCTTCACCGGCGTGTATGTTTTCCTATCTCTGTACACTTCAAGACACGAAGATTATGCAATGCCTGGAAATCTTTACCTATCACTCGTGGTCTCTAGGTGCCACTAGTGAATATATTAGTAATACATCTGACGAGCATTTCTTCCATGACGATTTCCCAAATCACACACAACAAAGACGACTTTTCACCTTCAAGAATCAAGCCCATATCAAAGCATATAATGGCATCTCCAACTAAAGGAAAACGCAAATCTCTAGCTGGTTTGTTTACTGGTTTAGATATAGCAACTCAATCATCCTCCACTCCACCACCTCCCAGTCCCACGAGGCGATCTATGATGAAGCAAAGTCTTCGCCATACTATCTCAAAAGGGTGGCCATCCATGTCGCAGAGAACTAGGGAACAGGTTTCTATGACTATACGTGCTGATGACATTTACCGCGAATATGCCCGAGATCAAGACCCACAAAAGCTATTTGAGAAGGCAACACAATGGATCTCGACAATTCAACTCACACCCCTCGATGACGAGAAGCAAGAATTGGTTAGCAAAGAAATTCACGAAGCAATGCTAAGAGCTATCTTTGGCAGTAACATGATTGAGCGAGCAGGTCTAGGCTTGGATATCACAATTTACCTATGTCGGAAGATCTTCTCTGGCGAGGATATAGGAGAAATTTCTGAGCGGGATGCTTCCTACCAGGATACCTTGCTTGAGCTTTATCACAAACAGCCGGAGCTTAGGCACGAGTCCGTGCAATACGTGCTGCGAGGTCGAAACGAGATCGTGCAGCATGCTAAGGCATTCCAGTACATCATCCACGCCTTCGTTACCGAGAAGCAAGACCTCACGGAAGATCTAATCAAGGAAACACACCGTATTCTCACGAAGAATGTGCCAGTCATCCAACCAGACGGTCGCCCAGATATCCCGCCAGAGGAGTATGGAGGCATCTACCGAACTGTCATTGTTGGTGCCGGCTCAACTAATTTCACCGTTCCTAAGTTCGTCCCGACTAAGATGAAGGAGATGTGTGAGGCGCTTAAACAAGAATTGGCCGCCGCAGAGGAGCGAGGTACCATTGACCCATTTTCTATTGCGACAAAGTACTCGCTAGAGTTCGTGCAGATACACCCCTTCCTGGACGGCAACGGGAGGTGTTGCCGCATGATACTTAACGCTATCCTCTGCCGGTACGCTGGTGTCATCGTCCCAATTGGTGAAGAGGGTGAAGAAAGAAAGGAATACATGGATATCAAGAGACGTTCTAGCAACATGGAGGGTCATGGGGAATATGCTATGTTTGTGCTCCAGAGAGCTGTGACGCGGATAAGGGAGCTAAAGAAGAAGTTGGCTGGCAAGGGAAATGTACGCTAGACCAATTGGTTTTGAAGAGGATGACAGGTTTGATAGTTATTCAGAAACCCTCTTATAATTTCCATTCTCGAGGTAGAAAGCAAGATATCATATCAAGAGTTTTCTGCTTCCAGATGGAAGGGGAAATATGACAAAATATCGTGGTGTATGAATTGAATAAATATGCGTCCCATGCCATACAAAAAGCTGGCCTTGGAAATTTCTAGGTAACTGCCATTAACTGTCTCCCGAAGGTACCTCAACATAGTCATTAACACATTGAAAGAAAAAAAAAAGCTTCAAATTTGGATTATTGCCAAGTTATGCAGATAGATCCTCCAAATAGTCCATCCCGTTGAATTCGCTGCGTGTCAGAGTCTCTCCAAATTTGTTACTTGACCTCGAATCCCAACTTATGCTGCCTGTAGAGACCGTGTTTCTGTCTCGATATTCTGATCTGCTGGCCGTCGAGGACAAATCAAGCGTCGTTATATATGACAGATCAGCAGCCTCAAACTTTGTCTGCTGGACCGGAAAAAGCTGTCTAGCATCTAAAGAATCTTGTAAGTCGAAAGTGTTTTGGTGCAGGCCATGCGATATCATGTAAGTCAGACTTGTTGCAAGCGACCCCTCCTTCCCAGGTGAATTGTCAAGGTGCGGAAGGAGCTCGATACAGTCACTCTTCAATAGGTCAAATTGCCGGCGATTATCTGTTCTTAAATTAATGGCCATTTCACAGGCCAAAAGCAGCTGCTCGGCACTGCGTGCCCATTTTCGTTCTCTCCTGAGAAGTTGCCCATAAAGCTGACGGGCAATGGCAATTCTAGTCCCATAGAGATTTATGTCTAAATTAGGCGAATTCTGAAAGAGAACTTTGTAAAGATACCGTGCCGAATTGACTAAGCCAGGTACTGAGCATTCGTTTGCCAAATATAATCCCTGGATGAGAAGCGGAGAAAATAGCTTGTTTCTAGTCTCCTCCGAGTTTGCTCTCCGAACGATGGTCAAAATTTGAAACATTCGTGGGCGTAAGACACTCTCGTCCAGGACGCCATGTTGCAATATGTCGTCGAAGAGGTACTCCATTTGCGTCAATATATAAATGTTGTCTTCGGGTAGCCGTCGACAAAAATTGTCAATGAAGTCAGTGACAGCGAAGAGCAATAATGACGTTGCTTCTTTCACTCGTAACGAAAAGCAAGAAGCCAGTATCATCCCGAGGCGAAATTGAACCATGATTCTGGTCTCTTTGCTCAAGATTCTGCGGAAATAGTACTCGGCTTCCCCATACCGGGCGGTATCTTGAAGTGCAATAGCCAAGAATTGTGCTGCATGTAAAGTTTCCCTTGCGAGGATTCTGCATTTATCCTCAACCTCGGCCAGTGCGGAAGCAAGAGCTAATATTTTAGGATCTTCGACGAATTGGGCTCCGATACCACCAAAATCTGGCAGAAGATTCTGCTCGCTCAAAAAATATATATCCGACCAGCCTGACCAGTGGAGCCCCGTGGAAAAAGTCAAATATTCTACATATATAATCTTCGATAGTTTGGCGCCGTGTTCGGCAGGTTGGCGGCCCAGATTGTTCCAAGATTGATCTTCATCGGCCAAGTAGTAATCGAGCATGGAGATTAGTTCCACGTCTCTTTGGCTGGAGATGATAGTAGAATGACTTTGGCTCCCTAGGTCAAGTGATTGAATCGAACCATCAGATGGGATAGAGATGTTTGACTCCAGGGACAGAGGTAGTAGTAGATTCGGGAAAAATTCATCACCTGTTTTCTAGACAGAGTTAGAATAGATTTAGAGCATAGATTGCTTTGATTTTGGGAGGAGGCGTGAGACCATAAGAGTAAGTTAGACTACCAACCATGTAAGATGATTCTCCGGTCTTCCTCCTCTTGGAGTTTTCACTCTTCTCTCCCATAACTTGATTGCCTTTTGGAAAGACCTCCGAGCCTCTACTTTCTTCTAGTTTACCTTTCTTCTTCAAGCTAACAGCACATTCCCGAGCTTTGCGTGGAATATTTTTTATGCATCCCCATTCCTTGATCTTGACTTTCCATTGTGCTATACTAGATTTCATGTTAGCGGTCTGCATCCGTTTTAGAATTTCCCATACAATAGTACCTTCTTTTGAATCCCCACATCATCTCAATCCTAATTATCATGTCTGCCAAAGCCATCCTTTCGTAGAGTTCAATAGCATCTGGCTTGACTGATTCCCATGTTGCTCCCTGAGCCTTCCCGAAGTTTGATCTCGTCAAGTTTTGTGACAGAGCTGCAGCCGTGTTAGAGGTGGCGCTAGCCATGATCAAATTCAGATGCTCTGCGTATGAAATAAAATAAGAATACGGCTTTGTGATAATTTCGTTCTCGTTGATACTTTGGAGTGAAGGAGAGAAAGAAGTTGCCAAGATAGACTGACAATCTGTGGTTGAAATACCCGCACGCATTTATAAATGAGGCTGGACCGACGCCGACCCCCGCCCAGAACTCGCTAAAAGTCTGGATGCCGTGGATGCGAGGGGGCATTTTATACGCGGACTTCCACCACCGCATCACTTTGCCAATCAGTCCCTGCGTCAAAACTCTGGTTTTGTTGTAATTGGACCATGGCGACTAGCACGGCTGACTAGCACATTTTTCCAGACTTTAGACGAGAAATCGCGTCCCGATAGTGGCTGTCCCGCGCCTCTCCCCTGCCGAAAACCACAAAGCAAATCATCGTATTTAACATCAATACAGAGCCAAACTGCTTGCACATCTCGGCCGGGCATGGGCGCCTGAAACATGACGAAGCGCAGGGTCGCATCTGGAACCCAACCAAAGTGCAAGGCTGCGGAAAGCAGGGTGACTAAAGCGGAAAGAGCAGTTGCTGTGTATCGGGACAGGGTCTCTGTCGTATATGTTCTGATGAGAATGATCGGTTTCTCTCTTTTGTCTGTGTAAGTCATATCTAGGCAGGCATCTGGTGCTAGATCTCAAAGTTCTTGAAGCACTCGCTAGAGTGTGTATGATCGAAAACGCAAAAGAGGATTATCATCACTTAGAAAAGACCCAACTGTAATATTGGACGGATTTTAAATACTGTTGAAGGTTGCCTAGGATTAGTGTGGCAGTGTATGCAACACTGTGCGGCACAGACGAGTTGCTTATGCGACCCTTATATATAGGGTAGCTCCTCCCTCTCTAGTTTTTAAGAATTAAGTCGTCAACTCCACTTCAAATATTGTCAACAAATACTTAATATTATTAAACGCGAAAGTTGTGATTGAAACCCACAATCACAAATGGAATAGGTTAAGACGAGATATATCTATAACGCTGTGAGCTGAAGCTTGCTGCGATAATCCATCAGATAGTTTGATTTCATGCTCTGATTGCCGAGATGAAATTTTCTACTTGAATTCATATACAGTTGTTAGAGGAGATCCATTACGGATCTAGATAGGCGTATTTTTGGACTGAAAGATGAGTTGGTAGCGACGGAGATCGACAATGTCTCTTGTAGCGTTACCCAATGATACTAGTATTTAAATGCTATCGACGAATAAAATGTTTCCTATATCCAGAGCATTCAAAGTACAGTCTTCTTATCGGGGTTTTAACGCATGAAGCATTTCATTTCTCTGTGCTGTGTTGGGAAGGCTCCAACCTCAAAGCTTTGAAGTGAGTTAAATAACGAATTATATTGCACGAGGAAACAGATGGTCGTAGACCGTAGTAAGCCAACAGTAAAATGGTTCGCATGGTGAAACTTGCATTATTTCCAGAATCGTGAACCTTTGAGTTCAGGCAATCGAGTGTTGTCAGCAATCCACGAAGCAGGAAGTCCATGCCTAAGACCTCCCTGGCGACATGTAAATATCGAGTTTAGTGACTATAGTCTCCAAATATAATGTCTTGCCTTCGAAGGTTGAGCAGATCAGAACGAAGTCCGTAGCTCACAAGGACAATGTTGCGGTATCTTCGATGTGGGGAACCCTAGATCTCATCTGAGATATGTAGCAGTTTCAAAATAACTTCATTCACATCATCCTGATCAAGGTACTCCGAAGTCCCGAAATGGAACTGTGCTGCTGCATGCATCCGTCTCTTCTATCCCCCTACAACGACGTGTCCCGTGACTAAATATTCTGCTGGTGTATCCAAACAGAAGCTATGGGTATCTAGCATTGACAGGCCTAGCGCTATCCGTTATACATATTATTTGCTAGGGAATTTTGCATTGGCTCTAGGTAGAGAGAGACGAACATAAAATACCACGGGAGACTTGTTTAGACAGAAGCCGAAAATTTATTGCAGCAGCTCCAACCCATTTAGCGCGAAGACAGTACCTGAACACATTATTCCAACTTTATTCCTCGCCAAGTGACGTGGTTCTTCAGGATGAGCAATGTACAGAGGTATTGGTGATTGCTGCACGATATTCCCTGGTTTAAATGCGTGAAAGGTAAGTGAATAAAAGCGCAATGACTTCTCTCCTTAAACTCAAAGGATTGGGTATTGGACTGACGTTTTGGTATGAGTTTCTCTCCTCTAGTGCCTTCCACCTTAGCTGAATCCTATTTTCATCGACACTGTGAGAGACTGATTATTTATTTTAGCTAGCTCCCTTTAATTCATTGAAGTGCGGCTCAAGAGGCCGATATGAAATGCTTTTACTTTAAGTTCTAGGTTAAAGGGAATCCTACACTCCTGTTCGCAGTCTCACAGATCCGCTAGAGGATATATAGTATGGAAGAATAATTATCTGAATATTACAAATATTATACGTAAGTATCGCAGTAGAAGTTGTTGGTTAGCTCTGATCATTAAAACGAGTTTAACCCTGTAATAGTTCTGTAGGAAGTAATTTAAGCTGCATCGTATAATAAAACTTTGGAAATATAGCTGCAGTCTTGTTTAGTTAGAATACTATTTCAAAGCAGCGACTCTTGCCTGCCGAAGCGACTTGCAGGTACCTTACAAATTCTGACGGACAGGAGCTTAACGGATAGAGATATCACCGTGATCGTAATGGGTCATTCAGCAGTACAACAAACAAAATCTATGACTATTTGAGGTATACCTACGGCACTGTATTGAAAATTGCTTGGCGGTATGACATGCTACTTACTCGATCCATTCCACCGATTATATTTTCGGACAGCTCTAGACATAAGAAGACAGGAAACGCTATATAGTATTCTGTATTACCAGCACAATCTATGCTGCACAGATGATAAACACAAATTCTCTAGCAGATCTCAAATTCTAGGAGTCAGCACTAGTCACAAAGAGACACGAGGTTAAAAGACGCTGACAATAGCCGGATTTGGCTAGTGTACCAGACTTCGAGGAATATATGAGAAATACACAATGCGCTACTAACGAGCCTACAGTCATATAAGGCTAAAACTTTTTAAACAGCAGTGTCTAGTCTTGTAGCGTTTAGAAAATATTGTACACACTATCTCTTTCACTCTAACATCAGGATGGACTGCATTAAGAGACTACGATATCCTGCTGTTCAGAGGTTAAATACACAGCAAAACTCCCTTTTGGTTAAACTTCCAACAGAGCTACTGCTCCAGGTTGCCAACAATCTTCCTACAGAATCAGCCGTATCATTTTCTCTCTCTTGTCGAGATATTTATCTGTCGATCGGAACTTGGTCTCTTGAGGACCTAGCGATATCTCGTTACCAAACTCTTGCGTTCTTGAAACTTTTAGAACATGATCATCCTGACCAAGTCGTTTGTGAATTTTGCGGGAAGCTTCATAGGATACGAGATGCCAAAAAATATGTCAACAAGTTTGCGCTAGTCAGAGAGCCGCATTGTCTCTCTATTGATAAAAAGTTTAGTGTTGCAGATTTAATTCATGAAAATTTCAGCACTACTCTTTTCAAGATGACAATGAAGCATTATCGCCGCTTTGAATATAATGCTCAAAGCCGCCAGCTCTTAAATCTTCTATCAAAAAGGTCCTACACAAATGTCTGGGCTAAAGGCGCCAAGAAGGAAAAGGCAGAATTTCAAATTAAAAATGGTTCCTTACTCACAGAGCGACACATATATTTCCGTGGCACGTGTACAGATCCCGAGCGATACTGCTCCCCAATAATTTTCCGCATATGTCCGCATCTCGAATGCAAATCGCTACCGTGTCTTGCCGGGATCTGCATCACTACATCGTATCCTCTCCCAATTGAGAAGAAGTGGTCAGCATTACTACATATTTGGAACGGTCCTAAGATAAAGAAGACATCGTGGGACCTCTGCTCGGAACTTCAGCAATGTGGATACTGTCGAACTGAATATAAGACTGGCTTGAAGCACAATATTGGTTGTGTTTTCAAATTCACAATCACCATCTGGAAAGATCTAGGGCAAGGGCCTGAAGGTGAAGAATGGAAATCACATATAGCCAATGTAAACTGGCCACCAGAACCAATTCAGTTCCAGGGAGGAGAGATAGCTTCTATCTTTCAAGAGGGGAGAGGCGATAGGGCTGGAGATGAAGTTTCTTAGTTCTTGTCAAAGGAGACTGAATTCTGTAATCCATGAACTTTATATGTTAGTTACACAGGGCATCAACCCATTTGTGAGACGCAGAGGAACGTCTCTCGTCCATCGACGTCTATCGAAAACCGCTGATTCCTCATATACATACAGTGATCCAGTTCTCCATGCTCCCAGTTGATTTGTGATTGATATTCCCGCTCCTTATTGACTGTAGCTAGCGAATTGATTCCAGCTTACTCGCGCTCGGCCCATGCTCTCTCGCCCTCATCGATCATTTATGCGCCACCAACTAGGACGTTGTTCAATGGAATATGAACTACCACAAGATTAGATTGCAGATCTCCGATGAAGAAGGAGAAGGGAGAGCTTACTTAGCTTGACGACGTATCCAACAGCACCCATGATGAGGAAACCGACACCAACCGCCTGGCAGATCTTGATGAACTCCTTTCGATCAGCTGTAGATAGATATACATTAGTACTCCTGCTTATAAGAAGCTCCAGCTCCGGCGAAAAACTCACGCTTCTGGCTTCTATTGATGAACTGCATGCCATCCTTCAAGAAATCGCGTGGTACATCAAGGAGTTCTTGTATTTGGTCTGCCATGGCGAGAGATCTTGGATATGATAATGAGATTGCTGCGTGAGAGAAACAGAAGGCGATCGATTCCTGAAGACGGGGAGATTGCGCTGAGGAAGGGAGGATGAGACGTGTTGTGAAGAGTTGTCCAGATTCGTCTACCAGATGCCACCTTTCCTCAAATTTACTCGGAGCTCAGGTAGAATTTGGGGACAAGCGAGGCACTAAGCTGAAATAGGCGCGCTAACTTTCGACGATTCAGAATTCAGGTATATTTTCAATCTCTATTCGAATGCTAATATTGTACACAGTACTATGTCCTGTACACAGATATGTCTTGTCTTGAAGAAGTATAACAGATTGTTTTATGAATATTTCTCTCTGTGGATCTTCGAGAACGCGAGAACTAAGCATGTGAAGAGCCTGGCAAGGCCGGCATTGGCAGAGTGACACTGTATGTACGCAGCGCACATAAAATAATATAATTATTCTCTGCAAGCCCTGGGCACTATGTCTCTTCTGCGCATTTACCATTTTATTTGTTTTTATGCTTTACTTCGTATTTGATGTCCGCCCTGGCGATAACGCGTAATTGACCGGGTTTGATCACGTGATATGCCTTATTTCCAGGTACCGGCATCTAGGCTTACATCTCTTCAGATCCTAATTGAGCCGACATTACAGTCGAGGATTCCGGTCAAGCAGGATCATTATTCGGCATGCAATTCATTCGTAAATAATTCCCTCAGATGCGCTCATAGTATATTGGCACTCGGGGTATTCTAACAAATTCTTACCCCGCAGTCTGACGGCGATCGACAGTCAGTTTCGGCGCGTCCCCGGAAGCTCCGTCCAAACGCACTCTCAGTCCTGCTGCATGCTATATACCAAACCCTCTGCATTGCATTGGAGATACCAAGCTCTTGGCATTCACCGACTCTCACTACGTTTGCCCCGCACGCCAGCGAGAGTGGGATTTCCAGCGGCGTTGGGCGGAAAACGAGGAATGAAGGGGTGTAACGTCGTATGACATATGCTGTGAGTGGGATCTGCGCAGCTCACTTTCTCGCGAACCTTGAAAATGCCCGACGTTTATAATACCGCCCTCCTCCCCATCCAATGGTTCTTGGAGAAGATCCAAGACTGGACGCCTGGTTATACACTCATGAAGCTATTCAGCTTTCAGTCGGCGGCAGCGTTAGCCTTTGCGGCGCAGAGTGTGAACGTAGCGGAAGCGAAGAACGGATTTGATGTTTTTAAATATGTAGATCCTCTTATTGGAACGAGCAATGGAGGTGAGCATCATAGGCTTCAAGACGCGGTTGCATAACTCAGTTGGATCTCTAGGTCACGTGTTTCCTGGAGCAACTCTCCCTTTCGGTGAGGCTAGAATATCCCCATATGTGTTCCATCTCTAACAGCTTTTCAGGGATGGCGAAAGCTGTTGCTGATATAAATGATCCGGATGAAAAGGAAGGAGGGTTTGCCTCTGGCGATAGTGATATCACGGGCTTCTCGCACATGCATGATTCTGGGACCGGAGGGGTACGTATGAACTCGGAGACGGATGGATGGCCCTGACTATTATATTCAGGCACCTTCACTTGGAAATTTCCCTCTATTCCCCCAAAGTGGATGCCCTGGAGACGACATAAATAACTGCTTCTTCACAAAAACAGACCGAGCGTCTCAACGGATGAACAACACTGTCGAGGCTCACCCGGGATACTTTGCAATCACCCTGAACACCTCTATCCACACAGAGATGACTGTTTCGAACCACACTGCTCTATATCGTCTTACATTCCCAAAGAATGCAGTCAACGCCCAGAATGTGACTCTTCCTAATAGTCCTCTGATCCTTTTCGATTTGACAGATTTGCCGGACTCACGCATCAATGGAAGTATGGCTGTGGATGGGAAGACCGGCAGGATCACGGGAAGTGGAACGTTTAATCCATCATTCGGCCTCGGTACATACGATCTCCATTTCTGCGCGGACTTCTCTGGTGCAAAAATCAGAGACACAGGGGTCTTCACAAATAACCGCGGTGGAAGCAACCCGAAGTCTGTCAAGATTGTCCCGAATGGCAATTCTCCACCTGTTCCGGCCGGTGCTTGGACCCAGTTCGAACAGTCCCCGAATGATCAAATCTTAGTACGTGTTGGGGTGTCATTTATGAGCCCTGACCAGGCTTGCCACAATGCGGAGAAGGAGGTTCCGGACTTTGGATTCAACAAGCTGCTTAAATCTGCTGAAGACGTGTGGCGTGAGAAGCTCTCTGTAATTGAAGTTGATGCAACTGGAGTTAGTGATGAATTACAGACCGTCTTCTGGTCTGGGACTTACCGTGCCATGATCTCACCCCAGGATTATACCGGCGAGAATCCTCTGTGGAAGAGCGACGAGCCGTATTATGACTCGTATTACTGTATTTGGGACTCATTTAGGAGTATCCACCCGCTCATTACTCTGCTTGATCCACATAGTCAGACCTTGATGGTGAGAAGTCTGATTGATGTGTATCGGCATGAAGGTTAGACATTCTAGTGCCTTTGCTCGAGATGTTACTGACCATCACAGGCAAACTCCCGGATTGTCGGATGTCTCTTTGCAAGGGATTTACTCAAGGAGGATCAAATGCAGATGTCGTCCTAGCTGACTCGTTCCTCAAGAACATCACAGACGATGTTGACTGGGCAACTGGGTATGAGGCGGTTGTGTCTGATGCTGAAGGTAAGCTCCTAATTCCCTGTTCGGACACATGTGACTCGATTAGCACATGTACATACGGTAGATACCTGGATTTGAGCCAATCTGCCTCTTTTTTCTCTCTGGACACACCATTACACAGGTTCATTTCATCCATCGTACTAAGCGTACAGATAGATCGAGGGATCTGATATGCCATAACGCGTATGCATTACTAACGTTGTTCTATAGATGAACCTCTCGATTGGTCAGTTGAAGGTCGAGGCGGTTTGACAAGCTGGAAAACTCTTGGCTACATTCCCACCGATGACTTCGATCCTTACGGAGGAGGTCCTTTCACACGTTCCATCTCCCGCACTGTCGAGTATGCGTACAATGATTTCTGCATCGCCGAAATGGCCAAGGGACTAGGAAATATGGCGGATGCAGAGAAGTACCTTCAACGATCCGACAACTGGAAGAACATGTATAAAGCAGACCAGACATCTTTTGTCAGTAACACTACTGATTACCCGAATTCCACTGTCGACAGTGGTTTTGTTGGCTTCCTTCAACCTCGTTATCTCAACGGAACCTTTGGATTCCAAGATCCAAGCTTGTAAGATCTTCTCCTTCCTATTGTATAAATTATTTGCTGACCTGGTTGACAGGTGCTCGCCACTGTACAACTTTACTTCATGTTATCTCAATGCAGATGGACACGAAACATACGAAGGAAGCTCTTGGATGTATACATTCTATGTGCCTCAGGATATGGCTACAATTGTCACCACCCTTGGAGGGCCAAGCAAGTTCGTAGAACGGCTCTCCTACCTGCATACATCTGGTCTCCTATATATCGGCGATGAACAAGCATTTTTGCCCGTGTTCCAATTCCACTATGGCGCTCGCCCTGCGTTATCTGCATACTTCTCCCATTTTTACATTCCGTCGCAGTTCAATACTTCGACATCTGGTATTGCTGGTAATGACGACTCGGGTGCCATGGGCTCATTCACCACGCTTTCTATGATGGGACTCTGGCCAGTCCCAGGCCAAGACGTGTATCTTATTACCCCTCCTTACTTCCCAGAGGTTAGTGTGACGAATGGAAAGACCGGGAAGAAGGCTACTGTGCGCAATATTGGCTTCGACCCGTCATATGAAGCTATTTATATTCAGAGTGCTACATTGAACGGCAAACCATACACAAAGAGCTGGATTACACATAGCTTTTGGCTTGAAGGAGGAGTCTTGGAACTCACTTTGGGGAAGAATGAGAGTTCCTGGGGCACCGCAGATGCGGATCTACCACCCAGTTCGTCCACGAGTTGGAGTAGCTCGTAGTCTTTGAGACGGAAGTACAGTACAAAGATATTAGCTTGATAGCCATGTTAATATTTAATAAAGATACTATGATATTTACCAGGCAAATTATATAGACCATGAACTGCACATACAAACGGCAACGATGTACAAACGGGGCAATGATGATGCGGCAACGGCCCCGACTACGACGATGCACCATATACCACCGTTGCAGAATGTGATCCTCCACTCGCACTGATGGTGACCACCCCATTAGACGGAGCAACCTGCACATTTTGTCCATCAATCTGAACCACAGAACTGCTCGAGCCCACAGGCAAAACCAACATACCATCCGTGCCTGAAGGTGTATTCCATGTAACTTGATAACCAGCCTGGCTAGTACTCCAGCTCGTCTGAAATTGACCCAAAGGTGTTGTAAATCCCGCCTCCGCAGACTCCAGATCGCCAAACTGAGGCGCAATCGTCCAGGAGCTGCCACCGGGAGCAGTGAGCTGCAGACCAACAATATATGTGGTGAGAGCGTCAGTCGGACCAGTACTCCAACCATGTGCATGGGAGGTATATGAAGAATCATTTCCATATCCGTAAGGATACTGGTAGCCGAAACTGCCATCATTCAGATATCCCTCGATACAAGTGCTCTGAGTGCCATAGGGACTGTTCAGATACCATCCCCAAGCCGTGCGCATCAAATCAAGACCTCGCGTTGGTTGGCCAGTCGTGATATGTCCTTTAATTTCGAATGACTGTCCAAAACCGATCAAATTACCGGGAAGCTCAGGCGCGACTGCGCCCACTGGACACCAGTATGTGGTTAATTTGTCGCTTATGGAGGTAAATGTTGATGGGTCAGCGACTCCAAAGAGGAGTGCCATGCTATTGGCGTCTTGGGGATATATAGAGCCATCTGTATCACTATTTTTATAGGCACTGGACACAGTTAGAAGAGGAAACGAAATGGATGAGAGGAACACACCCGACGGTGGAGTCCCAGTTATTGCTTTCACTGTTTATTGCTGATTTCAAAGTCGCCGCGAGGGCAAGCCAGCTATCAGATAAACTAGAGTCATTCATCCATATTGCCAAACTGCTTCCTGATATGAGAACTTTGTACAATAACATGTTTGCTTCTGAATTGTGGCCGCCCTGCGTGAGCCGTCCCCAGTCAGCCGTCCCCGTCACATGGAGCATGCCGGTGCCATCTATCTTTGCAGTGATGAATGACATAGCCGACTGATATTTCGCCCAGTTCGCTGACAAAAAATCATCATCCTTGGTGAAGAGGTAATAATCGTAAGTCCCAATCATAGTTGCCATGTGATATGTATCCGAACCGTAAAAGTTGAGACCTGGGCCAGCATAAGGTAGTTCACCAGAGCTTTGCTACGAAATGTTAACTGAATTCTTAGATATCCCTCGTATGCATACCTGATCGTTCAAGAGGACCTGGATGGTATTCTTGGCTCCATCCATATCACCAGTGCTGACCAAAAGACTGGGAATCGCGATACCCAGATCACCCGCCCAGACACTTCTATCGCGCTTGCTGCCATCGATGTAAATTGTTGGATATGTGGTGCCCAAGTCCAAAGAAACGTTATTCTCCCAGCCGCTATTCAAGAGTTCACGCCCAGTATTAACGGGGATTGCGTTTGTCTGCAGCGTAAATGCCCCCGCATACCAAATTTTATTTAGCAAGTCGTCACTGGAGTAAAAGTACCCTTGATATGCACGAAGATTTTGCCAAGTGGGCTGGTACGCAAGTTCGACCGTAATGGTCTGAAAAGTTATGGTAAATGTAACCCCAGAAATATTGTCCACGAAGAGGGTCAGGTATCGGAAACCTCCACGGAGTCGATCAATTGGCATGGTATAGCTTCCCTGATCAGTTGGGCTGATGTCTGCGTACAAAGCACCGTCTACATGATAGGATCCATCTGACGAGTCTGAGGTCGTCCCGGTGAAGTTTTGTGCTTCAGAGAAGGCCAGTCCAAGAGTCCCCGTTCCAGTGGCACTGTATGTGATAGTCACCAAGCCACCGACTTCTTGGCCAAAATCATAGACGAGAATCGTTCCATTCCCACTTAGAGAGGATCCTTCTTGGTACACTGAACGGAAAGAGTTATCTGCATTGAGGATGGTGATGGGAGACGCAGTTCGCGATGTTGGAGAGTACATGTACTGCTCCCATGGCCCACTGAATGCTGCCTGCACAGGACCAGTACATTCCATACCCTGCCAACATTGTGCGGCCACCAGACTGCGAGAGATGAGGAGCGAAAGGGAAACGAGTCTAGCGATGAAAGCCATGATGCACAGCAATCTGCTTGCAAATATCTTGCAAAAAAGTTTCGATGAATAACAAAGAGCTACCTGGAAAAGCAACGCAATGCATTTTGAGCTGAAACTGTTAAAAACCTGCACAGATTGTGTAGGATTGCGGGGTACGTTTAAGGGAGGCGCAGAAGATTCCTTCGCGGCCTAATAACCCGATCACAATGAGAGAATAAGGTGCCGATGTATGCGTGTAATATCGGACGTCTGGTAAAGATCAGCGCCACACGAAGCTTATCCCCGCAACAAGGTCATTTAAACGCTTCCAAGGGGCGTTCTGGTCGTTATAAAATGTGACGAGTGGAGATGAAATTGGGTGGCGGGCGATATATATCCCGACCTCAAATATGCCGGGTCTGTCATGTTTATGCTCAGCAATTTTGGCCCTTTACTATTTGACATAAAATAAATCCTCGTCAATGTAATTGACGTAAAGGATTCTCGAATGCCAAGGGCTACGTGCTAGAGTCCCCCGGAAGGGGACTAGCCACGCCCAAAACACGAGTCGGCGGAAGGAACTCGCTGATTGTCTTTGAGGCTGGCAAGACCTCCTCTGCTGCCGGTAGATCCAACAGCTCAGACGAGCGAGTAACGGACTCGTCTGTGGACCGAAGTCCAAGAAAACGGAAGAAGAAAGCGACCAGGGCTACGAGAACGACGAGAACGATTGTCGCAACGGAGTGCATCCCGGTGGTAAGGCGAGGTACGGCGGTGGTGGGAGTTTCGACACCAACCTCAGAGAGAGAGACGTGGATCGGAGAGATCCTCAGGCCATCGACAACCGTCGCCCGCGACGAATTATCGTGGCCAAGGACTCTCTTCACTTTGTCTTGGCGAGCTCTCTCTAAATCGGCGAACTCCCGCGCCACCTCCGCCTTGAGTTCCTCCCTCATCTCGGCCGAGAATGCATCCTCCAGCTCCTTTCGAACGCGTAAGCGCATCTCATTCTTAAGAGTGACCTCCATCGCGAACTGAACCCCCCTCCGGATCTCAGCCATCTGCTGGGGACCCGGACGGAAGTCTTGACCTGCCAGCTTTCGCTGGCAGTGCAGTTCAGTCTTGCGGATCTTGTCTTTGAGGTCAGTGATCTCGCCCTTCAAAGTCTCCGTGGCGTCGTTGTGCTTGGCGATGAACTCGGTGTCATTGTCGATTCGGAGGATCAGGTCTTGATTGGCAGCCCGTCTGAACGTGGACTGCTCCTGGACCTCCTCGAGCTTCATCTCTGTCTCCGCCAGGAGCTTTGCTGCGCGCTCCTTCTCTTCTTGCAGTTTGGCCAGGGACTCGTCTCGGCGTTCGATCGTCTCCTCGAGCGAGGAAATCATGGGAGTCGCGAGATCCAGCTTTCTCTTGAGCAGGGCATTCTGGGACTCCAATTCCTGCAGCTCGGTCGCCCGAGTCTGCTCCCGTGCCAACTGCTTTTCAAGCGCTCTGACCTGCTCGTCCCTTCTCTTCAGAGCGATCTGGAGGTTTACACCCTCCGCGCCTCGGACTTGAATGTCCCCGGACTGCTTTGAGATCGTGGCTACTTGGCCATCGATCACTGCTTGCTGCTGCCGAATCCGGTCCCGCAGCTCGGCCTCGAGCTTTCTGCCCATGGCAACGACCGTATCAACTCTTTCTTGGACGTCTGGCACGGCCACGCCAGACTCCTCCTTCGCCGTCCGCGCCTCGAGTAGCTCGCGGTGGATGTTACTCTTCTCTTTGAGCAGAGAGAGGACCGCGTTGGCCGATGCTGGGATGTAATCGAGCTTGGACTCGTAGGCGAAGGTATCGGCACAGCCGATATGGTTGATCGCATCGTCGATCATGGCTTCAACGCTCGCAAATTGGTCCTGGAACTCTTGGACTGCCACTTGAGCTGACTCCTTTGCCCTTGACTCTCGAAGGAGCAGCTCAGAAGTTGCAGAGAGTTCAGCCAGGACCGCATCACGACCGGCAGTGATCTCTGCCACGATTCCTTTCCAATTATCAATCTCCGTCTTACTACCAGAGGAAGATATCGTCGCTGATTCCAGTTCCCTCTTAAGGGCGACCTGGTCCTTGGTCAACTTAGTGGCTAAGGCACTCTTGTCTCGGACTTCTTTAGTCAAATTGACTAGCTGGAGCTGAAGATCCTTCATAGAAACTTTGGCGGCCTCCAAGTCCTTCCCCAATGTCGCATGGGCACCACACTCTTCTTTGCCTTGCTGTTCGTCACGGAGTGCGGCGATTGCGGTGTCGTGCTCTGCCTTCATCACAGCCTGAGCATTCTCATACTCCTCTTTGAGGGCGGACAGTGCCTGCTGGTACGTTGACTGAGCAGAATCTATCGAATCCCGGGACTGAGAGAGCTGCTGATTCAGCTTCTGGGATCTCTTCTGCTCTTCCTCGAGATCAGCGTTGGTGTCGTCGAGGGCAATGTTGAGATTCTCCACTTCTTCTTGGTAGAATCCCAGATCCTCCTTTGTATCCGCTAGCTTCTTCTCGGAAGCGGTCAGCTTGTTATCTTTGGCGGCCAGCTCATTCTCTTTTTCAGCCAGCTTAGCCTCTGCCTCCTCCAATTGTTCTTCATAATATTCGATGGTGTCGTTGGCCTCGGCCAACTTCTGCCAAATGCTTTCATTGCTGACAGACATTTTTGTACTGGAGAAGAGTTAGCATCGTAGATAACTTGCATTAGTGGGTTGTCATACAACTTTTAACTCGAAGTTCGAGTTGCTTCTAAGATGGAAGTGGAAAGAAGGAGGTGGTCTCGGTAAGAGGATGGTGTTGATGATCCTAAACAGAGTCAGACCCAGCGCTTCCGGGACAAAGAAGAAATGCTCATAAACTACAAACCAGTGATAGATCGAGAAGTTAGTTCGATGTAGTGGTGGTGGTGAAGAGGGTGTGATGGTGGGCTGTGATTTTTCAAGATGATAATTTTGAGATGGAAAGGGTGAAGAAGAGAAGAAGTGCGCGAGGTAAATAAACTCTCTAGCCTAAATACTTTTCCCGAGCTCCATGGCAGCTATTGTGCTCTTCCTACCAAAATTCAATATTGGCAGCAGTCATCAAGGCAATTCAATCTATTGTCGCTAACAGGGGCTCGCTTAACTATTCTCTGCGACCTTTTCTGCTACTCCCTATTTTGTCTTCTTTAAGCGAGTTTGGCCGGAGGTAATGACAAGGCACAACCACGGGGATGTATTAATGCAATACATATTGAGTGTTATTGTGTATGTAAATAATAGTACAGTGTAATTGGAATGTATTTAATTATTAAAAGGGAATCCCAGGCCGGGAGTTGGCGTGCGACGTGAGTAACTTTTAAGCAATCATTGTGGCTAAGCGATATCAAAAAAATATCAAACGCGGTGCACATACAATTGAAATTCTCAAATATCCAAATAATCTATCTTTTCCACAAAATGTTTACCTCTTGTGAATACGACAACGGTTTTTATTTCGAGCCACTAATGAATCTAGAGGGGATTTTGGCGCAGGGCTCTGATCTCTTATGGCCTACCGCAAGCTCATGAGTCTGCAGTATGAGCTCTTTGGATGGCTGTCCTTTGATTTGAAAATGTTGAGTGGGTAATTGTGAAGGCAGTTTGAGAGAATTAAGAACAAAGGTAAGGAGGAAAGGGGGACCTTGGCTGATGAAGCCTTACAGAGTTATAAATTTCTCTGTTCGAAGGATGGAGTCAATGAGCAAAACCATCTTTCGGAAAGAAGCCAAATGCTACAACAAGGTAATGGCGAAATAAATAGCACCACGGGGACGGCAAAAATGAGTGGTGCGGCACCTATTCCTTCTGCGAAGGTTAAATCCAATGCCATTGTGATATCTTTCAATTGCAGCAGTACGGCTGGATTGTAAGTGTTGTTCGCTCTGTTGAAGGGAGAAGGAGAATATCGAGAGTGGGGAAGGCAGGTTTATCCCAGTTTGAGTTAGGGGTTTGGGGCTCAAGGTGGAGTAGGAACCATAGTCCCTACAGTCGACAATAATGTTGAAGCGGCGGCGGAAGCAATGTGGGAAGAACAAAGCAAAGTCAAATCATATGGCCGTAGTTAATATTCTTGATAGTCAATTAAGGAGAAGACGCATCTCTGGTTCCATTTTTTTTCTTACAGACTATGTAACTGAATAGCTGCTAAGCACAAGGCTAGCCAAGCTGTATTCTCTACTCATTCAAATCACTAACGAGTGTATCTCGCCGGCCGCACGATCCTTCGTTTCTTTCGTCCATCCCGAATATCTTCGTCCGCCTCATCATCAGGTAGATTGGCAAACTCGGTATCCTGAGCTGGCTCTTCAACCGGAACGTTTGTTTCCGCCATGGGCGCCGACTTCCTTGCCTTCCTACTTCTGCCACTGCCACCGTGCCCGCCTCTGATAGCAGTCATCTTTCCTCTGGTTTCGCGACTCGCGGGATTCAAGCCATCCAATGCTTCTAACGCCTCTTCCCCAACAACCACACCCCTCTTGCTGCCATAATTTGCCTTAGGGAGCTTCTTGTTCAGACCGTGCTTATCTGCAAATTTCTTGCCGTAGTTAAAAAGAAGTTCCTCTCCCACCTTGATATCTCGTAGAGCCATAAACTTGATCCGATGTTCACCATTGACCAGGACTATCTTGGCCTCGCAATTCAAGCCATCTTTGTCGTTATCTGCGTGGTTTATGAAACGAGACTTATTTCCCAAACGAGCAGCATCAATAGCCCACTCGCTATTAAGATCAAATAGGAACGACAAGTATTTCCTGTCATATATAATTCCACGGCGGTCTGCTTCGAGGAACGAAATCACCTACGAGTGCCATTAGCTTATACACTAGGAAAAGAATCTAATCAATTCGACTTACCTCTCCGGCATACTCACTCAAAAACTCTCCCTTCCGCACCGGTTCTCCCAGATACAGCCCAAATCCAACTCCTTCAAGCTGACTCTCTCCCAAGATCAATTTCCTCGACACGCCGCGCTGCAGATGGATATTCTGGCAACCGGTCGCAAAGAGATCATCCTGATACCTGTTATCGGGATTTAGACGAGGAATGGCTCCACAGGATGAGCACTGCGGGCCGCACTCGCGGTTCATCTGCACGCAGATGCAGGAATCGGAGACGCAGGCTTGGCCGGCGGAGTGACATGCACAACCGGTGAATTTACGAGGGCAGTCGTCCGAGCACCCACAAATGCTTTCGCAGAGAAGGAGGGAGTCGTAGCAGGGACAGCCTCGGGAGCAGGGACCATCATGTGCACACTTTGAATATGTCAGTAATAATACACAAAACAAACATAGATTAACAGTACAAAAAAAGGAACATACTGGATTCGCCTGACACCTCTCCTGATGTAGATGTGCCTTCGTAAGATCTTGCCAATCCCACTTCAGCGACTTCTTTTGGTTATTATACCAATCTGGCTGCTTCGTCCGGCCTGGCGCGGGGAGTTCCACGGTCCTGGGTTCCAATTGCTGGATCTCTTGATGGACTTGCCAGCATGGCAGACCCACAAAGAAAGAGATCGTGCAGGACCGTCTTCTCTTTTCTCTTAAGCTGATAACCATGCTTTCAATTTTGGCAGCCTGTTCTGGGGAGACTTTGCGTTCGAGCCTGTCATGGGAGTCCACAAGGTGGCAGTTCGGACCGCAAGGAGTCTGGTTTTCGACGCCGAAGTCTAGGGTGCTGGATTTTGCGGCGACTCGGGCATCTTGTTTGCGGAGGATATCTTGGTAGGTTGTGACAAGTGGTTGATGTATATATTGGTGAAATCCCGGAGCGCTCTCATCCCTCACGGAATCACCATGAGTTTGGCAACTCATCGCACCGCAAATGAGACACGTAAGTGTCGTGTAAGTCCCGAGCCGATCTGAATTGATTTCGCTCGTCAATTCATCTCTATCGGCCTTGCCTTGACTCGCCTGGCCTTTCGGCGGCGTCCTAGTAAGTTTCTCTTCAGAAGGCCTCTTAATCTGCTCGGCCATCTCCTTCAGTCTGTCCTCCGGAAGCAATGTATCTCTCAAGGAATTCTTGAGTACCTTAAAAAAAGCCCGTGAGAAAGCTCTTGCCAACTGCTTATCGTTCGGGTCCAAGGGCGCATCGTATTGCTCAACAATAGCCTGGACGTCTTTCAAATTTCTGCCTGACGCTTCGTTACACAGGCCAAGGCAATACTGTACTAGCTTTTCTTGCGTCAGGCCAACATGTAACTCTTCTAAATATTCATCAAGATACGCCCGCACTTGACACGACCACTCGGTCTCTCTGCCAGAGGACGTGGCCTTCGGGTTATAGGCCGCCTCCAGCTCTTGGAGCAGCCGCGCGTTTTTCTTCTTGGACGACTCAGCATCTCCCATATAAGGAATGTACCTGAGCTTCTCATCATCCATGGTAAGGATATTCCGCCTTACAATCGTATTATTGCTATATCTCGGGACACGGGGAGTCTCGCTCTTTATTGCCTTAGAGGCGATTAGAGCCTTATATTTTCCCGTCCTACTTTTCTTATTGATCTTCTCTAGTTAGTAAGGGGATATAGGATTGCGAAGGTTGGTGCTCACGTGACTCTCTATCCTAACAAGAGGCACACCCTCAGGAACAGCGCCATTTAGAGGTACATGAGCGGATGCCAAAGAAGCAAAGGGAGATTCCTCTTCAACGCATATTGGTTTGCTTTCCTTAACCGCCAGCTTGGAATCGTACAGGATCCACTTAACAGTAGTAGCGTGGTCCTCTATCATCTGGTGCTCGATATTATCCAAAAATCGCTCTATCTTGCTGACAATTTCTTGACTTGGTGGATCGCCCTCATCTGGCACATCATGCTGCGTCTTCTCCTTTTTCTGGGGCGTAGTTTGAGTCTGCACCTGGGGATGTGAAGTGGAATTACGAGCTTTATTTCTCTGCTCCTTGAGTCGTATGAGTAATGGAGACGTGGTCCCGATCGATCGCTCGAAAGACTCCTGTGAGTCTGGCCCATCCAGGGAGTCGTGCGTTGATCGAGTCCTGCGCCCAGAGGGTGATCTTTGAATCCCTTCCATCGCGTCGTCGTGGTCGTCAACTCCGTTTTCATCTGTGTGCATATTCGCATCCGGCATGGTGGAGGTGTCATCGATGGTTTGAAAGGTATCATTAATAGCCTTATTCGAAAATCTCGAGGACATTCTAGGCCTTGGCGCGGGTGAATTTTGGAGGCTGGGATCCTGCGGTGTCCGTGGCCCCGATGAGGAGCGGAGGGACGTTCGCGTAGGCCGCGGGTTCAGTGTAGGCGGTTTTAGAGACGACGAGCTTGATTGAGCATTATCTCGAAGGGGTAATGTCTTAGTGGCGGGGGGGCTCTGGCTCGAGAGCTCACCCGGGCTTGAGAGTTCACTAGGGCTTGAGATCTCGATGTAAGTTTTGTGACGGCTTGTACGACGAGGCGGCCCTTCATCATCCAACTCATGAAGGTTGTGCGGATTGGTCGCGGAACCCGACATCTCTACGGGGACGAGTGCCGGAAGTATGTTCCTAATATTTGCGGCTCACACCCCGCATACTTTGAGATCACCTTTACAACTTGCACTCCTACCAATTCAACAATCAAAGAGCCCTGGAAGGTTGGTTTCGATATGTCTTAATATCACGTGATGACACTGGATGTCTTGAGAGTCGACGGGTTCAGGTATGTGATGGACGGTCGTTCAGGCATGAGAGGTCACAGCTCTAGGCTCATGGTCCAATTATGCATATACACAGGCACCAACCCACAAAGGCTAAGGAGAGGTTAGGGCTTTCCAGAATGCTTTCAACAAGTTTTGGTTATTCGTACAGCTTATTCAGATTAAGGTACGCGTCGTGATGGCTTTATCCTCGGGGGGCATGCCACGACGCTCATAAGGAAGGATGAGAGGGCTAGCCACAAATTCCTACAGTAGAACGAAGTCGACACAGAGGCTGACAAGATGAGGTCCACGGATTGTAGTGTTGTGGAATCACGTGTAGAACATAGAGACGAAAAGATGACACCAAGTGCAGGAAACATCTAGGTCAGTGCACTGCACAAAATCCCGACGCACAACTAAGTTTGCACCTGAGGTACAAAATGCATAAAGTCCTATATCACGTGATGCCCGATATCGCCAGCAACTTAATACCGCGGTATGACCCGTCATGTTCCGTCCGGGCCGAGTGAACTCTATTTCGTGCCGTGAGGTATAATACAGGATCGATATGCATACGATAGTTTATCACTAATTTGTACCACCTACCATCAAATACAATCTTGCCGACCGCAGTGCTCCAAGCAGGCAAGTCCGGATCCCGAGACGAAGGAATGTTTAGCACAGCACCTGCCCAGCGGGTTTCCTCATTCATCGTGCAGCGCATTGCATCGTGGGCTGCAGCGCTCGCCTGGCTCCGAGCCGGTAGGAGGGGCTTTTGCTTGTCAGGGAGTCGGGCTAGAGTGCCGAGCAAGATATTACATGATCTCTCACACGGGTCCCCCAAGCCGAGTTGGGTAGGTCCCTCGGGGTGGAAGGACACAGGTACGGGGTAAGCGCAGGGCATGGCATGACACCGCGGGCTGACAGCACATCACATTCCAAACTGCCCAATCAAGGCCGGGTCATTAGCAATTTTCTTCCGGGGAGATGCAAGATGAGCGCCACTTAAGTGGACTGGCCTGCCTCTCCCCGCTATCGGGCAAGTCGGCACGCTGGCTGGGGCCCCGGCGGTCTGGTCGTGGAGGAGTGCATCGATGCACCCTTCTCTTGTTTGGATGGTGGAACAACGGAACAGCGGGCTGGTGGTCCCTGGCAGCGTAGGAGCAGAGGGTCGCCTTGGGGAGTCGACGAGAGGCATGGGCATTGAATGAGGGCGTGCTCTCAGCCTCGGTGTGGTTTGAGTTTAAGGCTGAGCGAATGACCGGTCGTGATATTGTTGTTCACAATAAACGTGACCGGCGCCTGTCCATATTGGCGGGTTTTCTCGCTACGGAGAACCACATTGGGCCTGGTTCGGCGAAGCATACGTTGTAGCGAGTGCGAGTGGCCTTTGCGCAATGGCCGAGACAAACAACTAAGATCGACACCGGGTCCAAGAAGAGTTTCGGGCGGGATGAGGGGTCGGCGAGACCTGGCCGCTGAACGGGTACGGTACATAGCGGTTGTGTACTGGAGTCCTGCACGTCGGCTAACTTGTGGTGCGTGCAGTACAGGAGAGCTATTTACAAGTACTGTACAGTGGGAGTCCAGTGCCGACCTCATCGCCAGGCATGAATAGCCTACCCTTACTTCATCTCTTGTGGAGACTCTGGCACACGCGTTGCAGAGGACCAATTCAGCGGACGTAGGTTCGTCCGTAGCGAAAAGTATATTGTGGCGGCGCGATCTCTCCAAGGGATCTCATCCACAGGGGGGCACAGCAACGCAGCCATCGTTGGTATCATGGTCGCTAAACCACCTGTGATCATCGCCTTGGCGTGCAAGGACGGCACCTTTATCGCCCATCCATCGGGAGCGGACGTTTACCCCGACGTAATGGCGGGATCAGCAACGTGGCGACGATGGTCCTTTTCTGATATGTGAGACGGCATATGAGCCAACCCCTACGGTGCTGAGCAGAGCTGTGCGCGATGCTGCGGATCCCAAGACACTGAGAGCATGGTGATCAGGGAACAGGGCCTCCTGCCCTGGCCGCGAACCAGTTCGCGACCAGTTCGCGGGGTGGCCGTGATGGGGGTGCCTGGTTTAATTGAAGTTGACTGCTTGGCCGTTCCTGCCTTTTTATGTGTGTCTCGCAGCGGTGAGGGCGTCTGAAACATGAGAGGCGGGAGCTGTTGGAAAGGAATGCAGTAATGATCTGTTATTGTTTGGTTATTTTTAGACGGGGCTCGAATATTTGCTCCATGGCTTGGTACATGTGGGACAGGTACCGTGCCGTGGAGGGCAAGCGCCTGTCGTACATAATATCGTGGGAACAGAGATCAGCCAAACGGCGTCCAGCCTGAGGGCGATCTGCCTCGAGACCCCGTAACGTGCACTCGACTTTCCGCTTCTCTTCTGGTGGCCCCGTCATCGCATCATGGCCGGACATGCAAGGTACGGGGTACCGAGGAGGTGAGGCCAGGAACGGTATCGAGATGTTCAAAAAAACCTCGGCCATAGTGAAGTTGCACAGACACCATCGCACAGAGGCTCGGCGTATATGTCCCATGCCAGCCTAGCGTCGAGGCGCCGTGCAGGGCAGGCGGGTCAGGCATCTCTACTCACTGCATCATCTGGGTCGGAGGTTTTGGGGGCGGAAGGCCTTCGCGAGGGCGGGTCCCGCAGAGCGCGCGATGGGCGTGGGGAGCTGCACGGTCGTCCCCGCTACGACGATGGTCGTTACTGTAAGTACGTAGAGGAGGCCAGGAGGTCCAGCAAGTCCTGGTATCGTCCCTGGGCAGCGCCGCGGAGATCCAAAGGTTGCATTGTTGCATGGTTGCCCACGGCCTTTGCCGAAGGGCTTTACGGGCATCGGTCTGCAGATTGGGTTTACTGGCTTTGCTGGGTTAGCAGACGGGTTACTGAAGCATGGAGTTTTGTCTCGACTCCACATTAAAGCCACGCTTCTCCAGCGGGCGAGCAGATTGTCTGCGACTCGCCCTTACACTGCACACTTGGCTATCCACTGCTGTCTCATGTCTATCTCCGCCGGTACGCTAGGCCCCATCACGACTCTAATCAGGCTGATCCACAGCGTGGCCTGGCTGGATTCCGAGTCGTCGTCCCCGAGTGACATCTGCGCCCACTCGTGGCTCCCCGTCCTCCCCCATCCTCCCCATCTCCTCTTCCTTTTGCCGTCGGATGATGCCACGGGCAGCGGCACTGGCCTCTGCCTGTCTTGGCCGGGATCTGCTCTGGCCCACGGCGTCGGCTCGGGTGTGCGCGTTCTGGCAGATTATGATCAGAGCATGCGGTCGGAAGAAGCCTGGAACTACCACACCCAACTTCGTCCCGAACATGACAATCACGCCCTCATCCCTTCCCTACGGCTGGTCCTGCACTGTCCTGTCTCAGCACATGCGGAAGTCCGCGGGCCAGGGTTCCAGCGCGTGGAGAGGAGGGGAGCATGATCTCTGTGCCGTCCTGTCCGGTGCGATGGCGATGGAGGGCGAGGGGGAGACGATGATTTTGTAGGTAGAAAGGGAGAGGAACAAGGAGAGGAACAATCACGATGTTGAGCTGTAAACGGACTTAAGAGTATTGACAGCGAGTCAAAAGTGCCACTATAGGCCGGCCACGGGACTGGAGTCGCATCGTCGCGGCGCCCTCACATCTTGCAATGCAGAGGCACACAGGCCTGGGTTATAAGCGCTAGCCTTGCCAAGCCGTCTCTCTCCCCCAAGAATGGAGCGAGACGGGTTCGGAGTAGGGCGTTCTAGAGTGCGCGTGGCCAGAGGAGCAAGAGACAGCAGGAGACAGCAGGCTGGAGGCCGGTTCGTGGCCCAGCAGGGCGGCTCCCACCGTCTTTGGGCCGCACCTGGAGATCTTGGTGGAGAGCTGGATGTGTGATGAGGTTGATTATAATAATAATAATAATAGCAGCGGTGATATAAGCAGCTAGCATGAACGTCTCTCCAGAGTCGCACGCTCGTCGTAGGGTCCCTGTACCGTACCGCAAGCTAAGCAGACTGGTACTTGACTATGCCAAAGTAATAGCCCGCCTCTATATTACCATCCCGTGCTGGAGAGCTTATCATCATCACTATCCCCCATCTGGCGCCGGAGTGGCCTTTCACCTTTCGCCTCCGGTTCATCCTGACTGTGCTCGACTCAACGCCCTTCCCTCCCTCCAGGACCGTGCTTCAGTACCTGTCCAAGGTATCTTTTTTTTTGTCTGGTGCCACAGTCCAGCTCCCCGTGCGCGACCAGTGGTGTGCGTCCGGCCTGACTTACCTGAACCCACCACCCACCCACAAACCACAAACCACAAACCAGCACCACCACCACCACCACTCTCCCTGACTCGACAAAATCTACAGCCCTCCCGACCTCTATCCTCCTTTCCTTCGTTATCCACGACGCTCTCGAGGATCCCTCCTTCTCGCCGGTGTACATTCTCCTCTCCTTCCTCTTTTTCCTCTCGAGTTGCGGTCGCATGCGAACTCGATTCGCGCGATCTCTTCAATCCGCCCCTTTTCGCCCCCCGACACAGGCGCATCCGGGCCTTGCGATAATATTAATTCATTCTCGGCCCTGCCCAACCTCAAACCACGCAATCTACCTCTGCACCTGCCTCCGCATCTCTCCCGCCCGCATATGCCTGGCGCTCACTGCGCTCCCTCACCTCACGTCCCCTCGATACCCTTTCAGGGCGGGTGAGCCGACTTCGTCGATGGACGGGAAGCCAAAGTGAACGTCGGGCGTCCCAGGAGATATCACAAACCCTCGACGCGGTGGCACCATGGCGCCCTCCAGCCTGCCGCTGCCGTCGAGAGACCAGTGCTACGCATTGACCGACGAGCAGTGCCGCAAGATCCAGGAGCATCGCGATCCCCACGGACGACGAGCCAATGCCGACTGGGAGGCGCCCTACCAGTGTGAGCTGGTCCGTCACTACATGGCTATGCTCAGTTTCAAGCAGGTCGAGGATGCCATGAAGCCCCGGCTGGAGTGGTCGTAAGTATTTCAGGAGGCACTCTCGACGCTTGGGTGCGAGCGATGCGTGCGAGGAGCTGGCTAACGTATGATCTGTATAGATACAAGACCTACCAGAACCGATATCGCGACTGGCTATTCCCCTTGGATCGGACAGAGCGCGAGCAGGTGGTGCGAGAGATCTTTTCCTGGATGTCGAGCCAGGAAGATTACATCTCGCCGGGTGGCTCTGCCAGTGCCTTCCAGAATCGCCAGCTGGTCCGTCCGATCCAACCCCAACCATCGCCGCAGCTGCAACCAGGTCAATCACAGCCGCAAGCCATACCAGGGGAATTCTTCCTCCCCAATCATATGCCAAACCCGGCGTTCCCTACGCACTGGCAGAACCGGACGAGTATCTCGACGACGTCGACCCTCGCCTCGGGAAGCGCACACTCGACGAACTCGTCTTATAATACGGTCTACGACGACACCTTCTCAAGCCACCGCGCATCGATCGCCACGACCAACTCCTCCCTTAGCACGACGAGCTTCCAGGTCTCGCAACAACAACGCAAGCTACAGCTCGCGAAGCATGATCCCGTCCTAGGTTACTGGAATGGCTCTCTCCGGGTGATCCCCTGTGGCAAGAACCACAGCGCCCTATCGTGGGAGGAGCCCTTCAGCCCGTGCTCCGTCTGCGGCTTCTCTCGCTGGCATAGCTTGATGCTCCACGCCGTGAGTATTGGCTCAGAGAACCTGGCGGCGGCAACGATGAGCCTCGGGGACATCCCGCGGGTCGACTTTGCCGGCAACTATCCTATCCATTTCCTTATGTCCGCTGGCGTCGGCTTTGAATTCTTCTCTACCCCCTTCCAGTGGGACGAGGGCATGCCGCAAAACGTCTTTGGGCAGAACCCCCTCCATGCCCTAAACCCTATTGGCCTCGGGGAGCAACTTATCGTTGTATTGGAGTGGTTCAATGCGAGGGAGAACCCACCGGGACTGCTCTTGACTCAGCGCGACATAAACTGCCGCACGCCGCTCCACACGATCCTACAATACCCACTAGAGCGGAAAATGTACCAGAGGGTCCTCCACGTCATCCCCTTCGCGGAGTTCTACCTTAGCGCGCCTGATAGTACCGGCCGCAACACAGTCAAGATGATGAACAAGGCGGCGATGAAGGTGCAGACAGAGTCGCCAGCTGACTATACCAAGATCCAGGACGGCATTACCGACGTCAAGCTGTTCCTGTCGGATGCCGAGCGCGCCCAGAACGGGAACAATCGCACGTACGGGTTTCACGACATCGCCCGGGGCGCAAGGGGCGTCACCAATGCGCTATTCGGATACTACCAATGCCTGATCTGCCACCAGTACAACGCGCATGCTAACTCGTACCTCGCGCAGCTGTACTGCGCTTTCGAAAACGGGCGCGACCGCAACGGGCCTGACGACACGGGCATGACGCCGGCGCACGCGCTCGTTACTCTAGCACGTTGCAACAGCGACGAGGAGCGTACGCCAGAGACGCCCAGCCAGACTGCCGAGCTCTTCCGCTTCCTGATCCCGCCCGATGACCCACGGCGCGGGGAGGCCTTGCACGCGCTGGACCCGCAGGGCAACAACCTGGTTTTCAACATCGCGACACGGGGCCTAGACGAGATCCTGGAGTACGTGCTGCAGCTGGTGGAGCCGTCGCGGCGGACGGCCATGGTGAACGCGTGTTCGCGGAGCCCGGATGGGAATGAGTGGAGCGTACTGATGGCGGTCAAGACGAAGTTGGACGAAGCAGCGAAGCAGATCCACATTGCGGAGTTCACGCACAACACTGCGCTCAAGGCAGTGGTCAAGGAGAAGGGAAAACGGCTGTATAGGTGCAAAACGATATTGCAGCATGCCGGGGCGGAGCTGAACCCAAGTGTGACGACGAGGTGGAGAATTGCCTGAGGGATGAGGTCTATGAAGGACTTTTCCAACCTACGTCTAACGACGGATTGATAACACCTCTGCCGGGTGGGACATATTGGGTTCCAGGAATATACTTGGCATGGCATTAATCTACGGCTGATGCACACAATACAGCAACCTGATGCCTTATATACGCCATTTGGAACATCACCAAAGACTTCAGTAAAGCATCAGCATCGCCTCAAGTCTCTCCGGTGCTGCGTCAGACATCTTCTCCGGTCATCTCACATCTCCTCTACCACTCGCATACCATCCACTTTATACCCCAATCGCCTATCGCCTGAAACGGACACGAATTTTACGCTTGATACCCACATCTGCTCTGCTTAAAAAACCGACGCACACATTTTTAAACACACCGAGCCCACGCTGTAACAAAGTTTAGCGAGACCTGACATCGCACATATCCATTTACTTCGCTTCTTTCATACCTCCCGATCACTCCTCTCACCGGAGAGCGAGCTCGGGGATGCATGCATCTGAAGAGGGATGCCCCATTACACAATTTCACGCTACTGGGCGGTTTTTTCGAAGGAGGTTTCAAATATATGCGTTGTATTTCTACCAATGACCTTGCTCTTATAGAAAAGGGGTTGAAGATAGGAGGTGCGGGACGTGCAAGGTCCCAAATGTTTGGGGTTTTTAATTTATACAGGGCGCGCAGGAGGGCGGTGTTCTTCTATCTTTTGGTGCGTGCGTGCGTGCGAGGGAATGGTGTGCTGTTGGGGAGGGAGGTTACACTGTACAGTATTTTACTAAGCAATGCTACTCAACGCACGCACGAGGATCCCGAATGGATGGATGGGATGGGATGGGGATGGGGAATATGATACACAAAAAGGAGGCAAGGCGGGAATTGGAAAATGGGAATTAACCCTCCCTAGACGAAGAAGTGGAGATGACGAGGAAGAGGGTATTCCCGGGAACATGAATCATGAACACATCCCGCCTCCTACTTCTCCTGTTCCTCATGATAGAGTCAGAATCTTACTTCCGAGGAGAAATCTAAGATACTCCCACATACTAGATCCATGTCCGCATCCACACTCTCTCCTCCCATGCCTACCATAACACTCTCCCCATATCTCCCCGTGCATTAGTGTAAAAGCAAAGCAAAAAAGCAAATCGACAAAATAAGTCCCCGGGGGAAAAAATACTTGCAAGAAAAAAAATACATTGAAAAAAAAGGGGCGACCAGAGTTCCAATGCATCTCCCCCAGCTTCTTCTCTCTCTCTTGTTGTCTCTAACCCACTCATATTCCGCCGCAATGTCACCGGATCCACTTTATCCCGTGCGCAGGGAGTGGAGTTTTGATTCACGTGATTTTGCCGAGAGGTCGAGAACATTGGGTTTGCCCCACGAGAGTCCTCCCCGAGGGGAGGACTTGTGGAGATATCATTAGGAGGGGAGCTCTTTGATTCTTTTAGCTGATTGAGAGAGCGGGAAGTGGGGTTAGGAGTGGGATTGGCGAGTGGCAGGTAAGTACTACTGTAGGTAGATACTAGGTAGGTATGCGCGAGAGTCGAAGGGAGAGACATAAAGGGGGGAGTAGGGGAAATTGCATTCAACATCACGGGATGGAGGGTGCGTAATGAGATATACCTCAGGTAGAGAGGGCGAGGGTGAGTGTGTTATCTCAGATCAATGCAGATGGGTTCTGGTTGACGCTCACACTCAAGGGATCTTCCATTGAGTGCATATTCACGTGATGAGTGACGTCGAGACGGGTGGGAGAGAGTGTGCGCGGATGTCGAGAAAGGAAGAGCATATCATACCACACTGTTGGATTATATCACAGAGGACTAGGAGTATGGAGAACAAGCCTTTTCTGTACCTGCAGGCCACATACCTTCCATCCCCCCCCCCTTCTGTTTAAGGGGATCGCCCATCTGGATCTGGCATGAAGATGGATCACAGGAGCACCCTGAAAATGTGCAGTTCTACCAGCATACCAGGCCATTGGGATCTGTCGTGGGATGCTGGCCCCGGATGACCGCGATGCCGCACGGCTGGGCGTCGGGGATGGGGGCGGGAAGCCCTATAGAAGGAGGAGAAATCCTGCACTGAATGCCGGTCTAGTCGATTGGGGGAATAGTAGTTGTAGTAGCAATGGCGGTGCTGGTAGGGCTAGACAGTCTCTGGTGGAGTGGAATGCCAGGAATGCCAGGAATGAGGCAATGCGCAAATGACGTCGAGCGAGCGATTCGTTGCAGCTCCTCCACCGTCGTCATCATCGCACTACGACATCGTCCCTTTTAAACAACAACATCCGATTGTTGGTATCTCTCTTTCTCTCCCACACACTCTCTAACTCTCTTCATCCACAACTCCTCTTCCTCAGTTAATTAATCAATCAATTACTCCCTCCATCCATTACACTACTTTACCACCAGAGCCTGCTGCTCCTAGCCCTTATTCCCGCTGCCGCTCTCCGTCGATCCAGAGCTTCTCACCTGCCATCATGCATCGCACCTATTCCATGAGACAGTCGCGGGCGCCCACCGTATGCGGCTTCTATCTCCACCTCTCTCTCCAGCTCTACTGACGCTCGGCCAGGCCTCGCAGCTCCAGAACCCCCCGCCACCGCCCTCCAGTACCAAATCTGGGCGCCTCTTCGGCCGCGGCGGATTCGGTAGGCCGGCCCTCTCCTAGTTCCTAACCACGATCAAGCATATCCATACGCATATATAATTAGAGAATGGCATGGCGAGATAAGGATGAAGAGTTGAGGGACGATTGTGGAGCAATTGATGCCTGGGGTCGTATCTTTACGGGCGCAGGTGCTGTCTTGGCATCGCTCACCCTCCACCTCATCTCTGCCATTCTCATCCATTGTCATCACTCCATATAGCTATGGAAGACAAGCAGAGCACCGCTAACAAATACAGGTCATGCCCTCCGCAGGCAGACTGCCGGCCAGTTCGGCCCCGAGCTAGCCCGGAAGCTGTCGCAACTGGTCAAGATGGAGAAGAACGTCATGCGCAGCATGGAGCTCGTCGGCCGCGAGCGCATGGAGGTTGCGGTAAGGGATCGAGCCCGCAGCAGAATGAGGGAAGCCTTACTAATGTTCCCTAGCAACAACTCTCCCTCTGGGGCGAGGCGTGCGACGACGACGTATCCGATGTCACCGACAAGCTTGGCGTCCTGCTCTACGAGATCGGTGAGCTCGAGGACCAGTATGTGGACCGCTATGACCAGTACCGTGTGACGATTAAGAGCATCCGTAATATCGAGGCGTCCGTCCAGCCCAGCAGAGATCGTGCGTTCTGATCCCTCCCACCCCTCCCGGCCTCCTCCCAAAAAACAACCAAGCTAACACCACGCAGGAAAGCAAAAAATCACCGACCAGATCGCACAACTCAAATATAAAGAGCCCAACTCCCCCAAGATCGTCGTCCTCGAGCAGGAGCTCGTGCGCGCTGAAGCTGAGTCCCTCGTCGCCGAAGCACAGCTGTCCAACATTACGCGCGAGAAGCTCAAAGCTGCATACACCTACCAATTCGATGCCCTCCGCGAGCACTGCGAGAAACTCGCCATCATTGCTGGCTACGGCAAACACCTCCTCGAACTCGTCGACGATACCCCCGTCACCCCTGGCGAGACCCGCGCGGCCTACGATGGGTACGAGGCTTCCAAGGCGATCATCCAGGACTGCGAAGATGCACTTACGAATTGGGTCACTGCAAACGCCGCGGTGTCGAGTAAACTGTCAACGCGCTCCCGCACGCTGTCTCAGCGACGCAGAGCGAATATCCCGCGGACAGCGGACGGCCATGATTTGACGGGCCAGGATGGCGCGGCCATTAATGATCGCGAGAGCGGGCTCTGGGTCCCTGCAAGCGTGCATAAGGGAGATGGAGGGGAGGAATATGACGACGAGGAGGCGGAGGAGGCCGGTGAGGAGGGAGGGGTGAATGGCGAGACAAGAGGAAGGCAAGAGCATGTTCTTGCTGCGTAGGGGAGGTGATAAATTAAGGGGGGAGGCGCGGAGTATATAGAGGGCCTGTGAGGCGAGGCTACTCATATGCGAAGGACGAGCAGAATCAGATATTTATGGAAGAGGGAATGAGTGAGTATAGGAGGACCGAGGAGAGAAAGTTTTCTTTTTTCTATTCCCCAGTCAGGCCCGATCGAGATTGATCTCCTGATACTGATGCAGTTGCGGAGAAAGGTGTGTGGAGGTAATTGTTAATCCTCACGGAAATTCCAAAGGGCGTAGTTTATCTGCAATGATAGTTTATATGTATCTAAGGTACGCTATGAATATGGAATAAACTCGAAATTTTTAGTTCCCAATCTATAACAGGCCGAAATAAATGGAAGATAGGTAAAAGTAAAATTCAAACATCTCGACTTCGACTTCGAATGCCTGGTAACTTAAGTCCCTTTCACACGGCAGATTTTAAGATTCAGATATATCTCCAGCCCTTCTAAGAATAAACCCCACGCCCTCTAATTCCAAACTTGAATCCAACTCTCGATATTATCTCGAGAGATCTCTCTTTCCTTCTTTCCCGTTTTATGGTTTTTGCCTTTTTTTTTAAAAAAAAAAGGCCGGGAAGGGGGGGGGGGGGGGGGTAGCAAAATAAGAAACACAAAAAGAGTTTCACATTTATATTCTGATATAATGCCGACGTATCAGCTGTCTAGTTATCTAGTTATATATGGCATAAAACAATTTTATAGTTAAAATATGTGCCTCAATATCTTTCTTGAATATAACCCTCGCAGTTTTTGAGTATGTACTTGAGAATATTTGAGGAGAGCGTCACTTTACTCTCGGAAACCTGCTTCTTGAGTGTGTCGCCAGTTTGAGAGGCTCAAATGGATTAATATAGGTATGGTTCCTTGAGCGTTGTGCCTTGTTTAGTCACTCCTGGTCGCCTCGGCACTGCTATGCTTCCCGATGTCTAATACCTTCCATGAAAGCAATCTAATGATGATGCCCCTCCACCTTCTATCCATACAAGAACTCTTGACAAGACCTCTCATCCCGCTTGGCGCATCCTCTGCCTTCTCTTCCGCGCACTATCTATAGTGATACACAACTTATACACTCTCCCCAAGTTTTCCTTGTATATAATCTTCTTAAAAATCCATACTCAGTCTTATCTCCCTTCAAACACCCTCTTGCACCTCCTTCGGCCGTACTGCGACAACCTGCCGCTGTGTATCTTTCTTCACCTGGCTTGCAAACTCCTCCAGTTCGATCTTCGAAATATGCGCGCCGGGGACGACGACTTGTCCCAGATAGCGGGACGTAGGCTCTTCGGTCGCTTCGGTGGGTTCACTTGTGCTAGAGGACGGGGAGGAGGAAGATGTCGTGTTGCCGGTGGACGAGGAGGTGGGGAAGCGGTATTCGAATGCTTGAGAGAGGATAATATTCCTGTCCTTCTGAGGGTTAAGATTGGAAGCAGAGAAATTTATTGGATATGAATTGGAGGAAGGGAGGATTGGGTGGGAGGAAAGTGGGACGAACAGAATCTGTGCATCTGAAACGGCCCATGAACATCCTCGTGTCATCGGTGGTAATGCGGAGGGTCTTATTTAGAAGGGAATGCAGATAGTCTTCTGCTTGTGCTTTGTCCATTGTAAGATTGTGGTTTGAGAAATTGCTTGGACTTAGCCATGAATCTCGAGGCCTCCCATTTCAACCTTTTTCGGCGATAAGATAACGCCCACGTGACCTGGCGACATTTTCGGGTCGAGGCAACAGCGTCATCGTGTTAGGATCAACTGTCTCGCAACATCATCACACCACACGAAAAAGCTTGCACATCCGAAGTGAGGACTACGCACCAGTGTTCACGATGTGCGAGCTCCTCACTCTCGCTATCACCACTCACCCTTGAGCTCTCTGATTCGATCAACCCATAACCACCTACTATGGGAGTCACTGGTCTTTGGCCTATCCTCGCACCATCCGCGCGTCCGACGCCGCTGCCCACGCTCAACCGCAAGCGTCTCGCCGTCGACGCCTCCATCTGGATCTACCAGTTCCTCAAAGCCGTGCGCGATAAGGAAGGCAATGCCCTGCGCAACTCTCACGTCGTAGGCTTTTTCCGGCGCATCTGCAAACTCCTGTATGTCGGGATCAAGCCAGTTTTCGTGTTCGATGGCGGGGCTCCTGCATTGAAGAGGCTGACGGTTCTGGGGAGGAAGAAGAGACGAGAGGGTAGGAGAGAGGACGCAGTGCGTACTGCGGGGAGGTTGTTGGCTGTGCAGATGAAGCGCCGGGGAGAGGAGGAGCATGAAACGAGGAAGAGGGAGAAGCAGAGGAGGGAGGTTGGGATGAGTGACAATAACTTCCAGGAGGAGACTCTACCTGACGAGAGTCAGCTGGTGTATGTGGGAGAGCTGGGAATGAATGCGGCGGAGCGGCAAAGCACGCGCAAATTCCGCAAGACAGATGCGTATCACCTCCCTGATATCCCAAATCTGGCAGAAATGGGGGCACCAAATGATCCGCGTATCATGTCTGCGGAGGAGTTGGAGGAATATGCGAGGCAGTTTCATAACGGAGAGGATGTCAACCTGTACGACTTTTCCAAGATCGATTTCAACGGCGAGTTCTTCCTCAGTCTCCCACCGGGGGATCGATATAACATCTTAAATGCGGCGAGGCTGAGAAGTCGATTGAGAATGGGACTGAGTAAGGAGCAGCTGGAAGACATGTTTCCGGACCGCATGGCGTTCTCCAGATTCCAGATTGAGCGCGTGAGGGAGAGGAACGAGCTTACGCAACGACTTATGAATTTGAACGGCATGAATGATGGGTTACTAGGTGTTGGGACGGGTAGGATAGCCGGGGAGAGGGGCAGGGAGTACGTTCTGGTGAAGAATGATGGCGTGGAGGGTGGCTGGGCGCTTGGCGTTGTGAGTACCGACAAGAGTGTTGGGGAGAGGAATAAGCCGATTGATGTTGATGCCTTGCATCAAAATATCAAGGAAAATCAGGAGACCTCAGATTCGGAGGAAGAATTCGAGGATGTTCCAGTCGAAGGCTTAAACAGGTTGCCAAAATTGCCGCGGGGTCAAAGTCTAACGGAGGAAGATTTGGACCTCGCTGACCAAGGGTTGCAATCATTCGTTGCAGGAAATGGACACTCCATGAATGGCGAGAGCTCTGGGGCAGTATCAGTACCATCCGATGAGCCTGGTTCTTTATTCGTGGACGATAGAATGGAGACGGAGTATCTTGCTGATGGAACAGAAGAAGATGAGGGTCTTGCACGAGCAATAGCAATGTCCCTAGAAAAGGATGACAGACCGGATGGCGAAACCGATGAGGAGGAACATCTTTACCAAGCCATTGCACTCTCTTTAAAAAATCAGCACGGCCACGATCCTGAGTCTGAAAATGAGGCAGATTTTGAGGATGTCCCATTGCCGGAATACGAGCAACGCGCTGTTTCCGCACCCAAACCTCTGATTAGCTCGAGTGGGAGCATGATAGCTCATATTGTTAACAACAGAGCTAATGCTGCGGTGCCGAAACGAAGAGCAGCAAGTATCAATAGCGGAAGTGACAGTGAAATGGATTTACAAGCTGTGTTGGCCAAGGCGAGGAAGAAGAAATCACCCGAAAAGACCCGACAACCTGCTCCTGTTCTAAAGAACCATAAAAATCCATTCGATGGGCCCCTGCCATTCGAGAAGCTGGACTTTAGCACGTCAATCTTTTCAAAGAAACAGAAGCCTAAAAGGGTCGAAGTGGAAGCCAATCAGGAAGGAGAAGAAGAAGAGGACGAGGAAGATCTAGCTGGTGGTTTCGACATGCAAGCTGAGGTGGCTCCCAAGCCTCTTCCTCCTTGGCTTGTTGGCGCCGATGACATTCGATCACGAGTTGAGCAGCAACAGAGAAGGGATCTCGAGTTGAATGCCGAGGACAGAGAAAGAGCTCTTGAGGAAGAGAGACTGTTTCTGCAGAACCACGGCCCAATTGAGATTGAATCTTCGGATGATGACAGCGATGTAGAAGTCTTGGAGGCGCCGCCACCTACGAGGAAGATGGACGATGTTGCTGACGCTTTGCGAACGGAACCTCCGGTTTCTGATATACCCAAAGAGAGACAGCAATCCATCGAAGCTCTTCCTGATGAAGAAATTGAAGGACTTGAATACGAGGAGGTAGAATGGTCAGAGAGCGATTATGGAGGGAAGACTGGAGATGATGCCGATCGTCCATCTGATAAGAGAGAAAGAGCAATATCAGAACCAAAATCACAACCCGCATCTCCCGAATTTGAAGACGTTGAAGCTCCCCAGATGGCTTCAAAAATTCCGTCGCCGGAATTTGAGGAAGTCGACTTGACAAAGTCTGCAAAGGATGCCTTTGAATCTCTTCCTGATGAAGATGACTTCGATCGTCAGCAGGAAGACGACGAATTCGATGTCAGTGACCCCGACGATGAAGAGCTACTTGCTCAGCTTGCCATCGAGGCAGAAGAACATGCCCGATTCGCTAGTACATTAAACAACAAGTCCGAGCACGAAAACAGAGAAGCTTACGACAGAGAACTCAAAGCCCTCAGGTCGCAGCAGAAGAAGGATCGTCGCGACGCAGACGAGGTCTCGCACGTCATGATCGAGGAGTGCCAAGCGCTCCTTCGCCTCTTCGGAATTCCCTACATCACAGCGCCCATGGAGGCCGAAGCACAGTGTGCGGAGCTCGTGCGCCTGGGTCTCGTCGACGGCGTGGTGACAGACGACTCTGACATCTTTCTCTTCGGCGGCACACGCGTGTACAAGAACATGTTCAACAGCAACAAGTTCGTGGAGTGTTACCTCTCCTCGGACCTTGAGAAGGAGCTTTCCCTCTCGCGCGAGCAGCTTATCTCCATCGCACATCTCTTAGGGTCCGATTACACCGAAGGCCTCCAAGGCATCGGCCCTGTCACAGCCGTCGAAATCATCTCTGAATTTCCAACTTCTGCAGGCTTGGACGAATTCCGCTCCTGGTGGTCCTCCGCGCAATACTCCTCAAACCTAATAACCTCCGAAACCTCCGCCTTCCGCAAGAAATTCCGCCGCGCACAATCCACTAAACTCTTCCTCCCGCCAGGCTTCCCCTCTCCCGCAGTCACAGACGCATATCTGCATCCGGAAGTCGATTCCTCCCCGGAGCCTTTTCAATGGGGCGTCCCTGATCTGGACCGGTTGCGGGAATTCCTCATGGCGACGATCGGATGGGACCAGGAGCGCACAGATGAGGTTCTGGTTCCCGTGATACGAGACATGAATCGTCGCCAAGCGGAGGGAACGCAAAGCAATATCACGCGGTATTTTGAGGGAGGTGTTGGCGCCGGGGTGAATATAGCAAAGAAGGGAGATGTTAGTGGGAGTAAGAGGATGAGGGAGGCAGTGGGGCGGCTGAAGGCGAGGAGAAAGGGTGGTGTGGAGACGGGGGAGACGTGGGGTGATAAGGCGAGGGAGTGGGTTGAGAGGAATAGAGGGGATAAGGATGTGGAGGGGAGGGAGGAAGGAGAGGAAGAGAGAGAGGAAGGGAATAGAGCAGGTGGAAAGGGGAAGAGGAGAAAGACCGGTGCGTGATGTGGTTATGATGTGTATATATGGATGAATTGATGCCAGGAGTTGGAGTTTAGTTCAACGACCGATAAAATAGGCACAGGCGTGGGCCCAAGCTATGAAATTATTTGAATTAATATTGGGCTTGTAGCTCAGCCCATTTAGCGACATTTCTCCATTTTCCATTTCTGGTATCCCGTGAGGCTCTTTTATTTCCCGTCAATAATACATATTTGGTACACACGCAGCGAAGCAGAGCAAAGCAAATCCGCTAAAATACAATCAGGTCGACGCTAAATGCAGATACTTTGCCTTGTTCACTCCATTTAGCAATTCGAAGAAAGTGAAGATCTGTAAGATCATATAGATCTAGATGATCCCGCACTACGCACCCTACATGCTATGCATTATCTGGCTCATGTAGTCGCGAACCACACCTGGATGCAGAGGCATGTTACCAAAGCCGCCCCAGCCGACCTCCGTATAATTTTCAGGATCTGGGCCAGGGTGCAAAACGGCCATGCCAGAGCATCCGTGGAATACGTGTGGTAATTCAGGTAGGTAGTCTGCGCCGTATTCGCCATACTCGGCCTCATCAATATCGTCAATATCGTCGATATCATCCATGTCAAAGTCCGCGTCCTCCCATGGTCTATTGAGAGACGAAGCTGGTGTCGTGAAGATGCTGTCGCGTTCTTCCGGAAGAACCCATTTCTCGTAAGGTCTGTACTTTGGAGTTTTTGTGCCTTTGGGCATGGCTAGGACTAAGTCCAGGTAGTCCACATAACTGTCTTTTAATCGGAATGTGTTGCGCCTGGTAGGAACTAGCGGGGAGATATCGTAGTCTGAGATCTGTATGTCACGCAGCTGTGTGATTGGCTGAATAATTTGGTCCAGGGAGCCAGGCGTCCGCTCGTTGGTGTAGGCTATGAAATGAAACGTATGGATCCTGTCACACTCGCTCAACAGTTTGCATGCTTCTTGCACCATATGTAGGACTGTTCGGAAGGACGGGCGCTCGGGTCCTTGCAGTGACTGGTCTGTAGTGGGCACAATGTCGATCTCGTTAATCCCAGCCTTCGCGCCGACCAGAATAGTCACTTTCTGAAGGTGTCTTATCATATTCTTCGGGATTTGAATGCCTTGGTTACAAGGTGGTGGTAGATACATCGCGTGGTCTGTGAAGGATATTTTGAAGCCACGGGTCTCCATGATACTAATATTGTCTGGGTGGCAATAGTCCTTATCAATCCAGATTTGGAAGGTATTGACTTGGTAGAGGACGATGATAGCTTCGTCATAGATGCGCTGGGATGTGCGAAGAATGGCAGCCCCAGATATAGGGCGGTAATTTTTAGAGCTTTCAATGTCGAGGCAAAGGGCAAAGCCATATATGCGGTCCCGGATCTCGCGAGGGAGCTTCGAGAGCACTCCTAGAATGATGTTAGTGTTCTATGCGTAGGCAAAATGGGGATCTTTAGTGGATAGGCAATAGGAAGGATACAGACCTAGCTCTGAGGAGATGGCCATCTTTCCCTGTACGTTGGCCAGTACTTAGAGAGCAGTAGCGTCTGACGGGAGCAAATGAGTTGGGCAGATGTGATTGAAAAGAAGAGAGATTGATTTTCTTGGCAGTATGTGGTGAGTGTGATGGAGTTAGAGGGAAGACCGGACGACAATAGAGGAGAGGGGGATGGAGGTGGAAATTGGATTATTGAAGAAGTCGCGATATGTTTCTATTGGAATGGCGCAGGGAGACGCGACGGACGCGTCGTTGAGGCACGTGATCTAACCAATAGTCATTAGTCCCAAATCCCAGGCTCCTTCAAAACTTCATAATTTAGCTGTTCCCCCCTGCTATATTATAACCATTAGCCCGTCCCCAAATCTTGTGACCGTAGAACGAAGCCCCTATCAAGAATGAATATTGCCCTAAGGTTTGAAGACATAGAGTACAAAGAACCTCTGACGATTAAGTTAACTTGATCAATGTCGGATTGTGAGATAAGGGAGGTGTGGCTGTTCTCATCACTATGCGCTAACTAAATTAGGTAAGGTTACAGTATGGATTTTCGATAGAGCCTCGGGGTACACCTTGCTGTTTAACAACGCATCGCGCGTTTGCCAGCGGCGTCCGATTTGACACAATGATTCAAAACTTCTTATCATGCATGCTCTTCAGCAGCCAGTCGTTTGGGGCCTCAAAGCTGCCCCAAGGTGAAGTGGGAGGCTTCTTTCCTCCGCAGATTAATTCTTGTTCTGCTATGAACCACTGTCAAGCCATCAGTGTTTCTACTGTGTTCTGCCCTCTAATTCCTTCAATCATAGCTATCTATAGTCTACACCTCTCCACGATCCGGGCGATAGTACGCATGACGAAATCGAGACTCGAATGCAGATTAAACTGAGATGCCCGCTATTCGAAAGGTAATTCCGAGAAGGGGGAGAGAGTTTTGGCATTCGCTCGATCCTGATGACTTGAAGCAGGTCGTGGAGGCAGTAATGAGCGAGGTAAGGTTGAAAACAGCTCAGATACACCACAAAGACCTAATGTACACTACAGTACGACAGGTCAGACCCAGATCAAGTTCATTACAGTGCGGGGGAAGCGCCCAATCTTCCCCTCACAGTCTGTGGCACTCGAATCAACCTGCCATGTTTCCGCGATTGCCAGATATTTTTGCTTTATGGCGCAGTCCTCATTGAAGGCCAAGGGCGACTCGTCGATACCTGCTGCTCATACATTGTTAAGGATGAGGAGTGGATCGGGCTATGTGGAAGCAAGACCGTTATCGTCGTAATGGAGGAAGGGGAACAACGGGGAGCCTGTCGCAAAAACACGTTGGAGTCACAGAAAAGACTTCTCGCAGAAAGGTCAAAGCCTGGCAATAAGTGTGTTATTATGTAAATACTCGAATCTGGCCACTGTTTTCCAGAAGCCATTTCTGAACGTTGCATGAGACTCAACGCAAGCTTTGGAAAGGACACGCAAGCCAAGGATCGGCATGAAGTACTGGCGGATGGAAGTTCACATGGGGGATGGGTTGCGAGTACGGCAGAGGGGAGTTCCGCAGGTGTTGCAATAGCGCCTCTTCGCTGTCGAAAGCTCGATCACAGTCGTTACAGTCAAAGGCGTGCGCTGGTGAGTTCCACAGGTGCTGCCGTAGCGCCTCTTCGCTGCCGAAAGCTCGAACACAGTCGTCGCAGTCGAAGGACGGGGCATGCGCTGGTGAGTTCCGCAGGTGCTGCTGTAAGGCCTCTTCGCTATCGAAGCGACGGTTGCAAGGCGTACAGTTGAAGGCATGCGCGAGTGAAGTTCGTTTGTGCTGCTTCAGGCTTGCCTCGCTATCGAAAGGTCGATTGCAGAGAACACAACGGGAGCGCATAGTGTCAACAGTTTTCTTACTAGTGTTGATTCAATTGTCTAGAAGAAGAGGCAATGCTAATCGGAAGCAGTGAGTCGACGGTCTCGTGATTCGTGTGACGGGGCGAACGGAGTGTCGGTGTAGGAGCTATGTCGTGTAACTGCAAACTCTACACTGTCGTCCAATGACTTGGTGACACACAAGCTGCTAGGAATCCCTGACGTGGGGTGTCTAGAGATGTCGTCCGATCATCTGAATACAATGGTTGTGCTTCCCTAAGTTGCAGAATCGAGCCTCGATTAGAACAGTGAGGTTCTTATCATCAGCAGTACTTTCTTGTTGTGCCTTAAACTCTTTGAAACCTTCGACAACAGTCTCCCAGCCACCTTCCATCACGTCTCGTCGAAATCACGGTACACAAACCCTCAGGAGAGTATGTTTGAGGTACCTTTCGAAGAATTTACGGTGTCGTGAGTTATTCTAGTACGAGTAATCGTTCTCTACTTACGTTTCTCCAGGGTTCTCCCGCTCTACCACGGTCCTCAAGTCACGATTTACAGCGGCTCTGCAAAGCGTATTGTGTATTATACTATGACGATGGTGTAAAGCAGCTAACCTATAATCGCTGCACATAATAGATCCGAGCAAAGTCTAAACTCCTACACCGTAGTGCGGCGTGCTAGGCTTGAATACGCTGTGATAACCCCCCCGGAAATCATAGCACACGCCTGTACTAGCCCATTGACAGTAGCAACCCCATATCCTCCCATTGCTGTGCTCTGCAAATATGCAAACACGCTATGTGCCCCGACATTCCCTAGAATTGATTGAAGCGAGGCAGCAACGGAGCCTGATGAGTCAATAGATACAAATCAATCTCGATAATTCCATGAGCCACATCTGGATCGCAACCCGGCTAATCGGCCCAAGGAGGTTCAGACTCTTCCGAGAATTCTGAAAGGCCTATGTCTTTGTATACTGTTCTATGAGCAGCAGGAGTGGCAATAACTTATGTAGCCGTTTTGAAGTCGATAGTTCTAATCATATGTGATGATTGGCCGCTTCTCTACAGACGCCTTAAAGGATCGCCTGGGGAAGCGTCAGAAGTGTGCAGCCCACGTAGCGGGATTTATACATGCCAATCAATTGATTACCTAGCTGCAAGTCCCTCATCGCCAACTATTAAAGTTGTAGACGATGATTTTCGCTCGATTTGATATATATATAATCCGAGGTATTGTTCCTGCAGAGCCGCAATGTGTAACTGAGTTACACATTCGAAAACGTTTAGCAAAGGCGTTCTGCCATTGGTGGAATAAGCGAAAGCCAGGTTGCACAAGGTCAATGTTCTACTAGAGTAGCTCGGCGCTACCGTTGTGTGCAAAATCGGCGTCCTGTCTTCAAATTCTACGGCACAATAAGCGCATGGACCAGCTATCAGATGTTGGGCTTGATGTCAAGGGGAATTTGCCACTGCACAGGCCCATTTATGCAGCCATCTGAGGCGTGTATATCGAGCCACTTTCCTACCACTTAAACCATCAATCGAGTCGCACGTTTTGCCCCTTCACACTTGATTTCTATCCACAGAAGACACTTCACATCGTTCGAGCCTAAATCGATAAGGTTAACCGCATTGGGCTATGAGATAGCAGCAACGCCTAGACTCACCTTCATTCTAATATACGGCGTTTTGTTGATCCAAAATGCGCCTGGTCAACACGACATCTTTTAGGATCGAAGAGTTTTTCGGTAATGATATCCCACGATATGCAATCCTCTCCCATACTTGGGGACGTCAGGAAGTCTCTTATCACGAGTGGGTGTACGCTCAGAATCAGTGCCCGCCTGATTGGCGACGGACTCAAACCCCCAAGGCTATCGAGGAGCTTAAATCTCGTGATGGGTATCGGAAAATCATAGGCGCGTGCCGTGAGGCATGTAAGGACGACTACGACTGGATTTGGGTCGATACTATTTGTATCGACAAGACTAGTTCGGTAGAACTAAGTGAGGCCATCAATTCTATGTATCACTGGTATTATTCCTCCGAGATATGCTATGCCTACCTATCCGATGTGCCGAATCTTTCTGAGTGGGATTTGTACACTGGATATAGTCAATTTAACAAGAGTCGTTGGTTTAGTCGTGGTTGGACCCTTCAGGAGCTTCTTGCACCGCGCCAGGTCAAATTCTACTCTAAAGAATGGTTATACCTATCCGACAAGAAATCACTTGCAAACGAAATCCAGATTATCACAGGGATTCCAAGTGATATAATTACCTCCGAAGAAGAGCCAGCTACTTTCTCTATCGCAGAGAAGATGTCTTGGGCAGCTAAGCGAAACACAACAAGAATTGAAGATATAGCCTATTGTTTACTTGGAATTTTCGATGTCAATATGCCTCTCCTATATGGCGAGGGTAAAAGGGCATTCCAGCGCTTTCAAGATGAAATCATCAGGCGATCTACTGACCAAAGTTTCTTGATTTGGCAGAGACCACTAAATAATGGCTTGGCAGGTTACTCAACTGTATCTCTCCTTGCCCCAAGCCCAGCTTCCTTCTGCCAGAACCTAACCCTGACCGAGGCAAGAACAGTTCAATACCCTTTTACCTTCAGCAATATAGGGCCTCATATGAGAGTCCCACTAGTCCTGACATCGCTAGAAGGCATTGTTTTCGCAGTCCTATCTTGCAAAGAGTTTTCAGTAGAGTGTTCACCTATTTGGCCTTACCAGCCCAATAAAACCGAAAAACTTTTCTGGATCCTACTCCGCCATGATAGTAATGGCATCTATGAGCGCGTGTTATTTCCGGTTAACTATATCAAAATAGTACCGCTACTGCCAGCATCCTGGATGTACCGACTGGGCCGATTAACAGAAGCTTACCCGGACGCAGTTGATATCATAATCAGATCCAATCCCACCACTGTTAGTGGCGAGCTGGAGAGGGCGCTGCAAGATGAGGTGCTCCGATTGCGTTGGAGAGTCTCACCTCTGCCCCGCACGTCTGTCCTGCTTACTTTTCCCTCGGGACTCTGTGGATGGAAGATTTGTTCTATGTTTCCTGACTACAGAAATACATTTCTTAAAGCTCCTAACAGTTGCCTTAATCATATAATATGGCTAGAAAATTGTGTCTGCTCAAGTGGCACCGATCATTGCACTGTAAAGTTTGCGCACCCTTATAACGATACGATTACTGTACGTTTTGTATTTATAGCAAGGCTCGAAGGCAATAGGCTATGGGAGCCATATGCGTGTTGTGATTCGACTGGGACCAAAGGAACAGTTTTGGACAGTGGTTCTAAGATTACTCTTGGAAAACTACAAAAATGGTCGATCATAGATAATGACGAATATGCACGGGTTATGATTTCTAACCCCTTTCCTGATTTTTCTATTGCAGGTGGCAGTCCGTTGTCTCGAATAAGGATTTTCCTGGCACAAATCCTTTTTAAGGATACACCAGGCCCGTGGGAAGGCCGATAAACTAGGATTTTTAAGGATCGTCGAGTAAATTTAGCTATTTTCATGCTTCATGGTGTGCTGCGGCGTTTTATACCTCCTATTCATATTAAAACCCGAATTAGGAAAATGTTAGAATAAAAGTTAATGGTAGTGCTGAGATAGAGCTCTAGGTGGTAGCCGACTGTGAGTTTAGTGCAATATGATATGTTGGAGACAAAGTTAGTTGGCTAGTCCCATGCGCATAAATCATTTGGCTTAGGTTGCAGTGCAGGACACTAATTTCGCTCATAGCCGTAACACTTCACCATCTTCAAGATACTGTACCATAAGTTCAGCATGGCTGAAGGTCATTTGGAGGGCCTTGGGGGACCCGAAGAAGCGAAGATTTAAGCGTACTGCTTTGATCGAACCCGCTGTGCCGGAAAATAATAGGTACTTCGACTTCAAACACGTCAAGCTCTCTACACATATCTACGTCTCCTAAATTTTTACATAAGTCATATTCTATAGCTACCCTTCATATTGTTGCCCTCACCCATTTGTAGACTGTCTCGTTTATAGCAAACAAGGTCCCTTCAATATAGCTCCACCATCGAGCTCTTATCCCCCTTAATACTTATAAAAGGGTCATATCCAAGCTTTAGGACCTCGCTACTATACTAGCAATTGTTTTGAGCCTTATGGCTATTGTAGCGTGCAGATTTACGTAGATCGGCACTTCGCTCACATTAGAGGGTTTCTCAGGAATTATGGGCAAAAATTGGACGAAGAGGCATCTAGTCCGCTACAGCATCAAGCGGCTAGGTTCCTTCAAGAAGCAGCTGTGCGGATCGCCGATGAAATCAAGTGGTCTATCACGGGCTTTGACGAAGGAAATAAATCGGCAGATACAGGAGTTGACCAGCAGAACCTAGAAAAATGGCTTTCAAATATTGAGAACGGGTTAGGCCAAGTCGTTCCAACATCCGATGATCTGGATCAGCTTGTTGGCAACGATGATGAATCAGATGACGAACCAGAAATTACAGCGGCGTTTCCTAATATTGATGCAGTCAGAGAGTTTCTTCTTGTGGAGCTAAAGGGCAGCAAGAGCAGCGGTATGATTCTGTCCTGTGACTGCAGTAAGGTCTTCTGAGTCAGCACTAAGGCAATGGGATGAGCCTGCCTTGATTTTCTATCCTAGCAGTATACTTATACGCACAGTACTGTATAATAGCGTAGTGGCGGACGGAAGCGATCCACCACAAGACGTTTCTTGACCGTGCCAAGAGGCTTGGCTCTAATTCCAATGAACAGCGAGGTTTGTCCAAGTCTTGGCGACACTGCATGAATGCTTACGTGCATAACATATTGAGCTCAATCACGATTATTATAGGGACCAGCTAAATCGCCACCTGTAGTAGCTAAATTGCAACCATCTTTCTCTTATGGAACCGACTACCAATAGTATTAAGGTTCTTAAGCCATATATTATATAATATTTTCGAACGCAGCAATATATCTTGATCCTTCTTGATGCTTATAATACTGTTTTAGAGACAATGGCTAGTTGATTAGTGGTTAGGGTTGGTTAGGATTGGTCTTGGGAGGTTATATGAATGTCTGACGCCCCATATTTGAGGTTATATTAAAGTTAGTGTGTACTGTAGCTGCTGTGTTGTTGTTTAGGCAGCGGGCGCGATTTAGCTACTAGAGATTGCGATTTAGCTGGTCCCTTATTATAACATATTTTCAAGCACAAAGTGCATTTTCGCTCTTTCCAATAGTGTCCATCCTCAATGACAGCGTTGCAAATTCTCATGATTATATAGAGTCTCAAATGGACCGTAACTAAAGTCCCAGCTTGTACTTCATTTCATGCTCACCATGCTTCTCAAATCCCTCACCACCCTAACAGTCTACCTACACATTGCTGTAGCAGCTAACTGTTCCCAACCCCGCCTCTCCACCTCCACACCCGCCCAATCGCTCAGAGCAACCCTCGAGCCCCAAATTGACAACATCTGCACCAACCTCACCTCCAACGCCAATGGTACCGCCTCCTTCCACTTCCAATCCTACCTCCTCCTGAGTACCTACACCAACACAACCACCCCCTCAACCCTCCCCGTCAATGACGCAGCACTGTGCACTGCTGCGTTCCAGCAGATCATCGAGCAATGCATCGTAAATGAGACCTTTTTTGGAGGCGAGTTTGTGTTGTTCGAACAGGTATATAGTCTGACGGATGTGGTATATCCGGCGGATCCTGTTGTGGTGCCGGTGACGAGCACGGTGGGGCCGACAGTGACAAGTGTCAGTTCAACAACGTCTGCTACGGGAGCGGCGGCTACGGCGGCGCATGTTGCAGAGCAGGTCGCAGCTGCTGTGGCTGCTGTGGCAGCGCTGGCGTTGCGTCCGACGTCAGCTGAATTGGGGGTTGCAGCTCAAGTGGCTGTGAATACTGCGCTTCTTGGTGAGACGTGCCTCTATTTCGATTATATTCCATAAACTACCAATTTTATCATGGGCTGACGAGCATTTTCAGCTGCGCAGGTAGCTTTTGTAGCGACTTCTGGCGGGCCTGTGTTCAGTGCGATTTCTGCGCTTGTTGAATCGCTTCTCCAGGCGTCAGAGGCTGCAAGTACGGCAATTGCATTTCCGGGGCCTGCGTCGGCAACGGCGCTTGGGGCGGCTCTTACCGCTGTTGCAGCGTTGTCTACGGCGGTGGAGGAAGCTGCGAATGAGGCAGAGCCATCAGCAACGTCCGTGTCGGTGAGCTCGACGTCAAGTATGTTATTATCTCTCATGTAGCCAGTTTTCGAAGTTAGAAAACTGACGTTGCGATTTGGAAGGTTCATCTTCTAGTTCCGGCACCTCTGCTACTTCAACGCCCATGATAGTTAGAGGAGTGAAAGGCATCTCCAGCGCAGCATTTAGCAATGTCATCAGAAATATTACAGCACGCACCGGAATAACGGGCAGAGCGCTGCAGCGGGAGGATCTCGATATCCAGATGTATTCTATAGACATGACGGATGCATTGATTGCAGAAGTGAAATTAGACCCCTTGGCAAGTATTTTCTGCATCCTGATAAAGATAGTTAGTCTAATGTTTTACAGGTCGAGGCAGTAGTTTTTAATCCTCCTAAGGCAGACGATCCTGAAGAGGAAGACACGACATTATTTAAAAGAGACGATAACGTACGTTCTATTCGTCGCCCATCGACGAAAGGTCTATGGAAAAGAGATGATATACCCTTCCTTCCACCGACGTATAGGGTTCAGGAGAATGCGGGAGACGTCGGCTTGATGTCGTTGAGCCCTGGGCTTATTCCTGATTCATGGAAGTGGTGGGACCCACCTGTGGATCCTAATTATTATTATCACCAATCTGTTGGTAAAGATAAATTCATTTACATTCTCGATTCAGGCTTGAATGCGGGTCACGAAGTAAGCCTACCGCCCATATAAAGTTTCTCTACTAAGTGGAAGAAGGATTTTGCAGGCCGAACGATCCATTGGATTTTACCCAGTGGGGACCTTGAGAACACAAAAAGTGACGAGCACGGCCATGGAACTTGCTGCGCATCAAAGGCTGCCGGGAATCTGTACGGGATCGCGAAGAACGCAAACCTCGTCGTTGTCAAGTTGCCTAGCGCAGCTTACTTTTTCGACTTAATGTATGCCTTAGATGAGATCGAGAAACATGCCGATCTGCAGAGCACTTGGGGTAATGCTGTATTGAGCAGTTCCTACAGCTGGAGTGATCTTGATCCCTATTCACGAGCCGATTTAACTTCGATAATCTATCGACTACTTATTAAAGGAATGATCATTGTCCAGTCATCGGGGAACAATGGCTCGGTGAGTAGCGCAATGCACTTTTATGGCAAGGACTCATGCGATGCAGAATCCTATCACTAGCTATCCGGCCAAGCTTGCTGAGACGCTGCCGTTACCGATTATACTAGTTGGGGCTACGAACAATCAAGGTGCCCGCACGGGTTTCTCCCAGTCTTCGGCGCAGGTTTTGTTGGGATTCGCAGGCCAGAACATTAAATGCGCTCGCACGAACAGCACGACTGGAACTACGAGGCTTTCAGGTACTTCGTTCTGTACGGCTCACTTGTAATCTTTATCGTGTGTCATGTCTTTCTAATGTTTGGGTGTCAGCTACTCCGGCTGTTGCTGGACTCGTGGCGTATTTCTTGGGCCATCCTAAATATGCCGACTTTCGACTCGTGGCTCGGGACCAAAAAGCAGAGGCAATGTTAAGGTTGCTGTTGGAATTCTCTCAGATACGGAAGACAAACAATTGGCAGCGTATTGGGTACAACAATGTTCATGATGAAATAGCAAAGCCGTGCTGGACGTGGACACGGTCGGGTGGCCATCGTAAACAACAGGACGAAGTGTGTTGTAAGTATATATTTATTTGTAGTTCATGTCGTTTTACAATTTGACGGCTAATCGAATATATGACAGCACTTACTATGTCACAAATTTCGTCTTCTGAGATTGCTTCAACAACATTGATAACATCTTCACTTCCATTGGACACCTCGACGACTCAGACGTCGTCACCAGCTTCACCAGCTTCACCACCTTCCACCAGCGGAGAAACGAGCACTTTTCCGCCTCCGATATTGACATCCACAGATGTATCAACAACACAAACTGACAATTCGCCAACTGGCTCCAATATAGATGTCAGCACTATTCTATCAGCTACAGATACAAGTTCAGAAGAACCAGAGACAACTTCAACTATTTCTCCAACATCGAGCCCCACTATCGGTCCTGGAATAGTGAATTGCCAGCAACAGAGGCCAGAAGGCGCTCCTTCGGGGGGTCAAGTTGCGAACGCGTTGAGCTCCGAAGAGCAAGTCGCCACATTCTGTGGTGCAGAATTTGATACTGGAGATCCTCTGACACAAAACTTCTATCACGGCTCAATGCAAATACAGGTCCATCGTGGTTATGATACCGAGGCGTTGTCTTATTGTACTGAAGGCCTGGACGCAATCATTGATGCCTGCATCCGGAATGGTCCTGATTTCGGAGGCTCATACACGCGAGGTGATCAGCAATATAGCATATCTAACTTGATTTTCCCAAATAACCCTCTTCAGGCCGGAGACGATGGAGGCCCTCCGCCTCCTGGGATTACAACATGTTTTGATGACCGACCTTCCGATGCCCCAACTGGCGATCAGATTGCCAATGCGCTCGCGCAACACCTTGAATTAGAAATGATGTGTACGACAAGTTTTACCACGCTAAGTCCTCTCTCTATAACATTCAATCATCAATACGTATTCATCACTCTCGAGCGTGGCTATGATACCGAGCCCCTGACTTATTGCCTTTGGGGTTTGAATGCCATACTTGATAACTGTATCCGCCACAATAACTTCTATGGAGGAAGTTACACGCAAGGCGATCAGAACTACACCATCCAGAACCACATCTACCCTGCAAACCCGCTCTCTCCGTACGATGATGGCGGGCCTCCAGCACCAACGCCAACGCCAATCCCACCCATCCCCTTAGATCCAGGAGCCGCACCTGGCTGCATCGAAACCTCCGTCTCCGACATCCCACTTTCTTACATCCTCACTGACGGCCGCCAATCCCTCCGCAACCTCATCTACCGCCTCCGCGCCTCCGCCTGCCAAAACCTTTGTGATGCCACCTCCATCGCCGGCGTTCTCCCCACCTCCGCCGTCGCAACCCGCTTCGGTACCACCGGCTGCGAGCTAGTCGTCAGCATCACTGACACGCTCGAACTATACCTCTACTCCACATCCCCAGGCCAGAACTGCTACGACGCAACAGACAAGATCATCAACACGTGCATCCCCACCTACCGCCAAGGTTGGATCGGCGGGCCGAACGCAGGCGAGTTCTACCAGCTCGGCACGAGAGCCGCAAATGCGCCGACGGCGGTGCATCCGCCTGTGCGGTGGAACCAGTGGACGCCACTGCCGCACACGATAATCGAGCTGGTTTTCATTCCGGAGGTGTGGACGCTGTTGCATGTGTGGGGGTGGTGGAGTTTGGGGTTGAGTGGCGACGGAAGGGAGCTAAGGGCGGCGTTGGAGGCGTGCTTTCCATTGACGAGGTGGGAGGCGGGCGTGGATCCGGATTCAAGGTGGGATTTTCTGGTGCAGTTTGATTGGAAGGTTGACGAGGGACATTGTAGTGCGAGGGCGGTGGAGAGGGTCTTGGGATTGCCTTGGGGGTTCGTGACGACGCTGTGATGATAAGACACTGGAGGAGATCTTATTTTGTGAGGAGGAAGTCACTATTCCTAATCTAAAAACACACAGTTCGATAGCATGTTAAACAACCCGTAACAACATATCTGTCGCTGTCAAAGTATTTAGAAACTAAGGATTGGAGAAGTCTGCTATAGCGTAGAGAAAGGAACTAGATATATTAATAAGTTACAGCTTGTAGGCGCCAACCCCGACGTCCTTTCTGGGGGAACCAACACCGGACAACCATCTGCACTTAAAATCCTAGGCTTCGATATTCGGATTTGAGCTTAGAGCTTGAGTATGTCGGACTGGGCGTAGGACAAAGTATCGATGAACATTTGGGGTTGGGCAGTACTTAGTGGCGTTTGTCGCTGCATTGATGTCTGCAATATATTTCAAGCTGCAGGACCACTGAGCTACTTTAGACATACATTATCTCTCCCTCCTCGAATATATGATACACAGCCGCTGGAGGGGCCACGGAACACGACTTATAGAAAAAAATATAGGAGATATTGATGCATGCACAGATTTTAAGATGCTTAAAGTCAAAGTACCCATTATTTCTCTCGGCGTGGTGGGTTTCTCGTTACGTAGGGATGGACGTTATTCACATTCAGTAGTTTGGGTTTGATCTTCCGAGTCTACGGATTCGCAAAGCGTTAGGATTCTAGAATCTGTAGAATGACTAGACTTATTTTTCGTGGTCGCGCGCGAGAGTACTGTACAATGATAGCTGTTCCGTGTGATATGCCGCAATCCGCCCAGCTTCCTATTCCTTTGTCGAAGTTCTCCAGTATAGTCGCTTGAAGTTGAGTATAACGGGGACATCACTCCTCAGGCCTCGGCATTCTACGTCCTATGAATCCTTTTCCCGCGGCTGCCTTACCAGCAGGACCGGGCATACGGGACCATGGATGGTTGCGGCAGGCTCTTAGCGGGGAATGCATGACCTGATCTCCATCAAGGGTTCTATTCGCTGATGGTGTCGTGTAATAGTTTATCCAATTGCCTCCCACTATTCCTGCGTTTCTATTTTCGGTACATCGCCACTTTCAATATCACGTGATAAATACCCCCTTTTCCTGTTCCTGGATGCGGGAAGACGGGAGGGGAGGTCCATAAAATAAATTGATGATGCCAGAAGATATTATATTTAGCAGTAAATGAAGATGAGATGGATGACCATATACCTAAAAGAAAAAGGTTATAAATGGAACCATGATACTCAAAGCCCAGATCACCCAACCCACACACGCCATTCTGCATCCCAGCGGCCGGCGTTGGGATCTCCGTGCTGCGCCTCGTGTTGGCGTGTGCAGAAGCCAGGAGCCACCGGTGGTACGTACGTTTTAGCTGTTACCCGTCGCCGCCCGCTGGTGTAAGGGATACGAAGTGCAGCGCGTCTTATCGGGAGTACCGCACAAGAGCTGAACGAGAGACGGCAGCCTTGAGATGGTCCATACGATCGCATATTTCTATTTCCATCGCGGTCAAAGAAACTGGCTTGACATAGAAGTGGCAGCTGGCCGAGGACGAGGGATCGGTGGCGCATGAATAGTGTATCCTCTCTTCATATACCTCGCACATTCCCATCGCCGAATTCCACACACCTTCTGACTCCTGCCTGAGTGAGCATCCATCGCGAATCCTCATCACCATCCTCTCTGGCCACGGACATCCTCTGGCATTGAATCGTCGAGTCGCTTGAGCCCTCCCGCGCGGTTGCACGCCCTTGAGTGAGTCCTCCTCTCCTCGCCAAGTCCACTACGGAGCCCACTTTGCAATCGCCAGGAACGAGTGGCGCGCAGGCCCACGGTAGTTGCATACTTTGGTAGTAGCACCATAGCGTAGTGTCGTGCCAGCGTCTCGTTTGGCGGGCGCCTGAGCGAATCGAGACACTTCTGAGGCAGAGTCTCCCCTTTTATTTGGAACAACACCACCACCTCCCAAACACCTTCGCCTTCGACCACGGCAACAACTACAACTACACAATCTTAATTGTTGGGCACATACCCTCAATCTCTAATTGAAGAAGGCATCGACCCATCGTTTGATTACTTCGACGACAACACCTACCTCCATCTAATCGACTGAGCGCTCGTCGCTCGTCGCCCATCCCCTAAACCATGAGTGTAAGTAACACCCCTCCTCCCTTTGCACATTCCTCTTCGCCATGCTTGCTGTTCGTTTCTGCATTCTCCTTTATCCTGTCTATCCATTTCCATATGCTCTACCGTTCCCACTGACCATCTCGCCACAGTACGGGTATGTCCCCTCCCTCCCTAGCTTCGCTATCTCCATCCCGAAGCCGAACACTATTCTCCATACGAAGGATCAATATACGAACCAAATATAAACTACTCGCTCTGTTATTGATCTTGGGCTGACTTGGGGATCCCCTTAGATATGGCGGGCGGCAAAACCCTTACGACCAGAGAGGAGCCGCTCCTACTGCGCCTCAAGGGAGCTACAACTCCCAACCGTATGGTGCAGCTCCCGCGTACAGCCGCAACCAATATGACAATGGGCCATCCATGGGCCGCGACGACTTTGCTGGTATGTAAACCCTCTTGGCGCCGCTCTGTCCCCATTCCTGCATATCATCAGCCCCCCCAACATTCACGCCAAGCGCTGCAAGAGAATAGCCCCAAAATAACATACCATTAACGTCCAAGTAACATAGGCCAAAACGTCGAGATGGCGCCCCTCGCGGCCAACGGCTCGCAGTTTGGCCGCCAGAACCAGGATGACCCGAACTACATCCTGAATGAGTGTCGCGAGATCGATCGCGGCATCGATGGCATCAAGGCGAGCCTGGACAACCTCGCAACCCTCCAACAGCGCTCGCTCGACGACCCAGACTCTTCCGCCCAGAGCAGCACCAACAGGCAACTCGATGCCATCTCCTCCGATACCATGAGCATGTACCGCAACTTCGCTGCGCGCATCAAAAAGGTGAAGCAGCAACCTGAGAGCAGCTCGCCCAAGAACGCGCCACAAGTAGGCAAGGTCGATCGCAAGCTCAAGGCTGCGATCCAAGAGTACCAGAGCATGGACTCTGCGTTCCGGAAGAAGCTGCAAGAACAAATGGCACGACAGTACCGGATCGTGCGGCCAGAAGCGTCCGAACAGGAAGTGCGTGAGGCCGTGGAAGATACTTCGAACCAGCAGGTGTTCTCGCAGGCGCTACTGCAGAGCGATAGGAGAGGCCAGAGCCGAGCGGCGCTGAGCGCAGTTGAGAACCGACATGCGGCGATCCAAAAGATCGAGTCGCAAATGATCGAGCTGGCAGAGCTGTTCCAAGATATGGAGACCTTGGTGGTGCAGCAGGAGGCAGCGGTGACGAATATCGAGACCAAGGGCGAGGAGGTCGTTGAGCACCTGGACAAGGGCAATGAGCAGATCACCTCGGCCATCAAAAGCGCTAGGAATGCCCGCAAGTGGAAGTGGTGGTGCCTGGGCATATGCAGTACGTTCTCTTCTCTTACCTCTTCTACTCTTCTCTTTCCCGTACCCTCTACTCTCTCTTTAACAATAAACTGACACGATTTCCTAGTCCTCATTATAGTCATCATCATCGTGGTTGTTCTCATCTACAAATTCGTCATCCAGACGCCCGCCAAGACCAAGCGTTGGGTCATCGACTCACCCATCGCCCAGCCTCTCGCTGCTGCAGAGGAGCTAGCCAAGAGATATGTCATCCCGGGACTCAGCTGGACACCAGAAAATGATATCGTCCCTACACAGCCTCGCCATGTCGTCCCTGGAGTGGAATGGGTACCGGAGTCAGTTAGTAGGACGGCAAAGCGTGCCATTGCGTTCGTTGCATGAGATGATCACGAGGTAATCTACCCATCCGCATGTCTCTCCAGAAGGAAAGATGAAGAATTCAAAAGAGACGAAACCGAGGAATTGACCCAGCTGCACACATCGCTGCGCGGGCTATCCTCTCATTACCGGTTGCATTTCCCAGGCGTTCTCCAAATCTCTCTTATGTTAGTCCCATCCGGATCCAGTTCCATGCCTTTTTTTTAACAGGAACTGCTTATGAAAAAAAATTCCGCGGACCTGTCAACTGTAGAATACCACACTCAGCTGCTTTTTGTCAATCTTTTTTCCTCACTCCGGCCATTTTCCAGGGCAGAGAGTAATAGGATATCACGTACGCAGCCACTGTGTGGGCGTTGTTTGAGAATCGGACATTATTTTTGAGGAGGATTTCCTTGTGCCTTTCTATGAGATAAAACCAGATGAGACGATCGAGTGGCCAGGGGGAGGGAGGAAAGAAGGAGATATAGGCAGGGGAAGGAGAAAGGGAGGAGGTCGAGTTACAGTGTAGACGGTTTAATCGATACTTCGCTTCGATGAAAGATAGTAGAGACAAGATGGGCTGCCGGGCCGTGATATGAGTGATTTGTGACACCGTTTTTAAGACTGATTCCGCCCTGATTATATCCTATCCTCACATGCTCCTCAACGCCATTCTCCATTCATGACATCCATTCCGTATCCCAGTAAGGAAGCATAATATACATATCCAGGACAAGGAGGTCCCACAGCGGCCCCCCCTAACCCCCCCCTTTCTCCTTTTCCTTCTCTTCTTCTCCGTCCCCTTCTATCTTCTCATCCACCACCTCACCAACAACCAACCCCCTCCCTGTCCCGGCAACCACATTCCTCAGGACCTCCATCCTCCTCTCAAAATCCGATATTAGCGTCCTCATCGCCTCACTCTCAATATCAATCCCCTCTCCGTCTCCTTGTCTTCCATCTTCATATCCATCCTGCCCCTCCTCATCATCCCCTTTCCCTCTCCTCTTCCCCCTCTTCCCCGGCGGCGCGCTTCCAACACCCACCCCTTCAATCTTCAGCATCATCCCCCCATCCCCCCCATCCCTCTCGCGCTCGCCGCGCAGCGCCGGGGCGCCCTCGATCCCGGCACGTAGGACTTGCCAATTCGGACTCAGACTCGAGGCGTGCTGGACAGATGTCCCAGAGTCGTCCATGTCGATTATGAGGATCCTTTCTTCGACTCCTTCTGTGGCTGCTGGGTTCGGATTTTCGGAGGAGGGAGATTGGGGATGGGACATTGATGGGTGTAAAGAGATATTGGATGCTGCGCGTGCGCAGAGGGTGGAGAGGACGGCGCCAGCATCGTCGTCGGAGAAGAGGTAATGTGTGTTACGAGGGTGGATGGTTGTGTTGGTTGCGGGGTCGTGGATGAGAGTGAAGAGGGGAGCTAAAGGGGGTCGGGGGTATGGTTCTTGCTCGTCCTGGTCTGTTTGCAGAAGGGATTCTGAGGCAGGTTTTGGAGATGAGTGTGTCTCCGGGTCTGGATCTTGCGGTGCGGGATGTTGGGGCGGAGGATGCGAGGCAGCGGTTGGAGCTGTGGGAAGAGCTGGAGTTGGCCTGGGCGTTGAACTCGCAGCTGGAGTGATAGAGGAGGAATCGGCTGGTGGCAGATCCATAGATGATGTGTCTGCAGGAATTGGTCCTGCTAGTGGGGATGACGCTGCGTCGTCGTCGTTGAGGTTGACTTTAGTTGGTGTTGCGGGATAATTGAAGTCCAGCGCGAGGCTGTGAGATAACATCTTATCTCCACGTGATTAGATACACTTCTGTTGGATCGAAATAGAGTCTCAGTTGTACTTCCCTTCGAGCTAGGAACGTCACCCTATGTATGAATTATTCTAGGGAGTAAATGAAGCTTCAAGATACCGTGTTTAAAGTTAACTAAATTGTATTTCTTGATCAGTGAGATTCAAGCGTGACAGTGCAGCAGATGGCCTTCATATACTCAGTTAGGATTGAGACTCGCGGAATGCTATTTACAGTTGCTTCCGACCTCTCAATCACCACCACCTCCGTCGCCACCACCACCATCGCCACCATCTCCACCATCTCCACCATATCCGTCGTCTCCGCCAAATCCCCCATCTCCGCCATCAATAGCATTCCCAAGTACAGCGACTCCTAGAACAGTAGCACCAATTCCAAGCAAGCCACCAAAACCACCACCTCCCTGCGACGCCTGCTGGGAACCACCAGAATCACCTCCATATCCGGGCTGTGTCCCATACCCAGGCTGTGACCCATAACCCGGTTGCGAATACATCCCATTCTGCATTTGGTTATTCTGCATCTGACTATTCTGAGCTTGATTACTATGCCCATAATTCCGGTGCGTCGTATGATGATTACCGCCATGGTCGGTAGGGAGAAAAGTTGACCGGCCAAACATTATCTTATTAAAAAGGGCGCGTTTCTGCCCCTTCTGAAAGAGCTTTCCATGATGAGATGGTTGTGATGATACAGGCGCGGCTTTCTGAGGAGGCTCCGGGGACTTGCTTAACTCGGATGGGCCAGTGCTGGATTCAACCTCTTTAGTTTGCACGGGCGAGGCGATCACTGCCTTTGTCTCCAGGATTTGAGGAGAGACAACGTCGAGATTAGGTTTTTGATCCGTAGGAGTGCCTGGGCTACTTGCTGAGTAGTCTGGAGGAGGGCCAGTCGGAGAATCGTCACCCGATGGAATCGCAGGCCCGGTGGGCTTCTCCCACTGCGATTTCTTTGTGTGGGTGTTGATATAGTACCTGGATAAACTCGTGAGCAGAGAAGGCGGTTGGGCGTTTTTCAGGAGGTGGACACACCATGCTTTGTATTGATCATTCCATTGTGCTTTCCAGCTAATTTCATGTTAGTAACGAGCACGAACACAAAGTCCGGATTAGAGAGTGGAATACCCCTCCGGAACTGTTGGCGGCGGGGGACCAGGAGGTGGTCCAATATCGTCCATCTTAGACTTATGGTTCTTGAGTGCTTGGCAGACGTAGATACGGTAAAATAATCAAGCTTCAAAGCCAAGCTTTGCGGAATTTAAGCAAAAAAAGAAGCCGTCTTTCCCCCACCATCCGTGCAATCCTTGCATTATGTGACTTGGGCTGCGTGAGGCTGAACAGCGCTGCTACAAGAGATGGAAGCGGCTTCAACTGTAAGGATGTAGCGTAGTTTTGTCGGTAAATAATCGCGTGAGAATGGATCTTTTATCATTATATCGTCACGCCATTGGCCAACCGAACATTATGTGGGAAGATTGCATATTTGTACTTACTGATTGTGATACTTGAGAGTAGACACAGCTATTCAAGAATTTCTGTACATTAAAGCAGCCAGGACACTTTGATGCATGCTGTCGGATATTACAACGCTGCAACCCCACTTACACTGATATAGCAACGCTTAATTCGAGAAGATCGCGGTGCCCAATGTTAGTTGATGCGTGTGATATGCACTGATATTGTACGTCTATATTTGTTCCCGAATTTATATAAATAGTATCCTATGCCACGCGTCCATAGAGACTAGGTACTTTGGGTCCTGTTACATTGCCTGTTGAAATATTTGGAACGAGCATCATATGATACACCAGCATCTCCTTTCTGCGGAACGAAATATTACTATAGTGTGACTGGTTGGCTGCCTTATCAAGAAGATCTTCACTACTCCGACCCTTGGCATATGTTTGCGGCGACACAGATGCTGAAGGATAGCTGTATTACCTAACATATGATACTAAATATGGTCTCTAGATATCGGCAGCAGTGATGAGTGATCTTCAGCAGTCACCAATTGAGTAGTGGGAATACTAGGATGGAAAGCTAATATATTTCTCCCTAACCACTATATGCCCGACTTACACACGACATTACCTATGGTGCGATTTCTAAGCACCAACTATGTTCAGGATTCCTCCGATAACCATACATGCGGCCAGCCGCACAGTTTCCGCTATTATACTGGAGCTACATGAAAACTAAAAGAAGAGATTTGCACGATGCCGAATTTAAACAATGTTGGGTATTTGGAGGGGGTTGGATCTTTCCACTGCAAAATATACAGACGGGTTTTAAGGGACTGGACTCGGCTAACTGTTGATTGGAAGAACTACTGTTGACCACGCTTGTTACATTCTAGGGGAGGAAGTATGGAAAACGTAAAGGTGAAACTTACCACAGAGATGTCGTATATACAGATATACTTGACATATTATAAATAGATAGAGAAATAAGGGCTCATGTAAGTCCACTAACATGCGGTACCTATGAAAACATGATCATCTGCAACAAACCCTCTACCCTCATATATTATCTGGCTCTGCCTATAAGCATCTTAAGCTTAGAACAGAGCTGCATAACCATCCGGCAGCAAGGACTCACGCACTAGAAGTTGCCCAGAACCCCCAACTTATGAAATTATCTCCGATTAAATCTGATTGCTCTTGTGATATACCGGAGAGAGATATTTGCCTTTCTCTTACCGCCTTATGTTTGTCGTGGTGGTGATATTTCCCGCAATTCTTTTTCCACCCTTTCTTTCTACCCCGGGCTCCCCCCTCAGCCCCCTTAGGCCCCTCTGCCTCTCTCCCCTGGATCCCCCCCTCTCCCCTGGATCTCCTTTTGGGCCCGCAGGCCCTGGTACTGCTGCAGCGCCTGTGGCTGCTTCAGCCAATGCTTCTGCTAATGCAGCTGCCGGTGGTGGTGCTGGTGGTGGTGTTTCTGGTGTTGCTGTTGCTGCGGCCGCTTCTGCTAATGCAGGGGAGTTCTCGGGAAATCATCCATGCTATTTAAACATTAATGTACTACTTCCACTACTATCTAGAGCATTGGAGTACTTACTTTGTTTCTTCGTTTTGAGACTAAGAGGAAAATAGAATCTGAATTTTCTACTCATATACATACTGTAGTCGCCGGTAAGGAGGCTAGTCTATACTCCACGTGCCTGCTGTAGTAGAGTCGCGCTGGCCACAAACACAACGTGTGAAGCTTAGGTCAGTTCCAGTAAAAGAGCCATTAATTTGCCAGTTCAAAACGATACCAGGAAGCAGAAGGATGAATCGTAGTTGCTTGCTTAAACTAACTAATCAGGGTGTAAAGAGGCTTTTAAAGTAATCCAAGGGCTTGCAGCGAAGACAAAGCCGCCACTCCCCAGCTAGGCACATCACACTCCACCACAATACATAAGTGCTCTTTCCTTCCCATTAGGGGCAGGCATGTCGACGTGATCGTCAGTCTGCTCCTGCTGATTTTGGAGATACGTCTATTCGCAGCGCACAAACTAGTGCACCAGCAGGATAAGATAGTATCTCCCTTTTTGTGCTTCAAGTTTTAAATAACCCTAGGGAACTTTAGTTCCTTTCGACAATCTGGTCAGTTACTGGAATTTGTATTCATGGTCTTATATAGCGTAGCGAAGACCAAGGGCCGCATATTCTTTACATTATTTCAACTCTGTCACTGCGAATAAAATCATGGTTGCAAGTAAAATCATCGTTTTGATCGCAGGTGGTAAGTCTTCTCCAATATTTGAACATTTTCTTGCTGATGACCGTTTGCCAGACCTGACATTCTATTCAGTAACGCAGGTATTGCAACTGCGTCTATTCCCCGTGCTCAGCAAATGTTAAAGATCTTCAAGATCAACGCCATCGGTCCCGCCATGATGATCGAGAACTTCACGACCTTACTCAAAAACTCTATTGGCGCTCCACGCATAACGAATGTCACTTCTGGTGCCGGATCCTTAATGACCCGCCTGATCCCGCGGTTGGGACGCGGAGGCAAAGCTTCATTCCGTACCGCGCGAGCAAGGCCGCCATGAACATGATCACGGCATGCCAATTGGCTGAGTACGCTGAGCTCGGTTTCAAGGTGTTTGCGTATAGTCCAGGGTATACGACTTCGAACATTGAACCGAAGAATAAGGTGGAGTACGCCGCGAAGCCGACGAGTCAGGGAGTGGTGGCAATGGCGAGGTTACTGAATGAAGAGCGTGACGCAGAACGGGGATGGTCTGTCCATGAGGTGGACCAGCATCCATGATAGATATAGACATTACCTTAAACCTTCGAATACTCTCGACATCCTTTCCGTTACTGTGATTAAATCAAAACTTATCGGTTGTTTGCGGAGTAGGAAGAAAGCAGCAAAGTTTTGTTGCACATCGCACTCCGAGAGTGAGACGGATAGACGGGTATTATTGTGGGTCATGGATGCGATCCACTGGTTCAGGGCTGCAGGGGTTCGATACACGCTGGAGCTGTTGGAGCTGTTGGGTCTCAAGTGATATCATCTTCAGCTCTCGGGTTCAGGCCACCTAGTATTGAGGTAGTTAGGTATTGGTATATCAACGTGTGCTGCTGATGTACACTTTCAGCATATCTGCATGTAAACCTGTGTAATAGAGTTGCAACGAACTCTTCTCAATAACATTAACATCGAATATCTTCTTGGTATTTTTGTGAAGCTCTTACGCCTTGCTCTCCGTGAAGTAAATGCCCATTTACAGAATTGTAGTCTTTCTATTGAATTTGTCTGCCGAGTCCTAGCATGAATATAACATCTACTCTATGCATCTCGACCCTTAGACAGTATATATATTCGATCTCACAGTTTAATGCGCGAACCGGAAATCCAGCCTCCTTGACCCCACCAGCGTTGTGTTCAGCTTGTACTCTTGCTGCTCCTGCGGTGTCATAGCGTTCCATTTCTTATCCCTCGCCCTATTCCTCAGTACATAGTACGCCTTGGTAAATAGGAACAAGACAATTGCCAGCAGATTGATGACAATCAGCTGTGTATTGCCTCGGTGGTAGAGCGGCTTGTCGTCAGCTCTGTATATGAATGTCGCGCAGATATTGCCTAGCTGGACCATCATGTTGTACAGAGCTGCAGACACTGAACGCGCACCTACGTTGTTAGAGTTCCTGGATGCCCAAGCTACCACGATTGCATGGCAGTAAGGATACGAGAGGAGCGCGGTCAGTAGCGCATAAGTTCCCCACGGCTTGACAAACGATCCGGGCCAGAAACGGAGGGCGATAATACAAGGGAGAGTCCATAGCGATTGGATCATTGATACGAAGGTTCGTTCGTTGGCGAACTTGGAGAGTTGGGTTAGGAGGAGAAGTGTGATGATGTGGAATGCTGAAGCCGGGATAGCAAGCAGATTGGTGTTGAAGGTGCTGAAACCAACTCCCTTAAGTGTGAGGGTAACGTAGTTACTCATAGGGCTCTGCGGGATATACACCACAAGCCCGATTGCGTAGAGGGGCCAGAGATCGTAGTCCTTGGCAGCATTCCACAGGCGTCGGGGTGTGATGGCCTGGCGATTGTGCATATCGCCTTTGGAGGGATCATCCCGGAGCACTCGGTTGACTACAATCTTTACCTCTTGCTCAGTGAACCAGCCCTTTGGGCGAAACCAAGCCTTGGTCTGCACTGCAGATGCCGGCATCATAAAGAATGACGCCACTCCAATAAAGAAAGTGATGAGACCTTCGATCAGGAAGAGCCAGCGCCATCCAGCCAATCCTGCAACGCCGCGCATATGGAGGAGAGCAAAGGCAAGGAGAGATGTGACGATTGTAGTCGTCGAGAGAGCGGTCCAGAAAAAGCTGGGAATATTAGTCTAACCCTGACAAATAACTCAATATGATCATACCTGAGTCTGACTGGTAATTCTCGAGAAGTGTAAAAGTATGAGAGCCAAAGTACAATATCAGGAATAAATCCGCCCTTCAGTGTATTAGTATTAATCTTCGACTTCTCTCAGATCAACGTACCTCAAGAAGCCCTAACAGACTACGGGTTGCATAGAAGCCTGCTTTTCCCTTGATGGCACACTGGCACATGGCAACAATTGACCAGAGGGTGATTTGCAGCGGAATCCACCGATCGGGGCCCATCTTCTTGGACACCAATTGAGAGGGGAGCTCGGCCAGTAGGAAGGAAAAGAGGAAAATGGTGTTCCCAAAATTGTAGTCTAATAGATGTAAGCTTCAGCATTCGGGCGTGAAAATTGAGAATTACCATTGGTATTTAGTTTCAAGTCATTGAGGAGATTGTCGGATACAGCCTGGACCAGGTTCCCTCGATCAACCTGGAGGCCGAAAAACATAATACACTGCAAAATTAGTATCGTAGAGATGGAGAACTCGTGATACTCACAGCCCAGAGACAGACGTGCCAGTCTAATCTGCGAACTAATTTCTTCTCCTCCTCTTTGGTCCAGGTAAACGCAGGGTCGAAGACATGACGGCACTCATACTGCGACTTCTCATACACTGTAGTCCAGTGAGCAGCGACATCGGGATCGAGGAACGGATTCTCCTCAAGAGCTGCGCTTTCCTCGTCTGACACAGAGGAAGCGTAAATATGTGACTGGTCCTTCAAGACTGGGACAGGATCACCAAATGTGGTGGCATCTTCATACTGCGGCTTGTCATCAAAGCTCTCCCCCGAAGGTGTATGATCTGACCCCGACTGGGCCTTGTGGAGATCCTGGGCAGCCATATTTGAGCGTTTGAAGAAGATTTGGATGGTGTAGTGAGATTTGGGCCACTCGCGGTTTAAGTAGCACGGAGCGCCTATCTAGATAACATCAAGAAAAAAAGAACTAAAGCTAAACTTGATTCCAAACCCCAACGCACGGAGGAATGTCGGGGCAGAAACAACCTGCATGTCTCCCTCGCCCGTTGCCCAGGCCGAGAGCTTCTTTCTGCAGCATGGGGGCATCAAAGCTACGGGCCAGGGGAGCTTTCCCCTGCAAGGGAAATGCGTTTCCCGTGGGCTGATGTGCTGCCGGATACCCCGATTCAGCTTTTGGGAGGATGTATCTCTGAGCGAGATAGGAGGATGTACTATATTTCGTCATCACAACCACAGATGAAGTGATAGCCGTGAGGACGATGACGGTGGCGTCCCTTACAGACATATACCCGTCACTTGGTGGGGCAGCTGCAGCAAGTTGGGTCCTGTGAGGAGAAAGAAGTAGCGCGGAGCGAATGGAGAAATAGCACAATATAGAAAGTAGATGAGGCTATCCCAACCCCTGCAGGCTGGGCACGTAGTAGGGAGGGCTAAAGTCAGGGTATACGGGAAGAGGTTGATAGGTAATTATGGGACTGGAAGGATGATCGCCGTAAAGGAAATCATATAATTGGGCCTTCGACGTCGTTACCCCCGCCCTCCACCAAGAGCCTCGACTCCCCGACCATGTTGCCATACGGACCCTGTCAACGCGTGCTTCGCTTAGTTCCACGATATCGAGCACAGCGGGACGCCTTCATGTGAAGGTAGTGTCCGAATAGTAGAGATATCAGGCGGCACGAAATATGGGAATCAGATGAGAGGGTCAGGCGGCAGGGACGTAAAGGATTGTAAGACAGAAGACAGAACTGTTCTATTGTTGTAGAGGGGAGGTTTCGTTAACACGGAAGAAACAGGGGGTAAGCGAGGCGGTCACATGGGAACTTCCGACGTTTTCCTACACGTTCAAGAAAGCGGCTCAAACTCAGAAATAACAAAGTAGTTATGAACTATTCCAATATCAAGCGATAACAATTTACAAATATTTCTGGATATGGAGCTATTCCCTTAGAACCATACGCAATCCTCCATCATGCTGCAGCAGTCGTTGCGGCAACCTCCTGCTCTCGCAAAGCTTGTGTCCTGCTCTTACTCTCTGGATCGAAATACGGCTTCTCCCCAATGCTCACAGCCCTCACTCCATATCTCTCACCTTGTCCTTCGATATCGTACGTCGCTGTGTGGAACACAGATCTGTTGTCCCAGATGGCCAGGTCGTTCTTGTTGAGCCACTTGAAGCGCACCTGCAGGTCGTGGTTGTCGATTAGAAGGCGCAGGAACCATTCCAGGAGAGCCTGGCTCTCAAGTTCCGACACGTCGTTGATGTGCCCAACGTGGCCGCCGACCGGAAACACGCTCTTCCACCCAGTGACGGGGTTCGTTCGCACCACGGGGTGCACTGCAGTTAGGTCCTTGCCGGTGTTCTCGGGGCTGCCACGCTCCTTGTCGTAGAGTTCGAATCCGGCCTTGGCTGCAGCATTGATGAATCCGGGCTGTGCAAAAGTTGCCGTGAGGCTTTCGAGGAATTTCTGATATGGTGGGGAGATGCGGTCGTAGATTTCATATCCACTCGCCCAGAGAGTATCACCGCCAGTCTTAGGCAACTTCTCCAAGCGGAGAGAGGAGTAATCGGCCGGGACGGGCTCAAATGCAATGTCCGAGTGCCATGATCCAGACTTCTGCTTCTTGGGGATGAATGTCTTGTCGTTATAGATCTTCTTGTTGAGTTCCGAGTCGATAGTCGATATCTCGGGATCAGTGACGCGGTATCCCTCGCGTTCGCTATTCAGAATGGGGTGGATGTGCAGACCAGAAGTTGTCGGCTTGCCTGCCAACTGTCCTAGCTTATTAACCAGCTGCTTTTGGAGGTCAGCCGTCAGGTTGTCTTGGGCGCGGAAAAAGACAACGCCTCGCTGGGAGACTGTAACAGTTAGCATCTCAAGGATTTAAAGTTTTGCAGGACGGAGTTTACTTGTCAGAGCTAGTTCCTTAATCAACTCATCAGAGTTGGGACCTTGAAGCCAGGCGGCAACATCAGCTTTGGGATACTCTCGCCCAATTACGGGAGTTAGCTCAATGTGCTCAAACTGGTCGAGGACGCCAGTGCCCTTCAGCCAAGGCTTGGCGGTAGCGACGGCCTTTCCCGGGAGGACGGGGATCTCGGTGGCAGCTTGGGCTTCAACTGCTGAGGGAGCCATGCCGGTCCTATCTGTGGCTGGGTTGGAGGCTTCGAGGCGAGTGGGTGAATGATTTGTGATATGGTCTTGAGAGACAGGGAGCTTGATATCATAGAGGAGAAGGCCAGTATAAACGCGGGGCGGACAAATGGGCTGTCTTATATATAATATCTCAGCTACGATATCGGATGCGGGGTTGAAAGGGAAGTTAATATGCAATCTGTTTGCTCGGGCTCTCTATCTATTACGCACTCCAATGGCGCCTTCAGTCGATATGAATACCAGATTTTCTCGGCAAGCATCCTAGTACCCTACGAATTGGGTATTCCATAGTTCATGCATCAGCATGCATGGCATAGAACCCATGCAAACATATGTTCCGTGCATCCCTTGTCAGTGGGGGGCTCATCGTGGTGATGTGATGTGACGGGAGCAAGACGCAATCCGTCAATTCTGGGTAGAACTAAGAATCCGACCCATGGCGAGCATTCAGCCAATCGGCCGAGTCCGATATCGAAGCAACAGAGATTGGGAATGTCATTTGTACTATTCATGAATTTACAGCCTTATAAGCAAAAACCGAGTGTCCAAGTTAATTGCTTCGCTCCGGAAATAATCCTATGACCCCTGTTATATCTGATTGTTACTAATCACTTATCTAATTCACGAGACTTCAACCTGATGAATATTCGAGTCACATCTGAGCTACCAGCAAGCAACACTCTGCACTTCATCTCATGTATATCGCAAATTAATTTTGATGTGGGGTTTAAGAGACAGTAGGGTGTCTACTACATACGCTGCAAGAGGGCGCGGAGAGCTTCTCCAAAGGCTAAGGGATCTTGAGCCCAATCACGCTCCGAATTCCAACCCGGAGTTGGAAGGTACTGGAAGCGTGTTAAATCTTTTCAACCTCCCTCATGAGCTGCGTGACTCTATCTGGACGTTAGTTGTTGCGGAAGATGTCTTGACCATCTCCTCTTCCGCTGAAGCTTCCGGCCTGCTTCAACCTCGGTCAACACTTCAAACACTTCAGACACTCACTACCTTCAGCCTGCTGCTAGTGAACAGGCAGGTTAATAATGAAATAACCGCTGTGTTTTGTAACGGCGCCATTTTTGAATTTAATTCCAACGCCACCGTTTCAAGACTCCTTGGGTACCAATTATCCTATTCCAGTCCTAGGCTGATGCTCACGCCCCTCCCTTGCCCCCGTATCTTTGAAAAGATTGGGCACCTTAGCATTGTGCCCAGCAGGAGATTATATCATAATAAAGACATACATGGGTCGCCGGTATGGCATTATGAGATAAAACGCGCAACCGCGCTGTTTTGCAGCGTTTCCCGTCCGGATGGCTGGCGCAATGTTGAAGCAGGGATGGCCCAGCTCCTTCGTGGCATACGATTGCGCAAGATGAATCTTCGTAGCTTGGAGATTCCTGCCGCCTTGCTCTTCAACGTAACTGTCGTGCGCCAATTGAGACTGCTGCGAGGTGTTAACCTCCATTTTCTATTTATTATAGAGAATCCTACGATTGGAGCATCGACTTCGCAAAGAGACTCAAGCAAGCAACGAAATCCCAAATGGATTCGAAAATGGGTGGATGAAACTGGCGACACCGATCTTGCCTTGCCGATTTATGAGATGCATTATGCGATAGAGCCAATAGCAATTGCGCCATTTGGGAGTCTAGTCGCAGCGATCCGCCGCGAAGCAGCGAGCACAGCTCCCCGTCCGATCAGCGTCAGCGAAGCATTAATGGACCCGCCACTCTGGGTCGAGTTTGACGCCAAACACACAATTGACACTACGGGCTTATCCCCACCGATATCTGGCTGGTATACGTACATTTCTCGTGATCCTGGTGTATGCTGCTTTGAGCAAACGACTGCTCCAACTCCGGCTGTGCCTGCAATGAGGAAAGAGCAAAAGCGCTGCCGACGGGAGATGGGGAAGTTGAAGTCATCAGTCAGACCATGGAGCAGAGAGTCTAATTGGGAGCGAATGCAAAATATTGATCTGCCTAGGGTAACGGTGATCCGGCAACAGGGAATAGGGGCTATAATAAAATGTCGAAGGAGTCGTGGGCAATCATTGTGATATATATGCGATCATATAATATCCTGTGAGATTTTAAGACCTAGAATATGATTTTATATATCTAGGCACTTGGTGAGAGTCTTTTCACCCTCCCGGTCGTGTTGACCTATAACCCAAGTTTATAGTCACCCAATTATAATTCATCCCTTCAATCTTGTCTATTTCTAGCTGGTTATTCAAATTCAAGCGAATTACCGAAGCGGATGCTCTCGGATTGTGAGGGAGAGCAGGAATGCTGCTACTGCACTACTGAACGATACCACTTCGCCTCTGTTAGGACTATAACCACTCATGTTTATAAGTAGGGGCAAACATAATTATGACTTACCGTGGCTATATTCCAGACTTTTAACATAACTCTCCACTACCACCTTTTGGATTGGTTCTGCCAGAGACGAGATTGTTGATATGTCTGATATTACTGACGATATTATCTGTTTCCATTAGCACAGAAAACACGGCTAGCAGCTCACTGGTTGAGATCTCACTTTCTCGCTGCCGGGACCTTGTAACCTCTCCACCAAAAGCCGTCGCAAGGAAGTCAACTGAACTGAAGTCGAGACAGCAATTCCGGTCATCATCCCAAACGCCGACCCAAGATACATACCGCCCGTCGCCATTGCAATATCTTTATGCTCTACCGACGACGTCAAAGCGATGAATATCCCTGACCCTACTATTCCCGTTCCGAAACCACCAGGAAACGTCTCGAGGACTTCCCAGACGGAGATGTTCTCATGCCAACGCACAATTAGGAGAAAGTAGGACACACATGAGGAGAAAGTAGCCAGGACAATGAGTGTTTTGTACTTTGCGGTGCGTCGAATAACATATCCTGCTATGATGCCGCCGATAGCGTTTCCGAGCACAGAAGGGAAGAGATATGCTCCAGCTTGGGTGTTGCTCGCGTTCGTAGTGATGCGGAAGTAGAGTGGGACGGAAAAGAGCATCTTAGGTCAAGTCAGCCTAAATTAATCAAAGCTTGCGAGAACTTTTCAGTTAAGCTAGACTAATACTCACGGAGACTTGGGCTCCTGTCTGAAATGCCGATATTGCATAGGAAGTCGCTACATCTCTCTGAATTACAAGTGCAGGAGGAAAAATAGGCTCAAATGCGAATTTAATTTCCCAGAGGATGAATAAACTGCCTAATACGGAAGAGGCCGCTGCAAGACTCAAGATGAGAGGATCAATCCAATTCATATCTTGACCACCCAGACTCAAGGCGCTGAGGAAAGTTACGATAGTCAAGGCGAGGAGAATAGCTCCAATAAAATCGATGCGGCGAAGTTTGGATGGCTGTCCTTTGATTTGAGAATGTTGAGTGGGTAATTGTGAAGGCAGCTTGAGACAAATGAGAACAAAGGCCAGGAGGAAAAGGGGAGCTTGGCCGATAAAGGACCTATGGGGTTATAGTTAGATTTCATAATATGAGTTGAGGGGAGGAAAAAGGCTTTACCATCTCCAACCCACAGTATCCGCGAGGAATCCACCAAGAGGGCCACCAGTGCTCCTACCTAATGTGGCGAGGACATTCACATAGCTCCTCCATGTTGCTACTTCAATAAGAGGAACGAGATCTCCATAGTACCATATTAGAAACGTTGGCTACTATTTCCACGAAAGAATCACGACTCACCAGTAATCAAGACGGAAACAATGACCACCATTCCAGCTCCTCCAAGGCCACTAACCACTCTCCCTGCAACTGCCTGCCACATAGACTGGGCCATTCCACTTCTAATATCAGCACAATCAAGTAATACACAAAACAGACTCACGTTAGAACACTCCCAAAAGCAAATCCAACATATGAGACAAGTAGAACGGCCTTCCTTCCATATATATCGCTCAGCTTGCCCACGATTCCCTGTACTGCACAAATAGCTAGCGTATAACTTGTCGTCAGCCAGGCGGCATTTTTCAAGGCTCCAAACTCGGAGGAAATGCTGGCATAAGTGGCTATGACCAGTGTTGCGTCGGCATTTGAGACGAAAACACCTATCAGCAACAGACCGATGATGGCGAAAACATTCTTTGATTTCGGATCTCCCTCTCGAAAACTTTCTTCTTCAACTAAGCCGTTCTCTTCATTAGATAATCTTTCAGATGTCGTCACAGTTGTGATGGCCTTGTATCCGAGATCTGTATTTGGGCTGGTCGCCGCGGTAAGGAGAGGAGCATCCTCAGCAAGAGTTTCCGTGGATCCAGGTGACGTTTCCGAGGAATAGGAAGATTGTATGTCGCCCATTATTCACGTTCAGCTATACTTCCAATATCTAGGCTCCGGATAGAAAGGTGAAAAAACAATCAGTTGGTTGGAATCACGCCAGGCGACGCAAATCCCACCTTGTCTCCACATCCAATCACATTTCTCACTGCTGTGGCTCTAGGTAGCTGCAATTGGCAATCCGACCAGTCTCAGGCTAACGCACTTAGATCGACACTATCGTCAGGGGCTTATTCTTTTAAGGGTCTGGTGGCCAGGATTAGAGGCCTGCAGCTGTTTGACGGGCAAGGAACTGTCCGAATACGCAATCAGCACGCCATCCGAACCGAACACTGCACCTTTGCATGTGGATTTTACCACGGCATTCGTCACTTCGCCAAGCTTCAAAACTGACTTTTGCTATTATCTGTGTAATGCGTTCAGATAATACGAATTTACTTAAATTTTGTGGGCAGTAATGTGTGCGACTTCGGCCCTTGATTCCCAACCACTGACCCCGCACTTCATCGAGTCAGATCCTCGCCAGATTGATATTTGTATCTTCAATTAAGTGATTCAATTCACTAGATAGACTCAAGTGTAAAACCTGGCTGCTGCTTTAACATGAGATGCATTCTGGGTCTCCTAGGTCTGGCGGCCACTATCAGGGCCTTGGACCAAGTGCCTCTCAAGCAGGAGGAGAGGCCAAATATCATTGTCGTCTTGACGGACGACCAAGACTTGCATATGGACTCCATTAATTACATGCCACTGCTAAAGAAACACATTATTGATCACGGAACATTTTACAAGCACCACTACTGCTCGACAGCAATTTGCTGCCCATCCCGGGTTACCCTGTGGACAGGCAGGAACGCGCATAATACAAACGTAACGGATGTCTTCCCACCTTATGGTCAGCCATCTTTTACTACATCAAGTATCATATGATAACAGCTTATATAGGCGGCTATCCAAAATTCGTTGCTCAGGGATTCAATGAGAACTACCTGCCGGTATGGCTGCAAGATTCAGGATACAACACATATTACACCGGAAAGCTCTTCAATGCTCACACAGTGGACAACTGGAACTCTCCTCATCCAGCAGGCTGGACGTCTTCGGATTTTCTACTCGACCCTCACACCTACCAGTACCTGAATGCAACATTTCAAAGGAACGAGAACCCGCCTGTTAGTTATCAAGGCCAGTATGCCACCGATATACTAGCTGAAAAGGCCTATGGGCTTCTCGATGAGGGAGTGTATTCCAAAAAGCCCTTCTTTTTGACTGTTGCCCCTGTTGCTCCCCACTCAAATGTAGATTCGAATACCTTCAGAGATCCCAACGGCGAGGGTGACCCATTGGATGAAATACATATGACTGCACCAATTCCTGCTGAGAGACATAGACATCTTTTTCCTGGCGTTAAAGTCCCGCGGACGGCAAATTTCAATCCGGACAAGGTGTGCTCTTTTCTTTCAAGTCTCACATGTGAAATGCTGATAAATTTATAGCCAAGTGGTGCCTCCTGGATCAAGCACCTCGCTAAACTTACTGACGAAGTCCTCACCTACAACGACAACTTCTATCGTGCACGTCTCCAGGCTCTTCAAGCGGTTGACGAGTTAGTTGACGGCATCGTGACGCGCCTCTCAAATTATGGCATTCTCGAAAATACATATATTCTATACACCACGGACAATGGCTATCACATTTCCCAACACCGACTGAATCCCGGGAAAGAATGTGGTTTCGAAGAGGATATTAACATTCCCTTAATAATTAGAGGTCCAGGTGTGCCCGTAGGAGAAGCAGATATTGTGACAGCCCATACAGACCTAGCACCTACGATTCTCAAACTCGCAGGGGGTGATTGGAAAAGGGATGACTTGGATGGAAGTCCCATTCCCTTGGACCAGAATAGCATTAGAAGGGAGAAAGTCACCAGACAAGAACACGTCAATGTGGAGTTTTGGGGACGGGGTATCCCGGAGGGGGTTTATCGATTCTCGCTGGATGATGGAAGAGTGGGTAAGATTGACTCCTCCCATTTATGACCATTATGTTATGAACTAACTGTACCTGAAAGTCTCATATGGAAGCAACAACACATACAAAGCTCTCAGAGTCATAGGCCAGAACTACAATCTCTACTATTCCGTCTGGTGTACCAACGAGCACGAGCTCTATGACCTAGCCACTGATCCCGGCCAACTCACTAACATCCACCCGTCAGTCGCCCCATCCTCCTCCACTCAACCACTCGTCCTTGGATTCCCCGTCTCTAAAGTTCTGCCACGTCTCGATGCGCTTCTCATGGTCACAAAATCATGCAAGGGTTATACCTGCACCCATCCATGGTCTGTGATTCATCCAAATGGTGACGTACGATCGCTCCGGGATGCACTGGATGAGAAGTTCGATGCATTTTACTTAGGAGAGGTGGCGAGCAGAGTACAATTTGAAAAGTGTGAGCTGGGATACATTATCGAGAGTGAGGGTCCGCAGGAAGCTGTTGCTTTTGATGGCCTATGAGTCAGAGACACAGATAAAAAGCAGACTTCTAGTGGTACGTTCTAATCTGTATTGCATATTGTACAGGAAAACATGTAGAATGCGCAAGCGAGATGTTGCCTTCGGGATGTAGAGAGAATTAATGTGTACACGCTGTGTGCGAACAGCTTTTGGGGACTCGATGTAATTCCACCCATCGACTCTACTCAATCCTCTTCTTGCCCTCCTCCGCATTCGTATATCTCGCCGTACTTAGCGTCCTATCATGTCCTGATACAAAGCTTCCAATGAGCTTATCTTTGTGAACCTTGGTAATTGACTCCTGGAATCCTTCCATTGCCCAGGGTCTCGGGTTAAGTTTTGGCCAGTTCACCTATTCCATGTCAGCTCCCAATTCAGTCGATGGTAGAGAGAGTACCTACGTAAAGCATCCCATTACTGAAAATGAAATTCGCGCACCAGCCGCCCACCACAAGCCAGAATAAGATAAAGATCCTTACGGGAAGGACGGCAGAATCGGGTAATCGTCTAGTAAAGACTCCCACGAGGACGAAGAAGATACTAAAAGCGAATATGTAGGGGATACTCTGGATGAGGAGAGGTCGTGAATCAGTAAAAGGGTGGTTGGTTCCAGGAATATATGTTCCCAGGAATAGATCAAATGCATCTTGTCTTGTTCCATCCATGAAGTTGTTCATACCATATCGAACAAGTGAGTTCCGGCCATCTTGAAGAGCGCCGGCCAAAGTTCGCTTGCCCGTGCGTGTGAAATCCGTCTTTAGAGCTCCTGTTCCTGAGTAGGACTTTGAAACAACATCTGCATTATCAGCCCAAAGCTTGCGGAATAGGACTTCAAATTCAGGATCGGATGTGAAGTTTTCGCCACGGGTGAGAACCCCTATATCCGTGAGCTGTCGATTTAGAGCCGTGCGCGCGAGCATGCTTTGAATAACATTAGTGCGATCCAGGCAATCCATGCAGTTGGTGCGGACAACACTGGTTTGTTGATTGCGGACTTCTAGGCGGCCCTCTAGATTGGCTGGCATGTCGATACCACGAAAGTATTGCTGCTCATCCAATGCACTGCTAAGCTGATCTAGAAGGAGCTGGGCACGATGCCACTTAAGGCCTTTCGTCTCGTTGTGGAAATCGAAATAGATGTAATGCAATCTATCCATTGCTTGATGTCGACCACTCGGCTCCACGATTCGAATCTTCTCATCCGAGATGGAGTCGGCTTGGGTTCGTTGATAGGGTGTCGAGACCAGGAGTTTCACCAACTGTTCATAAGCATCTTTGACCCGCTTCTCTCGGCCTTTCTGATTTACCAAGTTTACCAAGTAATTGTCACCATAAAGTCGAATTTGCTCATCAAAATGAGCCTTGGCTGCTGAAACAGCACTCTCAACGCCTCGGATCTGAAGTTTTGGTACGTACTTCAAAGAATTGATTTCGGCCCAATAGACCGGAACGCTTCCTCTCGTCTGAACGTACGACATGATCTGTACCTCCTTTCCACTGGCGCCTCCAACTTTACCATTTTGCATACCGCCACCACCAGCAAATCCACCCAAACCACTCGTGCTGTCGTTTAGCAGGACAATCTGCTCCGTCTCATTGTAGTTGGCGACATGTCCCTCTTCATCAATACCTCTCGAAAAATGTCTCGTACCAGCTCGATGTCGGGATCGTCGAGTTATAAGGACCAGGGTGAGAGGAGTGGCGTTTATTTTAGTTGTGGCGATCTCCAGCATCCCAAACATGACAGGTAAGATGTAAGGATCCACGCCTGGCTGTTCGCCATGGTGCTGCCGCGTTCCCGTATTCCGGAAATCAATCAGATCGGACTGGATGAATCTGTTCCAGAAAAACCTATCATCGGCCCTCTTCCACAGCGGTTGAGAAACATCTAATTGCGCTTGTCGTTGGAATGTGTTCGTAATGTCAAAGGAGTAGGAGAAGTACATGGGTCCTGATTTGACAAAGGCCTTGAGCATGGCTAGGAAGGCATCTTCGTCTTGATCGTGGAGAGGACGCTCGCGCAGGGGGAGAAATTCAGTTGCAATAACCTTGTATATCATGTGTCCTTTCAATCTTCCCATGGGCTGTGCCTTTGTAATAACAATGATGTACTTGTCTAATCGAAATCAGTGCATGCTCGGTTTGCGACTGGAGACAGCCTACCCAGGCGCAGTCTGATCATGCCCAAAATTCCAGCAATGCTCGAAACACGCTTTCCTCCCAAGAGTCCACCATCATTCAATCGCAGGTCCCCAGTGGGACGGTCGACGACCAGTGTTGGGGCGGACGGGGTGGAGGGCGACGTGAAGGCATAGTGTGAGGCCGACGCGTGCACATTGATGTCGCGGAAGGGAAGAGCGGCCATAGTTGAGGGATCTGGAAGCAGACCGACTGCAGAATCGCGAGGATTGTTTGCTTCCGATCTGTCCACAGCGCAATCACCGTGTTGGTGCCTTGAAGGTACGTATCTTTTACACTACGCCAGGCTCTATCTAAGCATAAATCAACAGGACACCGAGGCCGTATGACTTATAACTCCGCACCTCGGTAACAATATATACGCACCTTTACGCTAACCTTATCTCGACTCGACCAGTGGCGTGGGAACGGATCACGTGTACCAGCCTTCACCTCGCTTCCTTCCCAAACCTCGTCACCCTCTCGACTCTTTGTGGTGAAATGAGCGGTTGATGATCCAGTACTCACTCTCGCCACTGACAACTCGTCCGCTCTCTACACTTCCTCCTCCTACGCATCCTCACATCGATCATCAAGCCTGCGCATCTACCCATCCCTTGATCCGATCATCGGCCCCAACCGCCTTCCACTATGGCCACCAGAAGTCCAGCAGGCACCCGCGGCAGCAACTCGCGCTTTGCGCAATTCAAGCTGGTCCTGCTCGGTATGGCACTCCCCTCTCCTGAACTGTAGATCAGTAGACATTGGAAACCCGTAACTGATAGCTGTATAGGAGAGTCCGCTGTTGGAAAGGTTCGTCTGCTTATCAACACAAGGTCCAGGGTCTAACATCAACAAACAGAGCTCTCTCGTTCTCCGATTTGTTAAGGTGAGGATCCCATCCCCGAATACAGTTGATTGAAGGCTAATAGCAAGCAGGATCAATTCGACGACTGTACGTTTCCAATATTCTCTACGACTTTGCTTCTCAGTCGATCATTCAATCAGAAGCTATTCTCTAAAGACTCTCTTGGTAATCATATAACAACAGATTGGCGCTAACGATTCAATGATAGACCGCGAGAGTACAATCGGGGCCGCCTTCTTAACACAAACTATTTCGCTCGATGATGCCACTACCGTGAAGTTCGAAATATGGGACACAGCAGGTCAGGAAAGGTATAAGTCACTAGCTCCAATGTACTACCGAAATGCAAATTGCGCCGTGGTAGTCTACGACATAACACAATCTGTAAGCATGAATTTGGCTGTCAGTGTGGAAATCTCATATCTGACCTTGTGGATAGTCATCCTTGGATAAGGCAAAACAGTGGGTGAAGGAGCTCCAAAGACAAGCAAACGAGAACATCATTATCGCCCTCGCTGGCAACAAGCTGGACCTGGTCACGGACCAACCGGATAAGCGCGCCATCACTACCGCGGACGCCGAGGCATACGCCAATGAAGCCAACCTCCTTTTCTTTGAGACCTCAGCAAAGACGTCAGAAAACGTTCGAGAGCTGTTCACGGCTATCGCAAAGAAGTTGCCATTAGATCAGGCGGGTCCGAGGAACCCTAGAGCAGCCGGGCGAGGAGGCGTCACTCTGCAGCCGGAGACGCCAGGAACACAGAAGGGAGGCATATGCACATGTTAGAAGGGGCCATCAGATTTCTTGGGCGGCAAGCATATTGGGCAGTAGTAGAAGCCATCCAACTGTCACCGCGAACTTCCCATGAGATACGGTCATTTTAATGCGAAATTGCTGGACTGGAGTTACTGCATCATTCCTGCGGGAACTCGACTCCCTTGAACGCAGTCTTTTTAATACCTCCATGCCTATTAATTCTCGTTCCAGGGTGGGTTGCAGCAGGGGATTCCTGCCAGGCGTGAAGGTTTCTAGTTGCTCCATTCTGCGGCAGTTGAGATGTAAGATATGCTATAGAACATTTTGACCAATTCGAACCGCTGAGTGAAACGTGAAGCGGGGTCCCAATATATCATAATTACTAGCATCGAATTGTGTGAATCCAGAGAGTGTAGAGAGGTCGAAACCGAGATATTATCGTGGTCCCTCGGACGAGGCAAGTGAGTAGCGCCATAACTTCGAAACGGAAAGGTATAATACAAAAACTCCCAAGTAAAAAAGATGTATTATTATGGTAAATTAGATATCTGTTCATGCCTGCAGCATTCAGATCCTCTGCTTTGTGGACTACAGGATATTTATTGCGTGTGCCTGGACTTGTACAGGCGTCATTATTTAAGCGCGAGGGTGTGGATATCCGCGGCCCATTGCATGGAAACCTTTTCCGACCACGCGCCTCCAGCATCACCACCGCAGCAACGCCCCTCGTCGCTCAACGCAGCCTGTCATGCTGCGAGCTTCTATTAGGTCGTCGAGGGCAATTGGCCCCAGGGCCAATGTCGCCCGTCTGGGACGGCAATGGGATGCCCTGCGGACTCCTCGGACGGTCTCGAGCGGAATGGTAAGAGCTGCAGTAGACGACTCAAACAGATCAATTGAGTGCTGGCGGCAGGTGCTAACTCTTGTGCTTGACTCTAGAGAAACTATGCAGATAAACCCAGCATCGCGGATTCACGGCCTGCTGTCCTTCCCGGCTCCGCAAGCTCTGCAACAAATCAACCCGCCCCCCCGGGTTCTGTAGCATCCTCACCGAGCACCACGGGAACGTCAAGCGCATCATCTATCCCATCTTCTACATCTTCGATTCCACCGCAGAACGTTCCTCGCACCCCTCCACCACCAGGCAAGGCAAATGCGCCTCCGCCACCATCTCCCAGCTCGACGCCTCCGAAACCAAAGCCGAAGGGAAGATTCCGCAGATTTCTCATCACTCTAGTTCTCCTTACTACACTTGGCTTCGGCGGAGGAATATATTATTCGAGGGTGAACGATAACTTCCATGACTTCTTTACAGAATACGTTCCATTTGGAGAGGAGGCAGTTCTCTACTTCGAGGAGAGGGAGTTCCGGAAGAGATTCCCCACCCTCAAAGGTCGATTGCGAAGCCAGCCTAGGGATACTGGAGAGCAAATTAAAATACCAAGTCAGAGTGGTGTCTCGTGGAAGGTATCCGAAGAGAATAAACCGGGATCTACTGGCAGACACTCAGATGCCACAAAGGTCGAATCTGCCAAGGCCTCCTCAAAATCAAAGACGCCAGAGAACGCCAATTCGGCCGAAAACTCCACTCGACTCTCCGATCCTGTGCCTGAGAAGACTCCTGAGCCCAGTCCACCTTCTTCACCTGTTCCACCGGCCTCAGGTACTGCCGCCGTAGGACCTACAGCCACCTCAACTGCCTCGGAGAAAAAGGCCCCAGATGCAGTTAGCTTCGTAGCGCCGGAGGTAGATCAGCCATCTAAATTCCCTCCTGAAGTGACACGCATTGATCCTCTGGATATTAAAGACGCCAAGGAGCCCGTAGTTCAGGATCTGGTCAAGATTATCAATGATATCATCGCCGTTGTCAATGCTGACAATGCCAACGCCAAGTTCTCCAGTACTATCGACAAGGCGAAGAAAAGAATCTCTGAAGTTGGAGGAAAGATCAAAGATTTGAAAACAGCTGCTGAGAAGGAGGCCAGCGCCAAGGTTGAGGCTTCTCACTCAGAATTTGATAGGGCTGCCCAAGAACTTGTCAAACGGATTGAAGGCGAGATGGCGCATCAAGAGGCCCAGTGGAAAGAAGAATATGAGAATGAGCGTCAAAAGCTACACGACGCATATGAGCAAAAACTGAAAGCGGAAATCGAGCGAGCCAAGGAGGTGAATGAACAACGGCTTCAGAACGAGCTGCTTGAGCAAGCTCTGGAGCTAAGACGAAAGTTCATGGCTGAAGTCAAAGACCGAGTGGAAGAAGAACGCGAAGGGCGATTAGGAAAGTTGACCGACCTTTCCAATACCGTCACCGAGCTGGAGAAACTCACTACCGATTGGAATTCCGTCGTCGATGCCAACTTGAAGACCCAGCACCTCCATGTCGCCGTAGAGGCTGTCCGTGCGAACCTTGAGAAGTCTCAAATTCCTCGACCTTTCGTCAAGGAACTCGCGGCGCTCAAAGAAATTGCTTCTGATGATCCCGTCGTCAATGCAGCGATTGCATCAATCAACCCCGCCGCTTACCAACGCGGCGTTCCCTCCTCGGCACAGCTCATCGACCGCTTCCGTCGAGTCGCATCAGAAGTCCGCAAGGCTTCTCTCCTACCTGAAGAGGCTGGAGTCGCCTCCCACGCCTCGAGTTGGGTGCTGAGCAAGCTTTTATTCAAGAAGAAGGGTCTGGCTGCTGGTGACGACGTCGAGAGCATCTTGACGCGCACCGAGATATACCTTGAGGAAGGCGATTTGGATGGTGCGGCTAGAGAAATGAATGGCCTGACTGGGTGGGCAAAGACGTTGAGTAGGGATTGGCTTGGAGAGGTTCGAAAGGTGCTGGAGGTACAACAAGCTCTGGATGTAAGAAGCACCCTTTCCAGTTCCCTTCTTATACGTGAATCAAAGTTACTAACACTCTATCCCATAGGTAATTGCCACGGAAGCGAGACTCCAGAGCTTGAGGGTAAGGTAGATAGGGTCTTCCATTTGTACGAGTCTGGCATAACAAGGAACTTGTACCTCATCTTTGTAGAAAGTAGAAAATATTAGAATTGTGCTTATTGAACTCATGAGCTAATGTACGCTGTGACACCATATTATACATTGAGTACCATTTCCATAAAAGAATTTAATACTCGAAAACTAAAACTCCAGGTTTGTGAGCTCTATAGCTCCTCGGACCGTTTAGCTCCTCCGTAGATTTCAACCACCGCTTGGCATACTAGAAGGCTGTTCCGCATGATTGATGGCAGGCGGTCAGCCAGACTGCAGCTGTAACTACACTGCCGATTGTAGAGCGATAGGCTAGTTCCGACAGTGTAGGGCGGCGGTCGACCATCCAGTTCATGTCCAATGTGGTCGGTACAATAGCCACTGATGCCCTCTTCTCGAACTCTTGAGATCTCCCCCACAGGCGTTCTGGAGTGGTAGACAGCAGAAACGGGGTCTGACCACTCCGTCGTCGTTTCTCCATATCTTGAACGGATTTTGAAAATATATTCCCAGCCATCGAGGACCCAACTCGTGTCGTAACGGTTGATGCCGAGATAGATCACGCCGCAATCGTCGGTGCCTACAAGCCTGTACTCGAGATCATAACCTGTGGCTCCATATACAATATCCCAAGTTACTGTGATGCCTTTCGAGGTTGATACTGCGTGAAAGTGCGTGGGTATTGAGAGCGGTCGATCTGGGATATGTGCAGGGATGGCCAATTCGGTCTTTCCGAGTGAAAAGTTACTGAGGAGCGTACGTGAGAATGCCTGGGCAATTTGATATTCACCTAGCTGAGTGTTAGTTCCATGCGAAAGCTGTCCCTTCCTAGTTGTTTATGCCATCGACCACCTCCGATTTCCTTACCTAGAGCGTTGGGATGTAAGCCATCGTAGCCAGCTGGGCAGCCATCAATATCGCATTCGTAATTTTCCTGCATCCTGACTAGTTCAATCTGAGACATGGGCGTACCTGAATTTAGAAGTTCGTGTTAGTTTCTGGTGCTATGCCATCCGTGATTGCTATCTTTGAGGATCTCAACTTTGAGATACGTTGAATTAGCATTGCCTCCTATCCACTTCTAGGACACATTTTTCATGGACAGTAACGCCCCTCAATTTCACTTCAAATGGTAGAGAAAAGTTCCTATACATACTCCATCGTGGAATTGCTGCTTCAAGCATTCTGTTGTATATATCTGTTTGTACAGGGAGATCGTAACGCCCGCTCATGAATCTGCGTTGTGGCACATTACCGAGAGCCATTTTGATATCTGGCTTCGCAGTGCGGGCTTCGCCAATGAAAGTTATCATGCTTTCAAAGGTCCCTCTTGCGTCGCTGACGAACCAGCCTATGTCGTTAAATCCGAGTAAAACAAGAAGATAATCTGGCTGGTACGTCGTTACCATTTCTCGGATAAGGGCATTGTCTTGTGCTAACTGGCGGCCCCATGCCGAGAAATGATCACTGTCGAAGGCGGGATCTAAGACCCATGCTTAGTATCGTTCACTTAAAAGACTTAGGGCCTTCAGCCCTTAAAAAAATTAATGAGGCTCGTGGAGACGCTTAAGAACCAAATTTACAAAGCATTATGATTAGAGCGCGAGAATAATCAGAAAAGAATGGTTTGTTCTTACCAACGCCCACCGCGTAACCCCCGGACATTTTTTGGGTCGGCGGTTCTGAGCCATCAAGAGGAGAGCAAGACAATAGCTGCTCGCTCAAAGGATCCGCTTTCTCAGATGACCAGGTACCCCACCATGGCCCGACAAAATCAACCTGACAATATTAGCATTAGCAACTATATGAAAATAGTAATATGGAAACAGAGCACACCTCTATGCCTTCATCTTTGAACCATTGCCAGATTCGGTAGCGCCAAGTCCAATCCCCTTCCTGGCCCTGGGTAATTGAATCGCCCACAATCATAACGCTGATTAGGCCATTCGGCTCTCCAGTTGAAGTGGCTGGATTTGAGACAAGTGGGATCTGATCTGGCTGTGCTAATACTGGCGATGCAAGTGCAAACAAACTCACGGTGGCCAGCACCACAAGGTATGTTGAAGCTCCAGTCGTAATCGAGCGCGACCAAGGTGACCCCGCATCTCGAAACATGTTGACGACGATTTCCAGCAGGTTAAGATCGAAGCTTAGGGTGTGCTCGTTCTTCTGACAAGGAAATATAGGATATTTCAGGTTCTTGTCGTTAGCTTCCCATGAACTTTGCCCTTGTGGATGCCGGAATTATCGACAGGCTGTGGAATGGTTAACTACATAGATCCCGTTGGAGAGATGTTGCTTCACGAAATCCGGCACGTTATCTGCCGACAGAGGGAGTGGCGAAACAATTTTGCGGTAAGGAGGTGGGAAATTAGATTCCAGCCTCATTAAAGAAGGATTTACAAGACCATATCTTTCATGCACTTAAGGCGATTACAGATTCATAACATGGCAAAGTATGGTGGGTGCAAAAGGGAAGTATGGTGGAAAGTTGATGTTGGAAGAGGCTTGGAGGGATAGGCGACGGTGGAACAAGGCAGTGGATTGGTAAGAATTTAGTCACGAGTATCACGAGATTCTATTGGTGAGTGCCGATACTCTCCAGTCTCTTGTGTCTTATCAGCATAGCGGTCATATTATTATAGAGATTGATTCTTGGTTATATCATTTGTGCGTCTAATGAAACCCATCATATAACAATTTATACGAATCAACTTATTTCCACCAATATTATCACAGGCCGTGTACATTCATTTCTTCGTCATAAAAATCAAGCCAGACGACCTCCAAATCATTCGCCATTTTTTATCAAATCCGCCACCTTTTCAGCGAGGGCATCTATATAGACGTGTTAATACTTGTAAAATAACAAGAACGTGTGTATACAACTTACAAACAGTGCTTTGAGGGTGCCCGGGGGGTAGAAAGGGAAAGGCGCTGGCATCGACCACTCGTAGTCCCTGAACACCATACACCCGAGCATGACTGTCAACCACAGCCATGCTATCGCTTTCAACTCCCATTTTGCAGGTACTGCTCGCGTGCCATACCGTTTGCAGACTTCCCTTGATAACCTGTTCTGAAGGTTAGCAAATTTAGCCCAACACTGGAAAGACTAGATGGCATACATCAAGTATCTCCTCATCGGTTTGCACGTCAGGGCCAGGGAAGTACTCTTCCCCAATAACTACCTGCTGCATGAATTTACTGGCGAACGCCTGTCGGGTGCGCTTATAAGCGGCGACGGCTACTTGTTGATCTGTAGTGGACTGGAGTGCCGGGGTATGGATAATGGGGAGATCATTTGTGTCAGCAGAGAGGAGAGTAACATTGCCACGGGACTGAGGGGCAACGAGTGTTGCGAGTATTGTAGCGTATTGATACCCATCTTTGGGTTCTAAAAAACTGTGAGTGCCGTGATGGAGGAATTAGAGGAAGATCTTACGCCCGAATAGGAGACTCGTCCAGTTTCCAACGTATCCAGCTCCAGATATGTACTCGATTTCCGGCCAATCAGCTGGTAACGCCGAAAGTTCCTCGAGAGCGTCAGAGGTGAATGAAGACCGTAAATCATCTGGGACTTTCTCCCATCCCAAGAAATCCGACACGTTATTAGTGAACGGCCTACAGAGGAACATGTTAGTGAGGCTGAACTCATAGTAGCCCAGCAACACTCTCTTGACAAGGCTTTAGGGACGCAGAGAAGGGAATTGTAGGCATACCCAGTTTTATTCGCAGCCCAAATAGCGATTTGTTCCGCAAGATAAATCGGGTCATTGGCTATTCTCGTTAAGGTAACTAGATTCACTCTGTATGACGGACCGAAAAAGATATGATCTTGCATATTTTGTCCAACACCAGGACTGTCAACAACAATGGGGATATTAAATTGCTGCAGCTGCTGGGCAGGGCCGACTCCAGACACCATGAGAAGTTGAGGGGATTGGAAAGCTCCTGCCGAGAGAATGACTTCTTTTGTAGCCTTGATCGTATAAGGAATCAAGTTTGACTCGACGCCCACCCCGGTTGCCTTTTTGCTGGAATCGAATACTACTTTCTTCGCTAATGTTAGAGAGAAGACTTTGAGGTTCGTCAGGCCTTCACTAGCTGCGCTATCCAGAAAAGATGTTTGCGAAGAATCGCGAGTTTCGTTGGCGGGATCGATAGTTGTAGCACAGTATTGACACCCAATTAGTGAGCCGCTATTAAAATCCTCTATGGTTGTAATGCCAATCTCGTTGAAACCGCCTTGTAGGTAGCCTTGTATTTGGGATTAATTCTTATAATTTAATATTTAATATATGGAATTACTACGACACATACTGCTAAAGGTCTGAGCATAGTTTGGGTACGAAACCTAGTTCGAATTGTTAGAGCTCTTTCGCCCTAATATATTCATGCAACCGTACCTGAAGTGGCTCACCACTAGGGGTGAAGGCATTAGCATTGAAAAGAGCTGTTGCGTTCGCAGCACGATCGGGTCCTGGTGGTGTGAAAGTGACGCCTTTTTGATAGTATGGAAGGAAGTTATCAAAGGTCTGGCCGTCCATTAACACACAATATAGCGTTTCGTATTATTATTAGAATCTTACATATGATGAGTCGCCAGTTTCGCTAGCCCAAAGGTCGAGGCTTTGGGTAGTCGGTCGCTGATATATCATAAAGTTCCTTGCCGAGCTAAACAGATTAGTACGATCTGCGGTCTCATTATCTGAACATACCTGCCACCCAGACATTTCCCTCTCGTATATGATCTTTTCTGGTTATTTGACGCGGGATCTGGGGCGGTAAAAAAGCCCCAATCAACTGTTGGCATGACCTCAGTAGTTCCCACAAACGTAGTATCACCACCTGGCGTCTCTGCGATGATAGGATCGGCGACCTCATATACCGTTCCGGCCTCAATCACAGCAACGGTGACCGACGGATCCTCAGCCAGACGCTTTGCAATGGTCAAGCCTCCAGTACCACCGCCAACCACGATGTAGTCGAATACTTGGTCAACCCCGAGAATACCCTCCAGGCTTCCCAGCAAGCCATTTAGCTGACGCCTCCTGTGGGTTGACGGGGCCGCCAGGGCCAGAGACGCCAAGGCGAATTCAAGGAACAAAGAAGTCTTCATAGCTTGATATGGCAACCAAAGCTGAGATGGCCCTCGAGGTAATAAGCGACGAGCAGATGGGGCAGCTCATCGGATTGACATCTAGAATCAAAGATACATATCCTTACATATCTTTACCCCGGATTTGGGGCTCTGATATCTGGTTATTCGTCACATGTCGAGATTCTCTGTGAGCCGGCATATCAGGGGGAAACCAATAGTCTGAAAGGCTCGTGTGGGCCGGATGGCCAACCCCTGAACAGATCTCCCGCAATTGCTAATGATCTGCTGTGAACCCCGCACGGGCGTAGAAAACAAAACAAAAAACAAGATTAATCGTCTTTCATAAGCTCCAGATCCAGCCTGCCGAGGCGCAAGGTAAATGGGGCAAGTATTTTGGGGTAGATTACTCCGGAACGTACCCCATGTGAAGGCCGCGCTCGGAGTGGAAGGGATCCGCAGTTAATAAGACTCTGCCCAGATATAAGGAGGACGAGACTGCAATTCGATCATGTTTCGCCCTACAGCGAGTCCCTGCGTCCCTCGAGCAAGATGCAGTTTCGTCGGATTGCTTTGTGCCTAACCGGCCTACTGGCGGCAGCTGGGTAAGTGACCCCTTGCATGCACCATTTCCCCCGCATCCTTTCAGCCCCGTATTCCATGAAAGTTTCATATATATTCGAGGACACTCGGATATGTACTCATGGCGCTTGCGCGTGGAGCCCATCCCTCAACATCATGCGATATGCCGCGGATTGTACTGACTCGGCCTGCTACATGACAGACGCGTCGAATCCGTGACGCTGACCGGCCATGAATACATCGTCGTCGGCAGCGGTGCAGGAGGCGGTGTCGTCGCCGCCCGCCTGGCATTGGCCGGCCATAGCGTTCTGCTCATCGAGGCCGGCGACGACCAGGGTAACAACCTCAACTACAGCGTCCCCGCCTTCAATGCCAAGGTGACGGAAGACGCCAACCTGGCCTGGGATTTTTGGGTGAGGCACTACCAGGACGACGCGCGCCAGAGCTTGGACTACAAACTCACGTATGACACTGCGGACGGCGGAGAGTACACCGGTCTCGATCCGCCTCCGGGCTCGAGTATTAAGGGCGTTCTCTATCCTCGAGCGGCGACATTGGGTGGCTGCACGGCTCACAATGCGCTCGTGTCTATTTATCCCGACCAGGACGATTTCCAATATGTCGCCAGCCTTACCGGCGACGCTTCCTGGACGCCGGACAACATGCGCAAGTATTTCGTCAAGCTGGAGCGCAACGAGTATCTTCAGAGCTTACTGAGCTCCGGGCACGGTTATAGTGGTTGGCTGGGCATTGACACGACGCCAGTCACCCTCGCTCTCAAAGATCTCAAGCTTCTGAGTATGATTCAGGGTGCTCTCACCGCGCTTGGCGGCTTGACAGAGACGGTTCTGAATATCGCAACCTTCCTCGCTGGCGACGCCAATTCCGACAGCCCCGCGAGAGACAGCACCCAAGCACTCTATCAGATCCCCGTAGCCGAAAGCAGTGGCGCGCGGAACACTGTTCGCGAGTTCCTTGTCTCCGTGGCCGGTGCCGTGAACAAGGACGGCTCCAAGACGTACCCACTGGACATCCGTACGAATTGTCTGGCAACGAAGGTCGACTTCGATACTTCCGGCCCTACTCCAATCGCCACGGGTGTATCATTTCTCGACGGCACCGGTCTATACCGTGCAGACAAAAGATCAGGAGATGCAGCGCCCGGAATCCCTGGCAGCGCGACGGCATCTCGAGAAGTCATCGTTGCCGGTGGAACTTACAATTCTCCTCAACTCCTCAAACTCAGCGGCGTTGGACCTGCCGCCGAACTTGAGAAGTTTGGCATTCCTGTCGTGAAGGACCTTCCTGGCGTGGGATCGAATCTGCAAGATCACTACGAAGTAGCAGTCCAAGGAGAAACGAATTCAAACTTCACTGTCCTTGATGGCTGCACCTTTGATTGGCAACAGCCAGATGAGTGCCTCGAGCAATGGGAGGCTGGAACAGCTGCCATTACTCGTGGGACCTACGTCTCAAACGGATTTGTTGCTGCCATGTTCATCAAGAGCAGCCAGTCTCCCGACAACAACTACGACGAGTTTGGCTTCGGCGGACCTGTAAATTTCCGAGGATATTTCCCAGGCTACTCAATCAATGCGACGGACAAACACAACGTGTGGACCTGGGCGTTGCTGAAGTCTCACCCGCGAAACACTGCTGGAACCGTAGAACTAGCCTCCGCAGATCCCCTCGACCCACCAAAGATCACCTTCAATTACGTGAGTTTCCCTCCTAACTTTTACATTTCCTCTGTCTTTCCTGCTCTATTTTCTCATTCTAACTGTTCGCCAAAGTTTGACACCGGCTCCGGCGACTACGCCGCGGATCTCGAGACCATCACCGAGTCCATCCGCATCGCCCGTTGGGCATTCGGTAACCAGACCGTCCCCTTCACAGAGGTGCTTCCTGGCGCTTCCGTCCAGTCCTCTGAAGACATCCAGGACTACGTCAAGAACACCGCCTGGGGCCATCACTGCTCGTGCACATGCCCCATCGGCGCCGATGGTGACGACATGGCCGTGCTGGACTCGAGTTTCCGTGTGCGCGGTGTCCAGGGTCTGCGCGTCGCCGATGCCTCAGTGTACCCAAGGATCCCGGGCACGTTTACTCTCTTGTCGACATACATGGTAGGCGAGAAGGCGGCGGATGTTATTTTGAGTCAGATCTCGTAAGTGGAATCGCAAGATTCCATGGCCAAATAGCGAACCACGTATGAAACATTATATACAAACCCTTAGTGTAATATTATAATAGAGAAAAAAGTTCAGCTGATTGACAGGTCTGTTCTGTGCGTGCCTGCTTCTGCGACGAGCTGTCTAGCCTTAGTGCCGAGGATCAGGAAGCCAACGAATGACAAAGGCGAGAGCCGTCCTTGGTGCCTGCCCTCTTAAAGGGGTCCCTCGCGAGATCTGGGACTGCATACATACCTTCACCCCTTGTCTCGGAATGAATAGTCTTAAAAACAATCGCTCTATATTTAGGGTTGCCCCTTACTCCGCAATTCCTAGCGTATCTATGACGAAGCTATCATCGTCCTCTACTGAGCCAGTCAGTACCTTCAAAATCTAGATTAACAAGGACTATTACTACCTAGACAATATGAGTATCATAGTTTACCCTGGCGTCAAGATATCCTATATGGACCTTTCGATGCGCCACCCACTACCTTGTAATTCGCGCATCCAAATCCGGGAGGGTCAAAGTTAGATACCTTGCACATTGACCCATCTTTGACCGTGGGGAAAGTCCAGCGGGGAGATTATTTCGCCTGGGCTGCATCAAAACAAAGGTCAAAACGAATGTCCTCCGAATTATTTTCGTTACTGCATTGAAGGCCCGAAATCTTTGTGAGCATAGCCGTTCAAAGGTGGGAGGGTGGCTCGGAGGCGCTCGGGATTACTGTGAAAAAAAAAAATATACTTCCAGACGCCGCACTTGCCAAGGAGTGGCCGGATCTTAGCAGCAACCACCCCTGGTTGCTAACAATGGGGTTGGTGTCACTGGGGTTAGGACAGTGGCCATTTCCCGGTGGGCAAGTGGGACGAAGGCCTTCTGTAAAATGGCTTCTTTTGCGGGGTATGCAGTCTATCGGCGATGTCTGCCCAAATCGGACAGTCATCCGGTAGTCGTCAGGGAGCATTTCGGACTGCCCCGCGTTGCGCTTACTGTCAAGCTCCATCGCAGTGGGTTCTTCAGTAATTTCTTCTCTCATTCGTCTCTCTCATGCCGCACGAGTCCTGACAAGCGTTACTCCCCGGCAAGTGCCTACTGGCTATCAAGCCTTCTCAAGCCCGCCACTGGACTACTCCGTACGATGGCCCCCCCCCGGGCCCCCAGTCTTTGCTTCTTGGCAATGCGCACCTGCAATGTGCCGTGTAACTCTGTCCCCCCACTCATATAAGTATTAGTCCCGTGCCGTATTTCAACTTGTTCAACGTCCTTCTACCAAGCTGTTTTTTGTCGTCAAATTGGCTGTCTCTCTGAGCAGCATCAGTTCTTTATATCATGGCCAGCTCCGAGAAAGGCGAAGAAGTTGCCCAGGTGGAAGCTCCTGAGGCTCCTCAAGGCTACCAGTATGTCAATATTGATCCAGTGGTGCAGCGCCGCGTGGTGCGCAAGCTGGATTGGAATCTCATACCTCTGGTAATGGCATTGTGTAAGCTTAATTCCCCGTCGGCTAGCTTCATAACTTCGGCCCATACCTAATATCTGTTAGACCTCGTTTCCTTCCTCGACCGTTCCAACATCGGAAATGCTCAGACCGCTGGACTGAGTAAAGGTCCGGGCTCGATCCATGAGACGGACGCCCAGTACCAGTGGCTCCTCACACTCTTCTACATCCCATATATCCTTTTCGAGTGGATGGCTCTGATGTGGAAGGTCGTTCCCCCACATATATGGGCATTTTGCACCGTCTTTACATGGTTCGTGATCTAAATCCAACTTTCGCAAAATATTCTGACCAGTTTCAGGGGAGTTGCAGCAACTCTCCAGGCAGCAGCTTTCAACTGGTCAGGAATGATGGCCTGCAGATTCTTCATGGCGGTCGCAGAGGCCGGTTACGGACCTGGTCTTCCGTACTTGCTCTCCTTCTTCTACATGCGCAGTGAGATCGGGCTCCGATGCGGGATTTTCCTTTCAGCAGCTCCATTCGCGACTTGCTTCGCAGGCGCGTTGGCATATGGCATCACTTCTGGCCACTCCGCACTCACCAACTGGAAGCTGCTATTTTTGGTCGAGGGTCTCCCGTCCATCCTCATGGCCTTTGTCGCCTGGTTCTTCCTACCAGATTCTCCCGAGAAAGCCAGATTTCTAGATGCCGAGGAAAAGGAGGTGGCACGAGCCCGTGCCATTCGGCAAGTCGGCCAAGAAAGCGGTGATCGTGTTGGCGGCATCAATTTCAAAGAAGTCGGCCTCGCACTCATCGATATCAAGAACTGGTTGACTGCGGTGAGTTGCTCGAACCCCAATACTTTGGTGGTCAACATACTAATTCTAACTAGCTGATGTATTTCTCATGCAACGTGTCGTTTTCCTCCTTACCTGTCTTTCTTCCTACTATCCTTACGGGAATGGGCTTTACATCCATTCATGCCCAAGGCCTCACAGCGCCACCGTACTTTATTAGTTTCCTCACTTGTATTATTACCACCTGGATAGCCGACCGAACTCGCCAGAGAGGTCTTGTTATTATCACTCTGTCCATTATCGGCGGTGTTGGGTACGTTATTCTTGCGACTTGCCATGGCGTTGGCGTGCGCTACTTCGCCATCTTCCTCGCTGCCATCGGTGTTTTCCCTGCGATTTCTAATATTCTACCATGGGTTTTGAACAACCAAGGCACGGATACCAAGCGTGGTACGGGTATGGCGTTGCTCCAGATGGTCGGGCAGTGTGGACCTATCCTTGGAACGAGGATTTTCCCTTCCGTGCAAGGACCCTATTATGTGAAGGGTATGTCTATTTGCGCAGCATTCATGTTTTTCAATGGGATTCTGGCATTGATACTGAGAACGTATTTGGATTGGCAAAATAAGCTGGCAGATAAGAGGGAGGCAGAAGTTGCCGGCGCAATGACTGATGAGAAGACTGGGAATGTGGCTGTTGAGAACGAAGGATTTGGATTCCGCAATATCCTTTGAGTCAAATTTTGTGTACAGCTTTCACAATATGTCCTATCAATCTCTAGCTTACTAGTCGCGCCATGACTTTATGACAGAGCGAGGCTTTCGACTTCTCTCACTTGAACGTAACATCAAAGTAGCTTTATGACCGTTATCTTTTTTACGGCTGCAGACGAAGTAATCTTCATCGATTGATTATCCTTGTACACGCCACAGTGACTACTGCAAGTAAGACCCTCGTGCATCTGGTCGGAATTTAATCCCTGAGTTGCTCCTAGGCTGTACGTCAAGAGCGCATAGGCTTAAATCGCAACTTGTCCGGCCGGGAATTTACGGAATTCTAGACCTCCGCACGGAATCTGGTCACTGATGGTAGGACTAGATATATATAAGGTATAAAAATCCGGCAAGGCTATTGGTTGCCGATCCAAATCTTGAAATCTTCCTACAAGTCGACACGCTTGAAAAAGATGTGTGATCGTGCAAACTTGACTGATGTAATTTGCTTATGCATAGTAATTCTAATGGGAGAATGCTTGAACAGAATAAACTTGTTTATTCAGTAATTTGAAACCTGAGGCATATTTAACCTCCTAATCTAATATTGGTACTCAATCCTACCCGCTGAGTGGAGGTGAGTGGAAGTCCAAGAATTTCCCTTTGACGCTGTCTATCCCATGGCATGCCGCGATTAACATCTCCTCAAATAGGTCAAGTTGCTTAACCTCATCATTGTCCCACATATCAACTAATTCCCTGTAGCTTATAAGTCCCGCGTCTAACTGCCCAATATTCCCGCCTTCGGGCCCTGCCGTATTGCCCCGCTCGCCGCAAGCCGATGGCTCGAGCTCCCATCGTCCCAAGTTCCCACATAGTGGCAATGCTTTGACAAACATGGTGAGTTTGAAACTTCCCCTAGTCAGCATCAGATATACTCCTTGTATTATATGAGCCACGTGGATTGTCCGGCGACAAGATTCAGCCAAAATCCATGCATCATACGGAGGCATAGCGGACGGTAGGCTCGCCGGGGTTGAGTAGTAGAGATCCATGACAAGAGATCTTAGTAGTGATACTCTGTTCTCGGCTTGCTGGCGGAGGATTGTGGTAATTGGCGGAGAGGGGGAAAAGAGTGTTATAATTTGGAGGAGAATGAGCGACTGGACGAAGGCAAGTTTGGATTTGAATGTGTGTAGCGTGGGCCGAGAGCCGAGGAGGACTTTTGTGGAGTGTGATATAACTGAGGGCAGTATATGGAAATTAGAGGGATTTAAATGGACGTATATGTTGCAGAGTGCGACTATATTTTGTAAGCAGGGTGGGTGGCCATCTTGATAGAGCTGTGGGTGGATGAATGGTGCCCCGCCGGTCTGGATGACTACCATTGGGAAGCTCTTAAAGTGGTCCAAGAGATAATTGACTGTTGGCTTATCCATGGCCAGAATAATTTCAGGCTCCAACTCATGTGTCCTCGATAACCTTGGGAGTGTGTGATTTGACGAATAGTACTTCCTCATTGTTCTGGCCAGGCCTCTGAAAAAGGGTGAGTTTATTGTAGTGTCATCATCTTGGCTACGCTCGGAACGATGTGCATCTACCAAAGCCGTCGCTCTCGGAGGTAAAATCTTTCCGTCGAGTGGTATATTCTTATATTTGCAGGCAATTTTCCTCGCAGAGCATCGCTGACACCTCGGGAGACTGCGGCTGCATTTCCGCTTGGCTTGGATGCATTGATCACAAGCCTTAGAGAGGGTCACTCTCTGCTCATTGGACATTTCTATTTTCACTCTGAGCCCGACTGAGAGCTCTAATACAAAGGAATATGGGGTCGTGCCGTCTTTTGAAACCCTCCGAGACTGGCTGTATTCGAGTAAGCCACACAGTGGTGTCGCTTATATTTCCAGGTGGATTACGTGAACAAAGTGGCAAACTCATTTGCGGAGACTAGTACTGAATCAGTTTGGCGGGACATTTTTGTCCCGTCCCCCCATCATGAAGCTGTATTGAACTGACTAATTCGATATCAGTCCACTAAGCGACTGGATTGTATGGGAAGGTCCGCATACAGGAGGAAGGTTGAGATATTACATATGTGAAGACGAAGGATCTCGATCAGTAATCTAGCTCAGCACGTTCACTCTGCCATCGTGTATAAAAACCAAGCTTGAGCCCGCTGGTATTGTTATTTCTCACTTGAATTTGCACTTCAATCTACTTGGAATCTTTGTCTTTTTCATAAGAGAAGAACTCTCCCTCTCTTATTGCCAATCTCTTTAGTTCCACCCCCTCTGCCTCCCAGTCTTGTTATAAAATGGCATCTATAATCAAGAACGTTATCGTGATAGGAGCATCTGGTAGTATTGGACCCCATATCGTATCGGGCCTCCTCGAAAACGGATTCTCAGTTTCCGTTCTCACGCGTATTACTTCAAGTGCTACCTTTTCATCTACAGTCACTGTCCACCGCACAGACTACTCCCATGCTTCCCTAGTCGACGCATTCAAAGGACAGGACGCCGTGGTATCCACGATAGCAACATTCTCTGCCCCCCAGCAAGCAGGTATCATCGACGCTGCAGTCACCGCCGGAGTAAAACGTTTCATCCCATCTGAGTATGGCGTGGATACTTCTCTCCCACAAATCGCAGAACTCCTTCTTCCTGCCCTGCCAAAGCAAAAGACCGTCGAGTACTTGCGAACCAAGGAATCTGCAGGACTCTCATGGACAGCTGTAGTAGTCGGTGGCTTCTTCGATTTCGCACTCCAAATCCCCGGCTTTTTGGAATGGAATATCCCAGCTCGCACGGCAACCATCTTCGATGGCGGCGACGTCGAGTTCGAGATGACCAACGTCGCTCAGATCGCTCGTGGCGTTGCTGCTGCACTATCATCAGCGCATATTGAAGATACGAAGAACAAGTACATCTATATCAATTCGTTCACTATAACGCAAAACCAGATCCTTGCTGCTCTTGAGGAGGCTACAGCCGACAAATTCGCTGTAACTCACAGCACGAAAGCTGAATTGTTCAAAAATGCGCAAGACCTGCTGAAATCTGGGAAAACTAGTAGTTCAGGCTCTCCGGCTGGTTCGTTAGAGTTGATTACGGCTGCGATTTACGGATACGGTGGGCTGAATGAGTATTCCAAGACAAAGGGCTTGTGGAATGAGAAACTTGGATTGCCGAAGGAAGATCTAAAGGAAACGGTGGCGCGGATTGTGAATAGGAGTAAGGCTAGTAAGAAGTAGACTGATTGGCTCAGTATCAAATAGTACCCAGATAGGGTCCAGCTTCTGACAATTGAGAGTTTCTATTCGTTCGTTCTCATGCTTTCGGTTTGCCTACGAGGATATATCTGTAAAGGGAACAGGGTCACTCCTAGTTAATTCCACTCAACAATTTTCACTTGGATATATACTGTTGAGCGTCATGCTTTAGTGAACATTTAATTCGCTTGGATAAGCCAGATATATGTACGGCTCCTAATGCATCTACTAATCCATCTGTTGATATGCAGCGGACTTCATTACTGTCTAGTCAGCACGATCGTTGCCCACTCAGGAAGATTGACAGTCGAGCCAGAGAAGCTCTCAGTACGCCACATATTATCCCCGGTACTCAGATCTATAATCTGGGCTGTACCACTCTCGAAGCCCGGGATCTGTACAAACGCCGGTTGGGGCAGTTTATTCACTAGCAAGACTTTTTGTACTCCTTCCGGCGTAATGAACGCTTGTGCATGGACGATGCCCTTGGAAGACGAATCCGTCTGCACCAGCATGTCCCCAGGACCGAAATTCTGTTGGATGAGTTGGAGAACGCGGAGACGTGCATTAGGATTGCCGGTTGTGTAGTTCACCATGGACACTGAGGGAAATTGGGACGGATAGCCCACAAGTTGGCTCTCGCCAATCACATCAATACCCATTGCTGTGACGCCGGAAAAGACGTACGCGTACACAGCGGCGCTCCAGACGTAGTATTCCGGAGGAACAGTGTAGCCCGGAACTATGGTAATTGTGCCTTGAGGGTCAAAGGTACCGATTTCGTTCAGCGTGGTCTTGACATTCGGCGAGAGTTGTTTGCGGATGACTTCAATTTGAGTGACGTCGCTGAGGAAGGTGTCGGCCTGAGCAAAACACTGAGCGGCTTCTTGCTCCGTAGTCCCAACGTCTGGCGCTCCGTACCAATGATAACTGACAAAGTCGAGAGGGATGCCAGATTGGTGCTTTGAGGGATCGAGAAACTCGGAAAGATAATCAAAGTAAGCTGGATTCGCATTGTCACCTAAGGCGAGGCCCACGAATTTGGTATTGGGTGAAACCTCATGGATGGCTGTGACAATTGCATCGTACAGTTGGTTATAGAATTCTGGGGAGATAGAATGTTCTGCCTCGATTTCATTTAGGACCTCCCAGTACTCGATGTTGTAGTGATGTCCAGAATGGCGGTAGACGCCGCATTCGTCTGTAAAGCCTCCATCCACATACCACGACACCAGGCGAGCGTAATAGTCGCTGATTTCCTTCATTGTCGGGTCGCGCAGTTGGGTACCTTGATTATAACTGAAGTCAGTCTCATTTATATCCTCCGGATAAGTGTAATTCGTCCCGGCTGGGAGAACCCACATCCATCCGGGGGTCGTGCTGAAGTTGATGATATGGGCCACGTTCGGGGTACTGCTGAAGAAGTCCTCTACCAGAGGATCGGTATAGGTAAAATCCCAAAACGTCGTGCATGAATTGCTGTCGATAATGGGAGCATTGATTTCCGGCACCGAGAGCTTGGGATAGGGGTACCAAGGCACGAAACGTACATAGTCGGCAGCGACGGATGCGAGGGAATGCAGCGCGTTATTGTGAATGCTGCTGTTTCTCAAGAGCATCGGATTCACTACTACCTGTAGAGTAGTGGTTGTCTTTGATTCGATAATCAAATTCTGCCAGTCGACATTGATAATTGGGATGCTGCTGTCTCGAATGATGCTGTTTTTTCGAGGAGCGAGAGACCAGACGCCTGATGCCAGGATGACCACGACGATGAGCTTTTTCAATGTCATTTTGAAGTTGGCGTTCTGAAATGGGGCCCAACGTGGACCTCTTTGCTCTCTTATACTCTTGCCCTCCAAATCCGGAGACAGCAGAGCCCTTTTCTCGAGCTGGCTCTCCGCCCCTCTCGGGTCAAAGCCAGGACGAGACATGAGGAGCCGGTGGCTGTGCTAGGTAAGGTACGCGGGTCTAAATCGTCATGTAGATAAGAAGAATAGCGCGCATACCAGAACCAGAAACCAGAGAAGTTGATCTAGTCCTCAATAAGCATTTGTCATGCTCGTTGTGCCTGTGGGCATCTCGTGATATGGCTGGTCTGGACTCACTACCCCGCAAATCCTTTAGATGCTGCTCGACGAAAGAAGCAGCAGCGGAGTCCAGCAACGCCGAGGTGCATCCGGACGTAAGAAGGCATAAATTATAGTATTCTCGGCTGCAGTAACGTCACTCGAGAGGACTACAGAAGACATTACGTAGATCTAATATATTTCCGGCTAGACATTGTGTGGCCGCCGTGGCGGCGATCTGCCGAGAATATTGTGTGGCGGGGTACTTCGTCCGGAGATATCCCGAGGGGCTCGACACCGCCTTTGAAGAGAGTTGCACAATCATGCGGCATTCACGAACAGTCATATCGCCAGGTTTATAGTAATATTCGAAATTACTGTACCTCTATTTCATAGAGGGTTTAGGGGAACAGATGCCTTTATGATTATCCCACTTGATTTCTAGTATGTTCTAGAATAATCATGCAAAATGAATCCACTCTCGGCCCTGCAACGTGATGACGATGGACAGATGGTTTTAAAGGAAGAGACCTCCGAGAGCGAACAGAAAATGATTGCTATATTACAATTACTACGCGCATATGCTGATGCAGGATCGATCTCAAATCCTGGCTACCATTCTGGGAGCAAATCATAGGTGCTTCGCGTTGAGTGCTCGCGTAGGGATCGATGCCATGGAGTAAAACCTTGCATCTCCTGGTGCATGGTCGGATATATTACAATACTCCAGATTAATCACTCAGCTAATCCCAAGAATGCTTTGACACGCATGCCTCTAGTTCATGGTCATGAATGCACAGTTGATGGTTTTATTTTCTGATATCAGGAGCTCGGGTAGCATCTAATGCGCAACCAAGTTAAACCATAAGTAAACATTTCGCACTCCTATTTGTGCTAGTAGTTGGAAGATGGAAAGTCCGTCCCGCCTTTACTAGGATCTCTGATATCTATATACTACACAATACCCGCGAGGCTAACATAAAACCTAAGGAATGCGCCACATAATTCAGACACCCGACCCTCACATCGTCAATGAGTTTGCCAGTAACTCCTTTCCAAAGCCGCCGATTGCTTTATAGAAAGCATTAATTACTCCGGTCATTCATGATGTGACGAGGCTTAATGAGTGATGTAAATTCCTACCCGCAATCGAACCATTATTAATCCGGATGGAATACATGATTTGAATTGTCATTAAGCCCCAACTTGTCATCACTCAGACATTGGAGCCTTCATCGACCCTATGTGATCTCTTAAAATATCCATAATACCCACATGGCCCTGCTTAATCGCCTACGACAGCGCTGTCTATCCCGTATTATCTACCAGTGAATTTATAGATGACGATTGGTACAAGTACAATGCCGGCTCAGCATCCCATAAATATGAGCGAGGTAGCACTAGTAAAGTAATGGTATAGGAGAGAGCTTATTCCGTGGATTTGTCGTAAAACGAAGATATCTCAAGATAGACAATTGCCTTGTTGAATGCATCGATAATTGTATCATATGCTATTCCGCAATGTTCCCGTAAGATTGCCTCTTCAGAAAGTGATAAAGCACATCTTTAATTCCTACCTGTCGGCATCCTGGTACGGCCAGAGCCTTGCAAACAATTCTCTTTCCGCTTCGTCATCAGCACTCTCAATGAATGACTCCCTGAGTTCCATTATAGCAGTCCGTACCTGGTCAAATTCCGCTGGATCTACCATACCATTTGGCGGAAGCCCCCAGTTATCTCGAAATAGTCTTAAGATTTCGCCAACATTGCTCATGCTCTCCTCCTCGGCTGCATGAACAGCCAATTCCTGCTCGTTAAAGCTTACAGGACATGCACCAGACTCTGGGCAGAGGTTTGGCCACTGTTCCATGATTTCAAGCAACGCACGCCGAAGAAAAAAGACATCGCGGTCTTCCCATACGTTCACAACAAGGCGCGATGGTTCTGTTCGCACTTCGGCGTTCTCCAACTGAAGGGCAGCCCAATGCCGTGGATTACTGCTCTTGGTCTCGACCTCGTAATATTTATGGCAGGCTTCGCTATTTCGGGCACTGTCAATCTTCGCCTTCTCATTTTCATCCAGGGTATCGTAATCTTCTGGAGGCTCAGACAAGGCCCAACCATTAGAAACTATCCCTGGATGCTTGAACATTCTCGGGATGCCACAGTGATAATACAAGGGCATAACGGCAGCCGACTGCCAGTCAATTATTCGAGTGATTTGCTTTGAATCTGGATCGACAAAAACATTATCAAGATGGAGGTCCGGATGCCAGAGTGTTGGCGAGTGTGTATCGTCCATCCCTGGGGGAGGCACCATGGCTGGGGCAAGTTGAAGATATTGATCTAAGAGACCAAGTATTTCTTCGGGTAACTCCAGCTCTGTAGAAGATCGATGGTAATTCATACGAGGGTGAGCATGGGATTTGATAAACAGTTTTTCATTTGTAGCCATAGCTTCTACAAATTCAAGCGGTTTGTTATCTGCATACGATTAGAACAAGACAAGCTGTACTCCTCTAATGGGAAACTGACATGGTCCTCTATTCATATTCATGCCAGCCCTGTCACCGCGCCACAGCCCGCTTGAGGTGAGCGGTCCTAACCTAAACCGGTCGAGTTCTGACGACTGCAACGGTACATGAGATACTAACTTGCAATCAATAGACATATTCTCTGGGATATCACCCTTAAAGTATATGCAACCGGATTGTGTGAACTTGGTCGATGTAAGTTGCCGTTCTATCTCCACAATCTGCGATATTAGTTTCAACCTGTCCTTCATCGGCCACTGATACCAGAGACTGCCCAGTGGCTTGCCTGGGGCCTTTTCCTCCAGTATGTATTCTGCTCCAACCGGATTGTTTTGGTCAGCAGACCAGGAAATTATTCGAGGAGTAGGAATGTTTAGTACATTGCGTAACTAACAACAGTAAAGGTAAGGTGCTGGCTCTCATGACTGGTAATAGAACTTACAAATTCACGGGTTGCTACTTCCGATGCCGTCGTATAAAAAGCAGGCCCTGCAATCGAATTTGGAAGTTTCGCAAAGACCTCTGAGCCATTATCCATTGTGAGCAGATATGCTTTATTGTTCAGTCCTTCACGACACTTGAGAACTCTAGTGCCTAGGATTCAGGTCAGAGACGGGTATAACAGATACAAGGCGTGGAGACACACAATAACGAGCACCACCATCAGCCACCGCTGTAACAGCAGCCTTTAGGAGCTGCTGAAGGTCGAATTTGAGATATCTTTTTGAGAGCTGCACCGATTCGTTGAATCTAGGTCGGGTCAGTGTTAACGTGCGTCGCTCGAGAGAGGTCGACCGAACATCCAACGATTCCTTGTATATTTGTAGAGTTCTTCCTCCGAAATAGCTTCCACTACAAATATTAGCATCACGGAGGGTGAGAATGCGCAGTACGTACAAGCCCCGTTAGATCTTTCTGCGCAGAGGTGAGGCATTGCCATGGTGTGGGCCATCTGCCTTCGTACGGAAGTTGCGAGCGTGGCAGCAATCGATGGTTGGATATATTGATGAGCAATGATCCTCTGAGCAGAGAGCCAGCGAATTAGTGGACCTGTCCCCGATCTAAGAGACATGCTTCGCACTAAGTTGACATTTAGCTGGCAGCTGCCATTGCGGTGATTGTGCCAAAAGGTACGAAAAGTTGGGACATCGACTAGTCGCGACGCTGGGTATCGGAAGCTAATAAGTCCCTAGGGATGTAGTGAAGGGCTGCAGGGCTACGACTGTGGGAAATGCCAATCTGAACCGAGGACCGTCCATACTGGCTCTGTCCGGGCTATTTATTTACTGTACATCCTCTCTTACTTAAGAAGTTCTGGTGAGGGGTAGCGATCCCTATTTAAGCGAAGATGAAGGAGTGAAAATGAAGAGTCTGGTACTATAAGAATCAATAAGGAAGAGTTGGGGTACGCAGCCATATCTCCTCATTGGATCTATTGAATGACCAACAGTAGAAAATTGATGTTCAAATAGTGCTTAAGGTGTCGAAGTCTACTGAAAAGGAGACATTTCCCTCAGTGCAGTCGACAAACTGCGTATATTTGCTGCAAAATATACCCTATAGAAATATAGAAGTCTGGACCAAGAGCACAAGCAATTCAATTCAACAATTCCGCCACGAAGTCGGAGCCACTCTTTACTGTTCAGATGTCCTAGATGTCTCTATATCGTATATCTCGTGACCTCTAGGAATTTCACGTAAATCCTATAGGGGCGGGAGACGAGATACACGATCACGTGGTGATGCTTCAGAAGCTGCTTTGCCTTTCCCAGCTAATTATTACTTTCCTTTCCTCACGCAAGTTAGAGCATTTGGACACTGTATCCTAGACTTGAGACGTGCCCCAATCAGGCGATGTGCTCGTTTTATGTGCCATGTCGTGTCTGCCTAAATCCTCCATGGCTTTAAGAGGGGTAAGCACAGACCCAATAACAGTAATTTGTATGTTATTCTGACGTAAATCAGCTGACGCGTTCCAGAAAACGGGATAAATCGCAATAATTCATGCTTCCTATGAGCCCGACAGTTGTTGGGTTCGACCTTAAGGTTAGGACGAACAAGTATAACTCTTCAGATTCGCTGGACAGGACGCTTTCCGGATCGGGCCGAAATTTTAAAAAGCCACAATTTAGCCCTACGACAAGAGCCGAGAGCTTGGAAATTGGGATTTCCCTGCTTAATTGCCAAACGGAATCTTATGAGGAATAAGATTGCCATACGAACTATCGATACTGTACAATATCGCCTGATCGGATACGAGAGCCAAGTCCAGTGCTGACAGTTCTCGCGTTGGAAATTGTACGTACTGTAACTGAATACTGGCTAGGCTCGAATGTACCGAACATCTCTTACGCGAAACGGTTAGATCGTACGTATTTATCGGACTAAGTATCCATTTGGCGGGTGCCAATGCTGGTGCCTAGAACTATTCTGGCAGGGTGTGGATGAAATCTAACGGGATCGAGTATCATCGGGTGCGATCTGGCGCCCAACCAAGATGGGATTGTCGCGGTATACTCCTTATTTGCATAGCCTCCCCACATAATATTACATCAGGGGCTTAGCTGAATCCGCAACACCTGGCAGCCCAGGCGACCCTTTGGATCGTCGTTTGGACCCCTTTGTCTCTCTTTTGCTCATCTCATTCTGTTCATTACAGACCTCCTCCCACGGGCCGCGCATTCGACTCCGTGGCAGGCAGGAAGGCTTTATTTCGTTGTCACCATGCATTATTACACCAAAGTTCCGAACTGGCTCACAATTCCGCGGTCACGGCTTTCTCGTACTCACATATTGGTAGCCTTGGGCGTTATTTTATTCGGCATCTTGTGTACTGTTAATTATATCTGGGGACCGGCGCTCAGATTCCTATGGCGTACTCGAGTAATGTCCACCTACGAACCGGGCTGTGTTCCAAGCATCCTTCCTATCGTTCCAACGCAGTCTCCAGCTGGTCCGATACCCAACATCGCCCACTACGTCTGGCTCCTCGACGGCCGCGAGCATTTCTCAGTCGACTTTAAAGTCTTTATCTCCGTATATTCAACGAGTCTCTACTTCAATCCGGACACCATCTACATCCATACCGATGCTACTCCTGAGCAATGGGAGTATGCCAAAAACCACGGGGACGATGCTACGCGGTGGACGTTGGCCGTCGCGAATGTAAAGCATAGCCAAGTGACAGCTCCGACGCACACCCTCTCTTGCACCCAAATCATCAAGATCCAACACAAATCTGATTTCGTTCGCACCGAACAAATGCACAAGCATGGAGGGATATATCTGGACACAGACGTGATTCCTTTGAAGGATGTTAAACTCTTCAGAGAGAGTGGTTGGAACAACGTATTTGGTATTGAGGATAGGGGCCGAGTCAATAATGGGTTTGTCCTGAGCCAACCGGGGAGCGCGCTTCAGAGCATCTACATGTCAGAGCAGCACCGGGTGTTTAACAACCGCTGGACAACTCATAGCGTGGACTTGCTCTCCGCCCTGGCTTACAGACTTCAGCCTGTCCCAATGGAGGTTTTGATTTTAGGAATTAAAATCTTCTCTCCATCCAGTTGGAGGAAGGAGGACATAGAAGGTTTGTTTAATCCACACACAGAAACGCCACCAGCACCACCAGAGCAGGACCAGAGCTTGAACAAGGAAGGATTACGCAAGACGCCAATAACCTTCCAAGATGCTGTGCAATACTGGGATAAGTCCAAGGACAGCAATAAGCCAAAGTGGGAGATCGACTATTCGGGTAGCTATGTGATCCACGCCTTTGACGGACGCGCCAATTTCTGGCCCGATCATGTGGATTTGAAATATGTAATGGCCAGACAGAGCAATTACGCTCGGGCAGTGTACCCGGCTGTGAAACATGCGATTGATAACGGAAAGATCGAATGGAAGCCAGCTGAGCAAGGTCGTTGAGGTACTGGAGAACACTGAATTGCCGCTGCACAATCTCTTGGCAGCACCATGGGATGGTCTGATGAATGATACCCAAAATATGGCGACAAGCAAGAGCAAGAAGTCCTCGCGCTATATACACATTTGGAGAACCTGATAACCTGCTGCGAAGAACAGTGTTGTTATCGTCCGTCATGGTTCCGAAATGGCTGCTCTTCAATAAATGACTGTCGCGCGCTAAGCCGCAGGGTCAAGACGAGTTGTGCGGATTCGCACATCAGCTGTGAGATAATGAGGAGGATATATACTATATCATAGCGAACCCAAATGGGAGTTCAATGCGCAACGAGGCTGGAAGCCGGAACTTATATTATATATATGAATGGGTGGTTGGAATCATCCGATGGCTCTTGATATGCATTAGCAACGGCGTCCGAGATGAGATCAGATAGGCTAAAATTGTATGTCTATCATATTAGCTTGAAAATGAAATCAGAAACCAACACTCAGCTTCCCTAATATTTATCCTCTACTATTAAAGATGCCCCACAGGATCTATCTATGGTTCAACTCCTGTCATACCATGTTCCGAACCCGAAATCGCGTATCTCTAACCCCGCTCTTCAACACGTCTGGACTATGCATGACGTTACCCTTCAGGAACACGGTATGTGAGATGAGACAGGGAATCTGTGTGTGAGTGTTTATACAAAGAAGATATATTATAAAAGAAGGGAATAGGTGGACTAATATTTCCAAGATTCATTACAGCTCCACAAACTAACTACTACTCAACATGGGTGGGCATGTGCAATCAGTCGCAAATCCTGGCAAGTCCACTACCGTAGGTTCTACTCATCAGAGCAAAGCGCAGAAGGACAACCTAAAAGCTTCTGATTGCGTCCAACTCTAATTTTGGAACTATCCCAAGTGGGGCGAAGGTTGATAGCCGTTTCCCGTTTCGTCGCCGATGTTTGGTTCTCGGTATCTTGCGTCCACCGTTTGTAATATTCCTTTAAGCTTCCGTTGAAAGGAGGGTCCTAATATGATCTATGTTTTTATATAAATGGGATTTCGCGTCTCATATTTGATCCACGAGAAGGTTGCGCTCAGAATGCAACATCAGAATTTGGATGCGAGCTTCCTTCAACGCTTCGTTCAGGTCACTTATGTCTTCTCTAAGCTCAGCCTCGCGGATAGTAAGTGAATTACCGTGAGAAGAATCTATGGTTTGCTGTAACTCCGAAAGTTCTGCCAACCAATTGCGTATTTTAATCCTTTCAGGCAGGTCTGTAGCTGCATCTAATCCATCTAGAGAGGGTAGAATACTATGTCTTATTGAGGGGACCGCACAGTCCGTCGATACGGTTGCGTTGTCATCAAAAGGCCCTCTAGATAATAACTTTAGCCGACCAATAACTCCAGGACGATAGAGATCTCGTGCCCAGTCAAAGATATAATCGACGAGAAGCAAAATCTGAAGAGCACCATCTAGGGTATCTAGGCAACCTTGCCACAATCGGATAATATTCTAAGGTATATAGTTAGAATATCTCGAAATGTAGTTATTATAAAAGGTAAAGCCTTGCATATGAGGTACTAGGTGGTTTTCGTCGATTTGTCTCCCCTTCTGTATATATATAACACCTATAGAGCCTCCAGCTTTCTCCTCTATTTGCGAAGAACTATACAAGAGAGCCTCCTTGCTCAAAAAGGCATTTTTTAGCCTGGGTTTGGAGTTCCTCTGTAGTCTTAATAGTCTCCAAACCGGGAACGCAGTTTGCTCTTTACCCACCTCAAAACTATCTCCTCTTTTAGTTTTAGCTTCTGAAATAAGGAAAGGGAACATCAAAGGCCGATCATGCTCCTTAAATGGCGTGAATTGAATGGTGCTACTGGCTCCTTCCATTTGAGTTTGTTCTATTACTTGCCTTTCTATCTTTCTTGAAATTGCCTCTAGATATCGATTGACTTTGTTTGTTGCTTGTAGACCTTGGACTCTATCTGGTCGGTTTGCAAAATCGAATTGAGCATATGCGCTATGGAAGACTATCTCATCGGCTCGGTAGTCGAATACATGACTAAGAGGGGGTTATTCTGCGTGGGAAGATGGTGTCAGATAGAGTCAACTGATACCAGAGTATTTAAATTGCAAGTCTCTTCTAAACTCACTTGTAATATAATCTCCTCCTCGCAGAGCAGCGACAGAAACGTCGTGACTTGCAACGCTTTTCAAGTGATAAACTGATTGGGCCATAAATTTCAGGTATAACATTAACTTCAGATTTCCACCGACGGCCATTACAGCTAGGCTCAGGGCTTAAAGAAGATTAGATATATTATAAAACACGCGGTACGATACGTACCACTCAATGGCCAGCCCAAAGCGCTCATATACAATTGCCTCTAGCTCTAGTCTCCATTTGATACTCGGACACGTGTTTTCGAGCTAAGTTGAAGACTGTGTCTCTTAGGTGTTCAGCTCTAGCTTTCGTCTCAATCTTCCAGCTAAAGTCATCACGACCAGAGGCATAGGTCTGAAATTGGATGAGGCAATATCTACAATCTGTTGAAAAGATTGCTTGTGGTGACTCGGGAGCTGGTCCCCTTGGGAAGCAGGATTGTGGAAGAAAATGTAATGCCTCTAAATTTTTTGGAGAGGGAGCCTTGGGTCATGGCGTAAAAGATAACGTTAGTAGCGCGGGACGCACTGAACATTTTGGGAAGTGGTAAGGAGTACGGAGCGCAAAGGGAAAGTGGTGAAGCTGTTTTCAGGAACGGATCTTCAGGTGAAACCCAAACCGGAGTCGGAAGTGGGCAAGGCACCAGCCGTAGTTGCTGCCTTCTAAGGTTGCACAATCAATGACCACGTCGCGTAAAACATTCACATCGCGTACCCGTGATTCACGTTTAGTCAAGGTTGCTGTGGAGGTCTTGCGTTGCAATGGGTTCTGGAGCACCATCTTTGCTGGTTGTCGCTTGATCAGTCCCCGCATTCTGCAAGACAGATCTAGTTTTACAGCATAGTACTGCTTGGATGATAAGGACGAGCAGAAGCTCGGATATCAATTATTCAGATAGCACTCTAACAAACACAGTGAAACAGAAGCTGGAGACGGTCTACATCTACACAGCGTGAGTCTTCGAGACCAGGCTCAATACTTGGCCAGGTCATCCTGATGCGACGCCTCCTTCGACCGCAGTGGCTGCTTCACCCACGAATACTCATATTTCCGATCGACAAACCTCAAAACCTCCGGATTCACATTACTAGTGTTAAGACCCATTTGGTACTCTCCTCCATCAGTAGGCGGCGGCTGAAGCGGCCACCAATACATTCTACACTGCTAAGTCTCTGCCAATCAAATGGGACGGGAATTGTTTGACTTACACGCATCCGCAAGTATCGCAGAAGTTGAATGAGAGTTCCCGGTCTCCCCAGATGTACTGCTTGGTAACTGCATTCGGCTTTGTTTCGATTTTGACTTCGTCTGGGTGGTAGTATCCCCACGCTGCCCCATAGCGGCGACAGATGGTGCATTGGCAGTGATTAATGTGGTCAGGCAGTCGTGGGACTATGACGGTGATTGCGCCGCAGTGGCAGCTGGAATGGATGGGAGTGGGTTCGTCTGCCATGTTGTCCGGGTCTGCCTCGCTCTGGGTTTTGAGATGAGAGAGCGCTGAGTTCCCGCAATGTGGAGTCGCTTGCTCGTTAGCCAGGATTTAAGCCTCAGGTTTTAACTCTAGTCGTACCTAATGTAACTAGACTCTACAGTACTGTATATTGATTGATTGCTTGTTGTTGGTCTGTACTAGCTAAGTAAGATACATATGCGTGTTTCAAGATACGCTTTGGCCATGTAGTCAGGTGATGTATCGATGTTCCAGAATTTAAAAGGGTAAAATATCCTCTAAAATCCAGGGGCCACCTAAATCCACACACGACTTAGCTAAATTTACACACCTAAACACATTTTGTGCACGCTTGCTACGAAAAGCTAGGAACAAAAAAAGGGTGAATAATTCAGGCTTTATTAGTCACATTATAGGAGAGCTACGAAATATTAAAGACCAATTTTCGTTGAGATTCCTGCAATTTTGTCGAGGTCATCAGCCTTACTACGGAATTTTCGCTTCGCCGTACGTGACAGTAGCATTACTTCATTCATGTGATGTACGCCAGCACTAGGCCCGTGCTATACAGCAGGAGTACTGTTCTTGTTTTAGTTAAATTCTTGTCCGTGGGAGGGGGAGGCAGTGCAAGATGGACCTCGATTGTCCACATGCAGATGCCAGAAGCTACATTATCAGTGGTGCTGGAACTGACTAAACTTCTGTCTGTTTGTCTAGCCTGGCATGTATAATCATAAGCAGAAGTTTGGCAAGGACTCAATCAAAACACCCGAGTCGCACCATTGCTGGCGATATGAATAATTGGTCAGTATCGCGGTATTCGATCACTCAGGTAGGATTGCTGGCAATTCGTGATGCAAAATGTGTGGATGTAAGGAGATGGAGGCTGTTAAATGATCGACTCCGAAACTATTTCCCTCGGCTCGAGCCACCGCACAGACCCAATCGGAGAGTAACCTATCCTGGTGCTACACCATTCATCAAGGTTACCTAGTAGGGAATCATTGCTGCACAGCATGCTTGATGCTAAGCTACGACCGTTGTCGTATAGTATATTCGATACTAAGTTATGAAATCTGGCATGTATCGACCAATTTAGCCAGAACCTCCGTCCACCTAGATTCAGTTTGTAACTGCTTGACTCTCCGAATAGCCTGTGTATATATCTTCCATGCGCCCCTGCATGCCTTTGCTCTATGTATAAACCCAGTCCAGTCTTCAAATTCTTTGATTCCTATATATTTATTGTCTTTCCGGCCGGTCCATTTCTTCCCTCTTTCCAAGAATTATAACCTTTTTTTATTTTCTTCTTCTTTTGAAAAGCTCTAGCATGCATTTCCAGTCTATTATTGTTTCTCTCCTGGCGACTTCGGTCGCCGCCAGATGCCATAACAGTCTCTCCGAAAAATCGCAATGCAAGGAAATGAATCGTCTTAACAATCTCATCGAGCTCGCGTCTAACACCACCGAGCTCGGGGAAGTCACCCACAACAACGCAACAAAGATCGCAGAAATCAAAGCCAAGGCCTCTTCCGCCTCAACCAAGCTCAAGACCCTCCAGTCAAACGCCACTCTCGTGTCATTCTGTACCGTGATCGATGCCCAAGCGGCCGAAGAAGACGGCTGCCAAGAAACCTTCATGCTCCAACGCTTCATCAAATTCGCAGCCAACACCACGGCCGTTGCAATTGCTACCAAAAACAACGCCACCGAGATAGCCAATATCCAAACCAAAGCGTCCAAAGCAGCAGTCAAGCTGCAAACGCTTACCAGCAACGCGACCTTGCAAGCAGCCTGTCCAGCTGTACGGCAGAAGGATGAATGTAGGCTCATGAATAAGCTGCAGAAATTCGTAAATTTTGCAAAAAACCAGACGGAGTTGGATGAACTTACAAAGGGAAATACGACAAAGGAGGCGGAGATTAAAACGAGGGCAGCAGAGGCACAGATAAAGTTGACGGCGTTCCAGGGGAATGCGACGTTCATGTCGGCGTGTACTGCGAACAATTCGGAGAAGGAAACTGCAAGCTCCGCTACGACGTCCGTGACGTCCTCTGGTGCGAGTATTGTGAAGAATACTGGAGTTGGATTTGTCTGGGTGTCTATGATATTGGTGGTAATGCTAGGGATGTTTGTATTGTAAGAGATACAAGCGAAGCAGTTTCTTTGAGGAAATAGTTATATCGATTGTCAGTGTATACCAAGCGGTCGCTCTTTTCTGATAAAGCCTCAGCAACACCACTGTAACACTTGCCAATCCAAAGGCTCCTGGTGCCAGCACTGTGACGGTACAAGAGCATGACTGAGGTCTAATGCGTCTTTGGTAAAGTGATTTTTTACAAAGGAAGAAAGAGATTCCTAAGGAAAGCTCTGATTTAAGCTATTTACACATTATTCATAAGTGGCACTACTCACAACGTATAAATTCTTGATCAGAGGTCGATGGGTGCTGTGCCTTCGAAATGCCTTCGAAATAACCTGAAAGGTTAGAGAGGAGTTTCGAAGAGAGGGCGCGGGAGGTTCGGCAAAACGTTCCTCCTACTATCCCCCCCCCTAATAATTGTATATTCTCCACTCTGTGGCTTAGCTATTTCTAGCCAATAAAGGTTGTTGTGGTAATCCGTGCAACCAATCGTTGCTTAGGAAATCCCTTCTGTTTACTTTCCTCAGTTGGACCGTTTTAGCCACAGAAAGTGGAGAATGTACAATTATTAGGGGGGGATAGTAAAAATTAGTAATCTTGATAATCCTTGCTCTAATCCTTGAATAGCGTCCTTCCTTAATCCCGTCTTGGCGTTTTCCCTGAACTGTTTCAGTATTGTCCTTTCTTCTCACGTGTTATGATTATCGGCTTTGATATTCCTTTTTATACGCGGTGTTTCGCCTTGGTCATTTCGGTATTGCCCTTTTTTCTCACGTGTTATACTTATCGGCTCTGATACTCCCTTTTATACGCGGTGTTTCGGCTTGGTAGAAAGTTCTTAATTCTTGACGAGTTAAATATGGTAAGCCTCGAGAACTTCGCCCAAATGAACGATCGGTGTAATGCCATCTGGGATCTCAATCGAGCGTCTGATACAGTTTTTGGTGGGCTGCCTATCGTTATATTTCTAGGAGATTTCAACCAGTTCAGGCCAGTCCGCGGTCACGCTATATAGAGCCAGACTAGCAACGAAATTCCTGTTCTGATGTCAGGGAAATCTATCTGGGGTTATTTTACTCGAGTAATATTCCTAACGGAGCAGATGCGTCAGGCTGAAGATCTGGCATATCAGGATTTACTACACAGAGCGCGGTCTGACACGTTGACAGAGGACGATGTCGCTACTCTTAATTCACATACTGTCGAAAACAGACTTGCAAATGGGGAGACCCGCCTGATCGTGCTATCATACGACTGAATCGCATACGTGAAGAGGCTAACCTTATACATCTTCAAGAGTTTGCTAAAAGGCGAGGTCAGATGATCTATCTCTTCCCCGCTAGGCATGACGCTCCAACAGGCACGAATTTAGATCCCTTCACGCTACTCAGGATGTTATACCAGGTTGGTGAGCAAGGTTATCTAAAAGGACCTGGATTCTTTGCCTTTACCAAGGGTATGCCAATTATGCTCCAGCAGAATACGAATATAGACAGTATGATGGTTAGACTGAAAGCTTCCTCTGAAGCTTTCTACCTTCAATCAACATAACATGCAACAGAGATTTATTCAGTTTTCTGCCAATTGCAAGATACCCTCAAATCAGTCATACTGTTGATTAATTATATTTTCGAAATGAAGTCACAACTTAGCCTCTATTACACTACACGGTCCTTATAGGAACATCGAAATTTTAATATGGCTATAAAATCAGATCTGGCCGAGTCTATCGCGGATCTTAAAAGCCTATACAATGTGGCAGCCACGTTCGAGTATACTAGTCGCGCTAGCCTCATGCGAGCTGACCGAGACCATACAGTGCTCATCACTAGATTTCTATCCCAGATGTCTGATATCGAATATGGCGACGATAACTTAGCTCTTCCGCACAAGGGAAAGTCATTACATTTTCGAGATCGCAAAGTTTTGATCTTCAATATGGCAGGAGCAACACACGAAATTCTCTGTCGTGCTCTTTACACCCTCTTCTATGAAAAGCTAAAGAAGATGAACTGCCAAGGGGACCTGATCGCGAGAGGGAGGGGAGAGAAAGTATCGCTCGAAAATCTTAACAAGGAGCCCGACGAGTCTTGGGGCCCTAAGAGGCGTCGGAAAGCCTTCGCGCATTAGACGTCGAAGTCCACACTACCCAAGTGGTAACTGCGAAGATATACCCACCAACAGCCAAAGTTCCTTAAAATCACCATCGCATTGTGCAAAACCGTTGAATTGTGCAAGACCATCGCTTTGTGAAAAACCATCGTATTGTACAAAACCATCGAATTGTGCAAAACCCTCATCCATGCAGCCCTTTATTAGCGCCTTTTCCATCTCATGACCAATTTCCTCCGCAATGGCCGCTAACATCGCTTTGCCTAAATATCGTCCTGGTGTAGCCCAAATGTTGTTTGTAACCTCCTTTTTGAGCAGTTTCCAGTGCTTATTATGATTCCAGGATCTCCGGAGTATAGAGACGAATTGCGGGTTACCTGCTCGCACCACAAGCTAGGTAACCAGAGCCTTGGATAATAAAGATTTCAAACCCCGATTTCTGCTATAACAGATAGGTCCGCTGGTAGAAGTTAATAAGTACGGCAATGCCTTGTGGAATTCTTGTCACTGAGAACTGACAGGCTGATAATTTGTAGGAGAGCGATTTACTTAGATTTGGCGACGGCTAGATAAAGCGGTGGTGACTTACTGAATATCCCGCCATCTCCTGTGGGTACTCGCTAGGTTCCAGTGAAGTGAGACTTGTAGGACACTAGAAAGATCACTTCCTATTATTCTGTATACGCTCGACTTCTGTACATTAGAGGGAGCGTGACAAGCCACAGTGGACGAATCTCGAAATGTGCTCGATTTGCTCGATTTGCCATATCAGAGTGATATTGAACCGTGTATTAGAGCACAGGTGATGTATTTTCGGGCTTCGCGTCAAGAGTTGCCGATTTAAGTTCCGACTCGTCGTATTTCACTCCCAGTACGAGAGCGTCTTCACATTCCCGGCTTGGGACACAAGACATGCACATCGCTAATGTAACGTATGACAACTCCGCGACATAGTCTAATGAACGCCCGCCTTTGGGAATATTATGTGGGGGGCGACTCGAATGCCGATAGAATTGCAGTTTCCTGGGTAGAGTGTTCCAATGAGACTTCATCCCCCCGCTTGCAACGGCACTTGGCAGGATACCCCGCATGGTAGTAAAGTGGGTAAGTGGATTCCTACTTCAGACAGCTTGGTCCCTCCTCCCTCCGCAATCCTCATCCCATTGTTTTCGTGGAGATAAGGTATTCGATTGCGAGAAAGATATACGGTGTGCGCAAGGGGTTATATAAGAAAGGAAGCAAAGTGAAGAAATTTATCACCTCTCATCATGGTACGGCAGGCACGCCAGACTGAGTTTAGAACTCAAATCAGCCAAGATGTGGCTGCGGGTGTGGCTTCGAATGTGGACGATTTCATGGTACACATTCTTCCCCATCTCGTCAACTTATCTCAGGGGAATGACGACGCACTAACATACGGATGGTATCTAGAATCTGGTGAGTGAAGCCAATGAGGCGAATCAGCGCGAGAGGAGCATGAAACTGCTAGACGCATTTCGCATATACCCCAAGGCAATGTTTTGGAGTGTCGTACTCTCTTCGACATTGATTATGGAAGGGTATGATACTGCAGTTGTCGGATCCTGTAAGTGCGACCTGTGGATTTATTATATTCTTTTTTCGATTGTGTTATTTAACAGAAATAGTCAATGCGTATCCATCTTTCTTGAACGTGTTCGGGATCAGAGCTAAAGATGGATCACTCAACATCCCCCCATCGTGGCAAAATGGTATCGGCGCTGCGACTAATTGCGGAGAGGTCATCGGTCTCCAGGTGAGTCCCACATTTGCTACGCGCGCTCCGTCATGCTAAGCAGGTTAGATCGCAGGTATCGTATCAGAGCGGATGGGATATCGGTGGACTATTATTGCAGCCTTAATTACCCTGACTGGATTTATATTTATCCCTTTCTATGGTAGTACCCTCAAGTATGCTTTGATGCGAAGAGTTTGCTGATGTTAGTATAGCTCAGAATCTCACTGTGTTTATTGTTGGAGAGCTTTTCCAAGGCATTAGTTGGGGTGTTTTTCAGGTAAGAGAAGAAGAATGCTTCGTTGACTTAAGCCTCAGGCTCACGATTGATATGCAGACAATGACGACTGCCTATGCTGCAGAGGTCTGCCCAGTCCCTCTTCGCCACTATCTTACAGCATACGTCAACTTGTCCTGGATCATCGGGCAGTTCATATCTGCAGGCGTTCTCAAAGGCCTTGTGAACCGTCAAGATGTTTGGGGGTTAGTCTTGGCGTTGTAATATGATCTCTTGTTCTCAGCTGATTTTGTGACATATATAAAATTCCATTCGCTATTCAGTGGGTGTGGCCAATACCGATCATGGTGGGGACATTTCTTGCACCGGAGTCACCTTGGTGGTGTATTCGACATGGCCATCATGATCGTGCAAGACATGCGCTCAGAAGACTTGCACGCCGAGTTGGATTTGACCAGGTGACCGAGGATCGGCAATTGGCACGTAAGTTCATGCGGTAATGTTGTCTTGAGTTTGCAGCTGAATTTATACACAGTTATGATATACACGAATGAGATGGAAAAGCAAGTAGCGGAAGGTATATCTTACTGGGACTGCTTCAGAGGTACCGATCTGCGGCGCACAGAGATTGTGTGCTTAACATGGATGGCCCAAACGCTGTCAGGATCGGTTGTAGGCGGTCTGTCGTCGTACTTTTACGTTCGCGCTGGAATAAGCACGTCAAGCGCATACAGTCTCAGCTGGGGCCAGTCTGGAATTGGTGCAGCTGGAACTATCGCGTCGTGGTTTATTATGAACAGAGTGGGACGGAAGCAACTGATGTGTGGAGGTATGGTTGTAATGTTCATTCTTCTACTGTGAGTCCGGATCTCTTCCACTCTTCTCATATTCTCTAACAAGCTCCAAGAGTCGCTGGAGGCATGGGTATTCCTTCTCGCCCATCAATTGCGACATCGTGGACTGCGGGAACTATGGTTCTCCTATTGTCTGCCGTCGGCGACTTCTCAGTCGCCCCAGTAGTCTACACCATTGTGTCTGAGATCCCATCTACTCGCCTTCGAGCCAAATCTATTATCTTGGCACGCAATGCGTATAATATCATCAACCTCGCGTTTGTGAATATCATTTCATATCGCCAGTTTAATCCTCTCTCATGGAACTGGGGGCCAAAGTCCTGCTTCTTCTGGGCGGGCATCAACTTGATAATGAACACTTACTTATACTTCCGCCTTCGTGAGTAACATCCGATTTCTGTACCTGAGAAGATAATTAATACTGTTTGATCTGCTTAGCTGAAACAAAAGGTCGAACGTATGCCGAGCTGGACATACTGTTTGTGAGTCAACTCTCATCTGAATAGTTATCGGCATATTAATTCTATTGATATTAGGCCAACCACATCAGCGCGCGGAAGTTTGCCAAGACTAGAATCGAGACACTACAGTACAGCGCAGAAATGGAAGAAATGGATAAGGCACAGGCAATTGAGGAGGAGAGGGCTGACGTTGTGCCCGCAGCCAGAGCAGATATTGCTACTTCACAAGGAGAGAAATAAGAATATTTTAGTCTTAATGTTAGCCGTGAGTAGCATTATATGTCAGGTGGCGATAGCATGAAGTACTTAAATTTACGATCAAGCAGTCCTACAGCTTTACAATTAGACACCAAATCCAAATTAGTGGCTGAATTAAACCTTACGGGGCAATATGAACCTAGGACATGGCATAAGCCACCGATTGAACAAGGAAGGTCACTGAATTATCACATGCTTTCCAAAAGTCATACACCTTAAATACCATGAATTCAGACGCTATATAGGACTATATATTCACATCCTCCCATGGGCATATCATCTCAGAGCTTCATCTACTGTGAGGGGGAAATTTAATAGTCACCCTCGGAGGTGGTAAAGGCAGAGTCAACCGTGGCCTGCAGGGAGGTAATGGTGGCGGCATCCGTGGAGTCAACCTTGGCCTCGAGAGCCACGAAAAACGCATCAGCATCACTCTTGAGCTCTTGGAGGTTGCTTAGGACGAGAGAAGTGAAACCGGCGCTAGCGACAACGGAGGTCTGGGGAAGGTTAACCATTGTGTGATTTTTAGGGGACGAGGAGAAACAGTACCTTAGCATCAAGATCAGTGAGGACAGTAACAACAGCTGGGACAAGGGTCTGGAGAGCAGACACGATGCTGGCGGAGTCGGTGGTGCTGAAAGCACTGGACGAGGTGGTGTCGGAGGCGCCGGTGGTCAGGGCAGATTTGAGGTTGTCGACAGCAGTGACCAGGCCGAGGGAGGCAATCAGGTTTCCGTTGTAAGCTACGACATCGCTGGTGAGAGTGGCGACATCAGAGGAGATGGTGGAGATGTCGCTCAGAACAGTAGCAGCAGTACGGGCTTTGAGGGGGGCAGCGGAAGTGAGGGTGGAGGTAAGGAGGATGAGAACGGAGGCGGTGAACTGCATTTCGGAGATGATTATGGGCTTGTGGTAGAAGATTAGAGATTTTTTAATTTCAATTGCTTATATTTGCAGGCTTCTGGTGGTATTCTGTGGGGAAGTAGGGTCTCGAACGAAGGCAAAGAGATGATGTCTATATACTTTTTTGTCTGTCCATGACAAACAAGCCGAACTTCGTCTCTTCATGTGATTTTGCCATGTCGACGAGGCCGATATTCAGGTTAGATTCGCCGGTGATTTCCTATTTGAAGCCCACTTCCGGTGCAATCGCGGGCTTGTGATCGAGTGCGAAACTTCACATAAGCTCGAGAGGTATGGCCTGAGTGGATAGCACGGCAAGCTAAGGTCAAAAGCCACCGGGCTTAGGTACCTTACCTTGACATCAGTCATAGAAGGTTGTTGTGAGGTGCTTTTGAGGGGTAATGTTCTCATGCACAGAATACGTATCGAGCCTGGAGTCCGGGCCACATGTCGTAGCCGCTGGTCGTGGCGAAGTCGATGTAACGATTTAGAAGCGGCCAGGAACAAATTCCTCCAGTCAGGAGGTTGACGAATGCTTTGCATCTGGACATGTGGTCAAGGTAGGAAGGTCTGAAGGGATATAGCATGGGTGTATCGCATATACTGCAAGGAAGCTGCGCGCGAAGATGTACCCAAAAATTTAACAGCATCACGACTTTCAGGGCGTCAAGGGCTACGTACTCAACCAGGTGACGTGCTCACTTATAGCCAGAAAGAGGGGAACGTGGTACCTTGACAGTCCATCCGGCAGTTAAAGGGCGGTGCCAGGGGTAACCCGAGAAGTGCCAGACGCCACATTCTAGGAGGTGACTGACATTACACCGAAGACACCTTTTCAGGGCTGAAAGTGTTCTAGACATCTCATTAGCCAGTGAGAAGTTGAGATATGCAAGAGACTCCATGGTTGGTACTATACCAGGAGATCAACACCAGGTCCTGAGAGGGACGTGCTCTCACAGTGTGTACTGCACCCACAGCAGCACTTGACAGATATTGATCAGGGCGCAAATGCCGGTCAAGATGCAAGATTTTTTCTTCTTTTAGAATAGTGAAGCGTTCGCAGCGTAAGAACTAGAGGCATAAAAATGGAAGGTGGGAATCCAGCCGAAGCGGGGTAGTAGTTCCATCATCGGCTCAACTTAACTCAATATGGCGCAGATCTCGCGACGCTCCAAAATAAAGCTATATGATGGTGCAAGTATAGGCCCGATTCCGGTACGCAAATTATGCTTGGCTAAAGGTAAATGTGATGGACAAGTGATATTTGTACAACTTACCACCTTTTATTTCAGGTGTTCTAGCAACCTTGTTTAGCATTGTCAGACCAATACCTGTTGACCATCACCAGGATGCTTTTATATTGTTACATAATAATGGTAGCAATTTGATTTATAAACTAACCAATAGCCAGTTAGATATAAGTAGTCACGTTATAGACTCAAGGTACTACGAGAGGGTTGAGATTTTCTAAGAACCAGGTATATACGTGTAATTCTTATATGAAGTATATGCGCTAATGTACAGACACATTTTCTTTTATCCTGAACGCCATGCTCCCAAAATCAAATTTCTTGTAAGTCTTTTACCATTTAAGAGGCTTTTCCGGAAGAGGATGCCGCAGAAGGCGGGAATGGTGCCTTCGAGGAGCAACCCGAGATCTTTCCAAAGTACAGACCGTGAGCAGCAACACCACCTTCGAACAGCTCGCCGACCAAGCTGAAGGCCGAATTTGTTCCCTCGTTGCCGGCCTTAGAGAAGAGAGTTGCGTCGACGACTTTCATGTCGCTGGTAGAAACAGTGCCTTGGTCCTTGTTGATCCAGAACTCAGGATAGTAGTGGTCCCAGGCATTATTACCCCACGTATGTTCTGGGAGCTGCGGGACGACGTCGTTGAAGTGAGTAACACGATAATTGTTTCCTTTGGAAGGAGATTGACTCTGGATATAGTTGGAGATATCGGCATTGCCGAGCTTGGGCTGTCCGAAAGTGTACTAGATAGTTGTTAACGAAAACATTCTCGTTTAATCTCAAGGAGACTTACCATATCAACAGTCATTCCTAAATTTCGCAGGGTTGTGCCCAGCAAGGCAGACACTGCTCCTCCCAAGCTGTGACCAGTGACAACGACCCTGTAACTTGGGTTTTCTTTAGCTGCAGCTTGCACGGTAGGGACGACAACCGTTGCGGCATCTTTCATAGATCCATAAAATCCCTTGTGGACAAGACATCCATCATGGGAGTTGGCGGATCCGCAAAGGTCGGACTTGACTTGAAGAAGGTCCGCATCTGTAATTATATCGATTGGGTTACTCCAAATTTGCGTACCCTGAATAGCCACCACAATAAGCTTATTTTTGCTATCGGTTGCGACGTATCCAAGTGTCTTGGAACTGCCAGCTCTGGAGGAAGTTAGCTCGATTCGTTCAAGCCGCTGAGTGACAATTCAAGGAAACTTACTGGAAGGCATGTATGACTGTAGCTCCAGCACTCTCGACCAATGGACAGCTACCACCTTCCGAGGAGCAGTTCATCTTTCCATTCTTATGAACGTTGTCGTAGCAGTATGCTGCTCCTGCATATTGGGAGAACATGGTAAAAGTGGACAATTGGCTAGATGTCACTAGAAGGGGTTAGAATTTCTTTCAGAAACGGTACATGGGAATGGTATACTTGTAGTTCGCTGCTCAAGTGGGGCGGCATGGCTTCCTGCTGCGAGGAGAGCGGCAGCATAGGCTAGTGAGGTCCACATATTGTAAGCTGAACTTAAGGATTTGAGGGCGGGTATCTGTGCTGGAAGCTAATAGGCTTATTCAGTCGACAATAGTTGCCGACTTTAAGAGTGCCAGGAGAGGTAGGAAAGAAAGGAGATCACAAATATGTTGAGTTGAACAATATGAGAGAATCACTTCCTTATATGCTCGTCTGAAGATGTCAGGATGCGCTCTTTTGCGATACTACATAAAAGTATAGCCACCTCCGCCAGATTTTGAAGGCTCGGAATGTCACTTTAAACAGTACCACTATCTCTCCTAAGATTCATCCAAACTTCAAGGGAGGGGAGCAAGCATTGGGGTGCTTCATCCTCACGCCCCCAAAATACAGCATACCCCGTAGTCGGTTCAAGTTCCCTCGCTCCCGCGTGGCTCCCTCCGCACACCATCTTACTGTGCCTTCTGGGGCGGTGCCGAGCGCCACAAACTGCCGGGAAATGTAGATTTGCACGGGTCTAGAAAGATGTCACGACGAGGGCCAGCCGACAAGACGACTTTACAATGTTGGGATCAGCAAAGATGGTACTCGCTACAAAATATTCTTTCCCAAGTTACATTGACTGAAGATCTTCCGAAAGTTGTCTATTTGTGTCGCGTGCTTAACAAGGTCTCCTTCGTGGGGCTGAGTTCCCCCATATCGTGAGACATCCCTGATCCTATGTCCGTGCCAAAATAAATCTGGATCCTCGGCTACCTTAACTAGGAGTGCATGAACCTAAAGAAGGGCTGTAGGACGCAAGGACGCTTTCTCGAAGCGAGGCGCTTCTGAATTTGGCATACGACGAGGCATGCCTCCTACTCGAAGGCTGATATCTCTCGAGAAGGCTTATGTTTCCTACGAAATTGCTTATATTTGTCTTGTAGGCTTAGTACCTCGGTACTGTACTTTCATGGTCCGGAAATGGCTTATTACCCACCGGCGGCTGACCGTCTTGGATTCGGAAGAGGGCGCGGGAGTGAAGCGGGTCTGTTGCGGGTTCCCGTTATCAACCTCGTCGCAAAACCAATATAGATGCCTCTCCCGTCATCCTCATCTATGAACGCATCGCAAGACGTCTCAACGTAATGATAAGTATTGATCCACACTTGCACAAATCATCCACACTAGATGAGGGGTATTCTTGCCAGAGACCCATGCCACGGTTGAGTCCCGCGTGGTCTCCGTCGCCCCCAGCGTCCTTTCCGCAATTCCGCCTCCTGCCACTGGAGATCAGACGTCAGATATGGAGGTTGAGCCTCAGACCCCGTATCATTGATGCCCGTCTGAAGAGCTGGGATTGGACGACCCGAAAACCACTGCCAATAGAACCCGCATTTGACAATGGGCTTGCCCCAGTCCGCGCTCCACTGCCATCTCAGTTCCACGTTTGTCGTGAAGCACGAGACGAAGTTCAAAGGCTTTACAACACAATAGAAGACTCCTCAACGTTCTATGTTGCCCAAGAAACGAAAATAAATTTCGACTTGGATATTTTGTACTGCGCGACGATACTGTACGACCATAATGTATTGGGCCGAGACTCCTCACTCCTCGCTTCACCCGATGCGCCAGCGAATTGGTTTGTGCCATGTCGGCTAGCTTGGGATGAAAACGTCGTGTCTAAAGTGATGAGACTCGCTATTGTCCGTACCGAGCTACACATCTTGGACCCATGCATTCGACAGGTATACAGTGCCGTGGAGGGCCTCCAAAAATTTCCCAGCTTGCGAGAAATCATATTGATTGAGCCGGAAATATTAGAAGGACATGGTGTGAGGCTTTGGGAATGGGGAACCTATTGCCGGGACTCCTCCAGCAGGTGTAAGTTTAAGGGGCCGGTGGAGTTCGTGGAACCGGAGAAGTGGCAGCGGATAGGCGGTAAGGAGACAGCGCTCATGACAATGGAGTATTCCCAAATGCATCAGGGAATGAGATGGTTGAGGGATGCTGAAGCTGAGGCTGTGTCTGGTTGGGTGGCTCCTGACATCACGTACTATGGCTCCGTCAGGTGGAAGGATGGGTCAAAATCCATGGCACCATCGACTGGCTAGCGAGCGGCACAATAGAACAAAAGCGCCTAGCAAGCCTGGGGAAGCACTAATTAGCTCAACGAACTTACTCGCACTGTGGATCTATGCTCTGAATTATTAATAGCAATATGAGTGTAGTAATCTTACATCTGATATCGTGCCCATTTACTGTTCTGCAATATCGAAAAATGTGAAGAATTACAATCCATCTTTTCAACGCCATGCGCCTGTAAGACCCCCGCCTTAATGCGATTCATTCGGAAGTCCAATTTCTTCTATCGGCCATTGAAGCCATGGGCGCCACTCTTCATCTAGTTGATTGTGGATACGAGATAGCAATCTTCTGCTATAACCGTTGGTATACCAATTCCTCTCCAGTGGTTTGAATAACAAGCAATAATAAGCCAACAATACTAGAGCTGTAGGCTCTCTTTCCTTTAAAAGGAGCAAAAAATCCTCTCCAACCTGCACCGGCCAGGTATTTACCGCAACCCACAATGAGTAAGAGCCTCGTGCTTGCGCCGCCTCTGCTGTCGCATATGCTCTGACGAGGATGAAGAGTGCCGATGGTAAGGGAGAGGTCTGATACACGGCGGCTGTCTTTGCGATACTACTCTTCATCATCCCCATCAAGCTGCGCAATCGTTCATCATGAACCGATTTTTCTAGTACTCGGTCCTGTAACCCGCGTTCTACACCCCCTATAAGCAGCGCCTTGAAAGGCACGCACTCGATATTTGGCCACACCTTTTGGAAGATCTGACAACTGCCTCGGATGACTTTCAGCCAGAGTGGAAAACCCAGGTCATCCTTCCCCTTTACAAGCAGAAGGTCATCATCGTGCTGGTCCGCGGCAAAGCAGTGGATGAGGAGGAGCTGTGTGAACGCTAGCAGCGCCAAGGCGTTGTCAGTGTTCGGGTTTTCTATTTTAATCCGGAATTCTGGCAGCGCCATATTCTGGTGGTGGGCTGCTATGAGCTGGTACTGCTGCCTCTCGGCAGGCTGGAGGAATGCAAGATGCAGTGCTGAGCAGGCAAGGATGCCATGCTTCAGGAAGGGATGCTTGGCTGCGAGTTCAGGCACGTCAATGTGCCACACCTGCCTGCTAGTCTCGTTGTAGCCGATTTCGAGACAAGTGGAAGTTTGAAAATGCTGGAGAAGTCTGAGGTCTTCTGCGGTCGTCAACAGAGTGTTGCATTGAGCTGACGGATTGGGTATGCCCATTCCATTGTTGATGGCTTCGCTGTTGACCTCTGAGTGCTCTTCAGCCTGGGTGAGCGCTTCAGAAGATCGGGACACTATGAAGTATCTCAGCTGGTTGCCGCGGAAGAAAGTTTGCAATTCAACTTGTCGCCACTGAGAATCGTACGCTACTACTGCAGTGTGCTCTGCAGCCCAATGCATCTTCATGCGCTTGACAGTCGCACAAAGATGGTCACATCCACTGGCCTCGCAAGCTAGGCCACTGGTTGTAGTCAGAAAATGTACAGGATCCTCGTTGGGTCCTGGCAGGGCGACATCTTTCGGGTCTGCAAGGTCCAGCTCCCCTGCAAATTTTAGGAACTCCCGGCGGTTTGAGCGATATATTCGGTGAAGCTCTTTCAGGTGTCGAGAAACTGCCGACGGCTGTATGGCATAGTGACACTCCTTGCAAATCAAAACTCGATGTTGCGGGAGGTAGTGGAGAAGATCTGTAGGTTGGAGTGGAGTCGGGGCCATGACGTTTGCAAGCCCAAACACCGATTCGTAGATCACTCGCCGTTCTGAACGTAGCTCCAATAAACCATAAGGGACTATGGGAGATACGAGGGACGGAATGGCCCAGAATTGCTGGCGAGGCTATTTTTTCACAGAACAGCGGGTGCCGTTCCAGATAAGTAGATGCAAAATGTGGCGAACCACATTCGGATGGCTTGATTACCAAAATAAATCGACGGTGCCGTTCTCCATGCAGATTGGTGATATTTCTCGCTTAACGCGGGATCTGGGCCCCCCTTGTTGTATACTTTCCGTTTCTCTACATTGCGTTGCGTTGCACAGCAGCCTTATCGTTCTCTTCTTGAGACAATGAGAAAGGAGGATTGTAATTACGAAGATTATTAATAAGGGGGTCATCCGGCTTTATAAAGAGTTTCTGGGTGCCATCTCCCAAGGTATTGACTCTGTGATGCTTGGACAACTGCTTTGACTATATTCGACAGCGGTCAAACTTTATTCTCTTTCTTATCACTCTACTTGCATTTCCAGAGGAATTTCAATTCACCCTTCTATTTAATTCCATTAAAACCCTCTGTGCAGGCAGTACTAAGGACCGAGCAGTGAAAGATCGCCAACTGCATTTCAAAAACGAGACTGATCTGGACGGAACATGCAGAATATAATCGTTCTCGGAGGCAACTTTGCCGGCATTAGCATTGCGCACCACCTCCTTCGCCATACTCTCCCCCTACTCAACTCTACCAATAGTCCCGAAAAGTATAAACTCACACTTGTATCATATTCCGACCATACCTACTTCAACGTTGCCGCTCCTCGGGCTCTCGCCGCTCCAGAGAAGGTCCCTCTCGAGAAGATTTTTATTCCAATCAGCACGGCATTTGGCAGTTACAAAAGCTCCGAGTTTACCTTCGTTCATGGAGAAGCATTCGAGATTGACGAGAATGCGAGGACCGTGTCCGTCAAAGATGTAAGAACCGCTGAGACCAATTCTCTGCCGTACGCCGTCTTGGTGGTCGCAACAGGAACACGTGCAAATATCTTATTCACATTGCATGGAGATCACTCCAACACAATTGCTGCATTTCACGACATGCATGCGCGCCTACCCGAGGCGAAATCGGTCGTCATCGCTGGAGGCGGTCCAACAGGCGTCGAGGTTGCAGCCGAGATGGCCTTTTTCCATCCCGAGAAAGACGTTACTCTTCTATCTGGGACATCGCGTCTTCTTAGTCGAGTTCAAAATGCCAGCATATCCCGCAAAGCAGAGAAGAAACTCGCCGCACTCAACGTAAAGACAATTCATAATGTGCGAGTGACTGCGGCAAACAAAACCAAAGACGAAAACAAAACCTCTCTGGAGTTCAGCGATGGCAGCACTCGTGTTGTTGATATCTACCTTGATGCTACTGGAGGCAAGCCAAACTCTGGGTTCCTTCCCGCTAGCTGGCTTGATATCACTACCAATCGAGTCGTCACTGATGGCGAGACACTTCGCGCAACGCAAGCACCCGCTGGTGTCTATGCCATTGGCGACGTGGCATCGTACTCCAAGTGTGCAATCCCAGATGCGGCATGGCCGGCTGCGGCACTTGCTTACTCGATCTGGTATGATATACAGACAGGCAAAATTTCTAGTGCTAGCAGCAAGAAGTCTGAGCAGAGTAGCTCTAGATCGGGCGCTAATTTATCTGCGATCAAGGAGAAGAAATACAAACAGATACAATCGGACATGATTGTAGTCCCTACTGGTCCTAAGGGTGGTGTTGGCGTTATATTAGGTTGGAGTATTCCAAGTTGGCTTGTATGGCTGCTGATTGCAAGGACTTTTGGTGTAGATAGAGTGCCGAAATGGGCCGCTGGGCTCTAGACTCCTTCATTATATTTTGTTTTCGAGGATTATTTTGTTACTAGAAGAAATCAGATGTTATCCGGAAGTGGGTATTGGTACGGAAGCGTTGCTAGGAATAGCCAAGGTTTTTTTTTTTTTTTTTTCAGATTCTGCAATTAAAACACTTTTCCAGTGCAGCTTCGCGGATATGTTTAAATTATTGTTCATGGTGAAATAGCTGGTCAAGGTCGGTTAGGAAGCTTAAATTTTAGTAATTGCTTCAAAATAACATGTTAACATGATGGGTTTACCGGAGATCAAGATTGTCCTGAGTATGCTCTAATACCTGGCTATGGAGGATGGTGAATTGAAACGTTTTGTCGGATAACAGGCTTTTTTCATTGCGCTCTTAAATTGTAATGAAAGAGTGCCATCTCCGACTGAGAGATTGTCGATGGCCAAAGTAAACAGTTCGTCGAGTATCTGTTGCGGAGTAATGAGTTGATTATATTATCATAGGAGAGTTCACGTAAATACATACGCGGCGTAGTTGAACGCCAAATACAGGAGTTTTTTATTGTCCTGGCTATCAACAAGAGTAGACGTGTGAAAAGTAATCTCTCTCATCGAATAAATTGGTTGATTGAATTAATTTGAGCCTGCCTTGTTACAACACAATGCGGGACATGGGTATTAAGACGGCTTTCAGACAATGGCTGATGCATCAGCTGAGCGACTGAAATGGACATATTCGACCCAGCGTCTTCTTATAGCACGTGAAAGTCTAATATAATGCAGTCTCACTGCTCGGCGAAAGGACTTGAGTTCAGTCTCATTTCCCCTTCCGATGAAATGGTTTTCCAAAGACAGCGGTGACGTCCAGAAGACGAGGCCAGCCATAATAATATTTGCCCACTTTCGCCATACCGGCACATCTGGGATATAGCACGCTACAGGGGTAAATTCGAAGTACATAACAATATTTCCAGCTACGTTGAGGATACGTATAGCACTACAGCGGCCTGATTAGCGACTCTGCTCACGGGGATAGCTAGGTTTTGGAATCGGGATCATGTCGCTTACATATTCACCGCAAGTAATACTATCAGAGATATGGTAGCTCCTACGCTTTTACCTGCAGGAGGATTTCGAACGTGCTTTGCGAGGAAGTAGGTAGGCGGAATCCAGAGACATAAGATAATGAACTGGAGAGTACCAACTACATGGTATGTCCTTACCTGCCGACCTCGATATATGTTGATTGTGTTAATGACGCCCATTAATAAGAAGGCAATCTTGAAAACAAAAGTTAGCCTCCGTTAATGTCCACACGGCTTGTCTTACCGTCGGTCTTTTATCGTGCACTTATTAGCGGAGAATGTACTCACTATAGCTGGGGCGCACACTATTGCTTGAGAGGAAAAGTTTTGCATAGCTACTTGGAATACAGAAACCGAGAGCCCACCCTGTAAGATGTTTAATATAACGTGGATGCCACACACGTTTCTGTAATTTTTCCTGCACTTAACATGGAACTGCTGGTCGTCCCTGGTGGGCCAACCACACCACCAGCAAATGTATGTAGCCTCCAAAGTCTTTGTCATATACACCTTATCACCAGGAGTCAAAAGGCGATTCTTGACAATGCAGCTTTCGCATCGCGCGGTCAGAGGCTCTGGGAACAATTCATTTCCTGACCAGAGAAGCTTTCTTCCTGTGGGCTCTTGTCGCAGGCAGTGCCTACAAACAGTGGAAAGTTCGGCGTTCAACCCATCGGGGGTCAAGGCTAGTCGCATAAAATTAATCGTGATCAGAGACCGATAGAATCGGTTGGTTTGTCGCAAGGCTTGCAGGTCATTGTAGGAGAGATGGGAACATATCAGAGGTTGCAGCTCGAGAGGGAGGTTCACAAGTTGCAAATTTCGGCTCTTGCCCACAAGAGAGAGTTCTATTAGCGACATACTTCTAGAAAACGCATAGAATATTTGGAGAGGCCTGCTCAGAGATTCTCATGCCATGGGCAATGAGCTCCACATTATTTTAAGCATTCAAATTCTCGACACACTTCACCCGCGTTAGGCGTCTACCTATTCCCGTGTGTATAAACTGGGCGTTGGCTCGGTTAAGACGTCCGAATGTCTGCAGACGATCCCGCTCCTGTCCTATTGGTAGAGGACATGAGATATTTTCTACTACCCAATCCATTCCTGCCAAAGATTTAATACCTCCTCAGCCTTGTCAATAGTAGCAAAATCCCGCAGGCTTGTCACATGGACTTTATGCACTATATCCGCTTTAACCCCGTCCTCTTTCTCCCATGCACATGTGGCATCTTCAATAAGGCTCACAATGCCTTTTCTTCCATCTGCGCCATCACAAACTCCTAGATTTTCTGCCATTCGTACGGTTGAAGTAACGCTTTGATCCAAAGCCAGTCCAGCAATCCACAATCTGCCAAGATTGCCACCAAAATGGTTCCTGAGGACTTCCTCGAGCTTAGTGCCGATGAAGGCTGAATGTACTCTCTTCTCAATAACAAGCTCACCGTCCCTGGGAGCAGCCCAATTCTGAAACAAGAAACCCAGAGAAGATGGCGATAGGGGAGAACCGAAGTTTGTAGAAGCGTGTTGTATATGTATAATTTTATGGGGTGGTGGCAATGACGCGGAACCAGCGGAAGAAATGAGTGAACGGTATGTTGCAATCAATAACTTTGCATTTCGCTCGAAAGATGGATTGCTTGGAGAGTGGCCCCAATATGAAGGATGCTTTAAGCCTTCCTGGATATCGATGAGGAGGAGGACAGTTTTGGGTTGTGGGATCGAGGACATTTCGATGCAAGGTGAGTAGTTTCAAACTAGCCTCGACTCCAATATTGCTGAATATATATTGTTGCGCAAATATAAAAGATAGTCAATTTAATCAGGAAATACACTGAAAGTTCAGATCTGCTTCACGTTTGAACCCTCACTGATTTTCATGTCGAGTCATATTTCTGGGATGCGCTTAACCGACCTAGCCATATCAGGTTATGGCGGAGTCTGCTCCGGTCATCGGCCGCGTTATTTCGTAGTACATCAGGTCATTGATAGCGCAATGGGGATTGTGCGTCTTCTAGATTACCATAGGAGATGGGGTGGATGCTGTAGAGGGAAATTCAAAAGAGCAGCAAGACCCTGCTAGTTCAGGACACAAGCGGAGATGAAACATTGAGCCAGGATTGTCCAGGAACCAGGTATCAATAATTCAACCTATCTATGCTGGTAACGGGTCTTGTAATCCTTGGTTCTTTGGAACAGCGCTACGTCCTCCTGAACTGCTAACAGCGATATTCGCAGCATTCACCGTGTGACTCCTTCCCCACTCCAACTTTCGTGGCTTCATGTAGAGTTCTAGGACCTCGTCCGTGACTTCTTTCCGTCGTGTTTGATACCCGTTCACGTATTCTTGAAGCAAGGTGATGCACTCCTTCTTGAGATCGCCTGTTGTTAATGTACCAGCTCTGTAGGCCTCAGCAATTCCTTGAATTTTTGCATCATCCTCTTCAAAGTAAGTGAGATACTGATAGGTCACATCGATGTCGGGATTACCACCAAATTCACGATGCTCCTCGAGTGTTTCGCGACCTCCGCTGAAGGCATACCGGTTGATCTTCTTCTATTAAAAGGAGATTTGTTAGCGAAGCAGAGTAAAATATTAAAATCCGACTTGCCTTGATTTGAGCCGGAGTATCACTCATAAATATAGCGGAGTTGGGGTTAGAGGAAGACATTTTCCCACCGACACCTTGCAATGCAGTAAGAAAGCGTGAGTGAATAAGAGCAGGTTTTGGGCCGGGGCGAGCCATGCGATGGCAGTTGTCTCTGAGAAGTCGAAAGTAAGCATCCTGATCAATGGCCATCGGAATAAGGCATTGCATCTTTGCAACAGTCTCTGATCGCGTCGCGGAAGGAACGTCACTCCAAAGCTCGGGATACGATGTGGCAAAGGCTGCGGCGCATTGTAGTGAGGGGAAGAAGATTCGGCCTGTATTGGTACTAGAATAACTCAGTCTCAATTCTGAAAGAAGGCCATGATGAATACCTTTCATTAAAGCCAAAGGCCCCCCGAACTTGGCTATCGTCGCAGGTTAGAAATCAGTCGCAAAGTATCGATAATGGAATGGCACATAGAGAACATACTTGAAGGTTAATAACTTTGAGAACTCCCAGGCATTCATCAGGAAATGATTGCTAAAATACTTTAAGTCGCTGTAAATAAATGTTTTCTTCGGGTCAAATCCGACTGCGATAATGTCTCTCGCATTTTCCATGGAGAACTCCATAGCTTGTTCAAAGGTCAAACTCTCTCTAAATAGTGCCTAAAAAGGTTAGAAGATCTATTAAGTGAGGTGAATGAAGAATTACCTTCTCGTCATCTGTAAGCATGATCACGCATGGAACATCGAAGACATCTTGTAGCCACTTTGTGAATTCAAATGGGATAGTATGCCCAATGTGCATGCTACCGCTGCTTGGCCCGCGACCCGTGTAAAGAAAAAACGATTCACCGCGCTCGTATGTATCGAGAACCTTATCAAAGTCGCGGTGGCTGAAGAATAGTCCTCGGCGAAGCCAGCGGTGGGGTTTGTGGCCGGTAAGCTTGGTGAACCTCTCTAGAAGTTTCTCGTCGATTAACTGCGTATTCCACTTCCTTGACATCGGTGGTTAGCAATATTAACAGTAGTCAAACAATTTGCAGGAGACTTACTTCGAGATGGCGACATAGTCAAATGCCAAAGCGTTTCCTTGACTGTCTTTGCCCGCATCAACAGACCACGGATCGATTTGTTGCTCCTGTGGCTGCTGTTGCTCAGGAATAGGTACGGTCGGCCCGGATTTGGGCTGAGGTTCTGAAGCCTCCATTGTAGTTTGTCCCACTAAGATTACCGTTTGGTGTCAATCGTGGAAATCTGTGCAGAAATTGAGGCGGGGAGACACCTGGTAAAGTGTCGAAATTGAGGGTCGACTCATCCCCGGCCCGAGAGATTATCCGAAGCCCCTCGCTAGGCTGTTTTGGATAATATAATCACATGACTGAATGTTTCTCCTTACAGGAAGCTGGAACCTACCTTAACCCTGGAATTTTTATCTTGGGTCCAGCTAAATCCAGGTCAGGATAGGCTATGCCCATGTAAAAATTTTGATATCAGACTAGCTATTTTTTATGCCGAGAATTTGCTTTGATTTCTTCCTGACCATCAAAATATTCTTATCCAAGGCGCTGTTACATCCGATTAGCACAATATGTATATGTCCAAAAGCATCCTAAAAAAATTATTTAAGAGATTGTAGCTGATGAAATTAACGTAGATTAATAATATTATTATATTTTGTACTGTGCCGAAGAATGAGCAAGATGACACAAAAGCAGCAGGTTGGGTGAGATAACCGTAATATATTAACAGATATCCACTTCAGAAAGAGAGAAACATAAAATTTACGGCCCAATTTGCTATATCTGAGAGTGAAACTTATCAATTCCCGGCGAGAGGTTATTACTGAATTGAACCGGGAGAGATCTTGTAGAGTTACTACTCAGTCACCTACAGCCAATCCTTAAACCATTCAACAGCGCCTCTGAAAGCACGTTCCTTGGCCAAGCGGACCATTTTGATACTCAGATCCCCTCTGACGCTAAACCCATGGGTTGTCGCACTGAAAACAGTGCTCATCCAAGTAGCTCCCGCTTTCGTTAGAACATCCTCAGTCGCCCGACGGATTTCCGGCGTATGAATATCATCAGTCTCCGCAGCGTAGATCGCCAGCTTCTTTCCACTTCCCACCTTGGCAACTTCGTCAAGCGTGTAGAACGATGGATGATTAACGACTCCGACGTCAATTACCCCCGAACCCAATAATCGGATGATGAACCGACCTCCGAAACAATAACCTACCCCTGCGATCTTCACGTCTTCTCCATATGTCTTACGGATGTACTGCACGATCGTTTCAAGGATTGGATCGATGGCAGGAGGGCCATGAGACTTCTTCCACTCTTCCCACTCTTCCTCAGTTTGAGATTTGGGATATGGAGGTGGTACATAGTCAGCACCCTCCGAAGGAGGAAGGACTGCCTCTTTGCCCTCGGGGAAGTGTGGGGGTTGAGAGATAGGCACACGTTCCTGACCACGGAATTGATCTGGCATAATAACGTCGCAGTTGAGATGGGTAGCGAAGGAGTCGGCGAGAAGTTGGGCATTTAAGAAATAAATGCTATGGCCTTCCGTCAAGTGAAGGAGGACTCGTTTGCCATGTTGTTTCTCGGCTGGCGACACTTCATTGCCTGTCTTCCTGGGATGCGCAATGTAAGTGTCAATACCATCGATGGTAATAATTTTACCAGTTGACGTCCCCTCCCAGATTGGACTAGGAGAATTTGGATCGCAGCAAGGATGAAGCTTTTCAGCCATGTTATGTTATGTGGGATGTGTATAGTATGTCCAATCCTTAGGTGATGGAATGGTACATGAGCAAGAGAACTTAGAGAGGTCGCATTTATAGCTGGCGCGAAGGCCACGCCCTTCCATTGACATGGGACCGAGATGCACGGTGTCGGAAGTTGGGCACCTTTTATTTTGGCCACAATGTTACGTGAGTTCTGGAAGTCTCTGTATGGAAAAAGAATTGCCGAATTGTTGTCTGAACGATATGGCGCAGGGAAGTTGGCTTGCGCTGTTACTTGCTGTAGTAGCCACTTAAGCCTAACTAGATCCGGTCAACATGCATGGGTCTTCTTAACATCCAAATTTAGTAGCATAGTAAGTAGGACTCAACGCAAGGTGCTAGGCTATTGAAGTTTCATACTATAGAACCATCCACTGACATAGTGAGTTAGTATCCCTCCTCTAGGCCCCCAACTCCGTCCCACGTAACTGCACAGTAATCACTGCGCCGACTCAGACTAAAGTAAACCTCACCAATTCAGAGTCATTCTCCCAAAGCTCGCCTTCCATCATTCCTGTAATCCAAACCGGGCCAACCACCCTCCAAATGAGTTCTTCCCCATCCTGCTCTCGGTTTATTGGCCTCAGCACCATCGGTCTCTCAAGGCCCGCTATCAGCACAATAACATCCTTCTCCTCGATTACGTTGTTGCCAGTTCCCATATACCCTCTACCAGTAGTAAAATATATCATATCCCTTGTCAACATCCAGATTGCATGATGTAGTTTTGCTGTTAGCGGAAGAGTTTTCAAGGTACACAAAACCTGCCACTCCTCAATATTCGTCAGATGCTCCAGCTCAGGGTTTTCATAAAACTTTTCCTTAATAAGAGGATCCTTTTTTACATATGCAAGTTCCTTGGCACTTTCCTCTTCTGGGAGGAACCGGTGGATCAAGCCAAGCCAAGTACTCAAGGCAGCTTGATCATTATCTGCGGAGTCATGATTAAAAAATGCCACACTATATCCTCGCACCAGAACCTCTCCGAATGCATTCATAAGGCCCGCCGCATCTCCATAAATAGCATAACCACAATGGTTAAAAAGAAGTTGAGTCCAGTCTCGAAACGCATGAACTGTGCGCATGAATCCGACCTCAAGGTTAACCAGCGGTCCGTCTTGAACTTTCGCTCCCTGACCTTCCGGCTGCCATGTAGTGAGGTTCGATTTCTTGTACACAATATCCACCATCTTCCCGGATACAATAAGAGTTTTGTCATTATCTAAGAACTGAAACTGCGACCGGGAATTCTTGGTTGCATTCGGCCGTCCAGACGAATCTCCAGCTCTCCAAGGTCCATCAAAGTCCGGAACCCACGATGGCGTATTCAATTTAGAGCCAAGACCAGATACCAGCTGCAGAAGCTTCAGGTCCTGCGTCTGTTGGCAAAGCTTCACTGTGAATTCCCAATATATCTCATCAACTGTTTTTAGGTAGCTAGGCTTTGGTAATTGAAGCCCCTGCTCAACGAGCATTCCATAAAAGCCATAGACTCGGTCTTTGGGATCGGACACCCCACATGCCCGGTTCCGATGCATCATGAGATAGGCATTTCTTGCTATGTCAGACTTATTAATTCTAGATAGTCCATGCGTGATAAGATATTCCGTCCAGACGTGGTGATTGATAGGAGTTGTGTCTGTCATGGCGTCAAACAACGCGAGTTTCATTACGCCCCCGGTCAATAAGTCTAAGGGGACTTCCTGTTTCCCACAACGAACCACAGTTTCTCTCAATAGAATCCGGGGATTAGGTGCCAACGTTGCCTCTTGGATTGTCCATACTCTTTGCCACCAAGTCCGGCGTGCTAACTCCCGTATAAGACCCGTATGACGATTTCCTATGATCACTTCAGCAACTTTCTAAGCCACTTCTTATGGGGCTGTTACGCATCATATATATGTATAGCCGTCGTGTCAACCAACTTGAAGTCGGGAGACACAAACAACACCAGTGGAGCCAGAGATACTTGAAAATTAGTCCTTCTTTGGCTGCCGGACCACCAAGCCAAATGACCACCCTGTGAGCCCGTTTATAGATATCGCACATGAGAGGGACTTGCGCTGCCTTCTCGTCGCGTGAATCTTGGTCAATGCAGATTGCGTCAATCCACACAACACAGCCGAGGTTCCTTGGCCGTAGTAACCGCAGAATAGCTTCGCAATTCTTCGTCACCGCCAGCCGCTTCCCTTCGCACAGGATGAATCGGTCTGGCTTCTGATCATCCCAAGTGTACGAAATGGCGGTATACATGCCGGAGGTGAATTTTCTGTCGAGGTGATGGGGAAGGAGCTCGCATTCGACATATTGCTCCCTTCCACTACGAGGGGCATGCACGCGGAGGATCCTGATATGCCGCTCACTCGGCAAGGCTTTGTACTCGTAGTCTTCGAAGTCGTTGTATTCCGCTGCCACGCCATTCGAAGTGTCAGCGGTCGGGTCACTTGATAAGACTTCTTCCGATACATCTTCTACACCCTTTGAAGACAAAGCAATCCAGGTGAGATTATAAACTATCCTCCATGGCAAGAACAAGAGTCCAACAGGAATTGAGAAGACGGCGGACAGGAGCCAGACCACAGATACCACCCCTATAATTGAGAACCAGATCAGCATATTACAGAGATTGGTTGAACTAGGCTGCGCCGTGCACTCAAGTCAATAGTTTGAAGTCCACATCCAGCCGCACCGCGCTGAACTGTTGCCTCGCTTATTCCCCCGACCCCCGCCTCTTCTAGGCCCCAAAAATATCTAGTGCTCTTTAATGAAAAGCAAATTAATTTTACTAGAGAGTAAGGTAAATAAGTGTCTCATAGCATAAATAATAATCAACCCCAAACGATCAGCATGATTATCAACGACTGCAATTTATTAGAATATATTAGAAGATATTACAAACCAAAGTACGCTGTTGCTATATACAACCTTCCATTAATAATATATTGAAAATACTAATTAATAGTAAATAATAAAGGGCGGAATATTCCTCACGAATTGAGATAATAGTGTTCTAGCCCCTAAAGCCCCCTAAATCGAGAGCATCATGAAACAGCGCTTATTGTTTCTATCCCTTTTTCAGAGGGCCCGCAATCCTGACAGTTAGCGGATCATGTTCTTGCTAGTGCTGCTCACCCGACGAGAATATATTCTAGAAAAGTTTAGTACTCTGCAATCTCACCATGTATGAGATGAGACCGTTAATAAAAGAATTGCCAATCAGGTTGTAGGGGCCGAGTCCATAGAAGGATCAGCATGATGTTTGTCACCAATAATTATTACTGTGACTTTCTAATACCAAAAGTAGACAATGTTACTGTACAAAAGAGTATTTCTCTCGTAGCAAAGTTACAGTATTGAGAGCAAAACAAGTGTTGGGATGGGAGCTGAGGGATGAGAAAACTGGAACATGCCGGTCGACTGAATTGCATGGGACTCGCATTTCATCCCTAGCCGAGCCACGCGTTCGTGGGAGGAAAGGAAAACAAGCAGATAAGTTACCCTTCCGTTCAAACATTTCATTTCACATGCTCACCTTGACCCTCGTAAACTTCCTAAGTAGTCATTTTCGTGGTCGATCTCTGCGGTACCTCAATCACTAATATCCCGCAGTCGAAAGGATTGATGACCAAGCCCTTGATCTCATCTCGATATTCTCCGCCGAGCCAATCACCACGACCATTAATTTATTACCAAGAAATTAGCCCGGTTATAAATCCTCTCAGACGGGAGCTCACCATGCAGGCCAGGGCCTCGGAATCGTCTCCGAGTTGGTATACCGGATTAGGTATATAGAATGCTGGAAACGCGGGCGGGACCGCTTACGTGAACTTCAGAGAATGCCGCGACAACCAGCCAAACAAGTGAGGTATTGGTGCCACGACATGGGATTCTACTGGTTTAGGTTCTCTCTTCCCCGGAATGATTTCCTCCCGGCACCTTGGGTCCACTACGGTCTTGGCTTAGAATAGCTCACCCGGTCGCGATCGCGGTGAACGGTCGCCGGGTGGGTGGACGGGGAGGCTGTGTACAGAAACACCCGCCTCTGACTGGACACCCAAATAAACACACCTGCGCCCGTCAGCATCACCAACCAACCCAATCTAGCGGCCCCTACTTGTTCCGGCTGCTGTGCCTAAAAAAAACGTGAGAGCCACAGCTCACCGCGCCTAATGCACTGCGCCCAGCCAAGACATAGCCCTACCGCGCTTACCGTGCGCACTGATGGGAGTTCTGCAGCCTGTCGTCAGTCAGATGCCTCTCACTGCGCCATCTGACACCCAAAAATGTATTCGCCAGGGTTCGGAGTATGTGGAATTACATGGCAGACGTTGGGATGCCCTCATTTCCTATAAGTTTCGACGAACCGCACCACCATGAAACTTTTTTTTACCTCCATCTCATCAACAACATCATCTCTCTCAACTCTTAACTTTCCTATATCTTATCTCATCTCCTATCTCTTTACTCCTTATCTCTCACCCCCTAAACATCTCCACCCCGCGATCCCTCGAAATCAAAATGGTCTCTTTCGTCGCACAAGCCTCCCTAATCGGGCTCTCTTGCCTGCCCGCCCTTGTCTCGGCGGCTCCATTTTCCTTTCCCCTCTCCAACGGCTTCCCAAACATCACGGCTCCCTCTAATCAACTCACCATCATTCAAAATAAGGCTCACGGCAGCCTTCCTAACGGCGGCCCACCAGCAAACATCTCTGCGAACACCCTGACTAGTCTGCAACTTATTGCCTTCAACGAGTTATCTGAGGTCGCCTTCTTCACTGAGCTTATCAGCAACGTTACAAATAATGTCCAGGGTTATCGGATTCAGGATGGCGCTACCCGCCGGTTCATCCTTGAAACTCTCAAGAACGTTCAGGCACAGGAGGAGCTTCACGCACTGAACGCCAACAACGCAGTTAACCACTTCAGCCAAAACCCTATCCAAGCTTGCCAGTACAACTTCCCCGTCTCCAATTTCGAAGACGCCATCGCTCTCGCATCAACCTTCACTGATGTCGTCCTCGGTACGCTCCAGGATGTGGTGACTCTCTTTGGTCAGGACGGAGACAGTGGTCTCATCAGGGGTGTCGCTTCAGTTATCGGCCAGGAGGGTGAGCAGGACGGCTACTACCGCTCGATCCAGGGCAAGCTCCCCAGCGCCCTTCCATTCCTGACCGCCAGCACTCGAGAGTTTGCCTTCTCTGCCCTCAACCAGCTGTTCGTCGTGCCAAACTCCTGCCCTAACTCCAACATCATCAAGCTACCCGTCTTCGGTGCTCTCAGTGTCCTCACCACTCCCGATGTCATCGTCGACAGCCAGAAGGTCTCCTTCATGGTCGATGCCACCACCACCAACTGGCCATCCGGTAGCTCGACTCCTCTGTCTCTCGTCTACATCAACCAGCAGAACACTCCTGTCGTTCAGCAGATCGAGAACATCCAGGTCCAGGGCACAACTGTTACCTTCGATGCTGCCTTCCCATTCAGCAAAGGCACCTTCGGTAACGGTCTCACCATTGCTGCTGTCACCAAGACCAGCGGCCCATTCGCCTCTGTCGATGCCGTCGCCCAGGATACTCTCTTCGGCCCTGGGCTGATTGAGATTAACTAATGTTGGAAAAAAAAATGGATTTGTACATGGGGCAGACTGGTATTCGACACGGGCGTTAACTAGACGGGCATTACATTATACATAGCGTTGCATTTTGGGGTCTACGGGCAACTCTAAAAAGAGTATAATATTTAATATACCAACCTTTGTCAAACACACATCGTCCCAATATTTCTCAGTGATTGCAATTGTGATTCAAGTTTTGGAATTCCTAGAAAGACTGACAAAACTCCGGCTCACCTCGTCCACTATCCAGCGATCTGGCTCGACCGAGGTCGAGCACCAAAGTACCCGCGAGGATCGTAATTTCTCCTAATACCGCGGTATAAGGGCTTCGTAGTGCTCACCCTGGAAAGCCTGCTGGTAATTTGGTTCTCGCGTATCAGCCTCGTTCAGTTAGCATCCCATGTCCGGGAGCGAGGTCCTCGGGCCACCCGCCAAGACCTCTCCCCCCAGTGTTGAACCATGGATAAGACGAAAAGTGACCCCACTAAACCTTGTTTCCATCTTGTCTCTCCTCGTGATATCCTCTAATCCTATGCTCTCCCTCCAGCCGAACCCTCTATGTTGATCGTATGTGAGTTATCCTTTGCCAAAATTCTAATCAATAATTCTCTTCTCGTAATAAGTTCTCAGAACATCCTAGACCTATGGATCGGACGTATGCACGAGATGGCGCTCTACAAATATTGCTTGCAACAGTATCCTTTATTACTGAAGCGAATTGCTTTAGAAATTCTTCGAGAACCCCGCTGGTGATATATGGTGCTGGAGTGTGGAGACATCATTCGTGAATCGGAGACATTCAAAAGGAAGTCTCAATAATGGTTGGGTCCCTGAAAGTATCCGCCATTTTGTCTGTATTTTGCCGCAGCTCGGATTTTTCTTCTCAGAGATCAGGATTTCCAACTATCTTAGCAAGCTGCAGAGCAGGGGGATCCGGTTCCACTTGGTGTTGCCAGGCGGCTATTCCATGGTAGGAAGGAGGATCCAATTCCATTTGCTGCTGAAAGGCTACCACCCCTTGGTTTATCGACAAGAAATTCGTGTCTAGTGAGATACTAACAATATCATTGAGTTCTTTCCCGGAGGTCTTTACATAACGCTTTGAGGAGCCGGCTATGCCATAACGGTAGAGATCCTGAGCCCAATCAATACTATAGTGTGTAAGTAGCCATACGGTGATGATTTTAGATGATATTCTTTCATATTTGGAAGAACAGTGGACCGAAACCGAAGATTACCTGACGACGGGGCACCGGGTTCTCGTGTCAGACAGGCCGTTATTGTCTATTATGCCCACTGCTCTGAGTGGTGGCAACCAGGACGAGTTATAGCTTGCGCTGATTTTGATCAGGATGTGATCAAAGTTACGCGAAGAAAGGCAGGCCGCAAAAGAGCCGTGGCTACTAAAGGCGATATTCCCCAACAGAAATAACAACTTACTACTTTAGCATGTCTCTATATTTTAGTCCCACTACTCGTGTCAATGCGGATTTTACAATGTTATTAGATTAACTTTCATGGGCTAGAAATCCCGATACCAATGGCGTAGATGTACTCGGCACTGATTTGCCTCGTCTGGGTCGAAAATTTGATTCGACAATTGAGCCGTTTTGCCAGGGGAAGAGTAAACGAAGGGAAACAAAGTATTTGGTTATAAGCCATTGCTGTATTGTTTTATTTTGGGTTGTAGAAACCTGTGAGAGAACACAATGTCAATTGGGACATATGTTACTCGACTGACAGATATGTCCAGGCCAGCGGACATTATAATCTTCGACAAATGATTTTGCATTTGAGCCATCGTTAACTAAACTCTCTAACACCTTCGTTTAGTGAACAAATTTTGCCGTATATTTATGAATATCTCTCTATTTAACTATGGAGCTTGATGTATTCGTAACAATTGGCGTCGATTTTCGAGGTAGAAAGAGACGGATTCTGACGGGACCATGAACGATTAACAGTGCTCGTACTTTTATATGCAAATAATCCCAAGCAATCGGACTTACCATACTCCCAGATATGAACAGCACTGGGTCCTGGAATCCTCTCGGGATTTATATAACTTTGGTTTAATCTCCTTTGAAACGGTAGTCCAATTTCATACGGCTGTAACTGTCGGCCTGTTCAACTTCATTAGCCATCTGTAAATGCAAGCCAAAAATGCTCAAAGCAGACTCGTGCGTTGGTCCCTATTCCTCCCTCTATCGATCCGACGCCAAATGCAAATGATGAAAGGCGTGCATGCAATGAGGAGAGACAGGAGTCCGATTAGTGCCTCTGCTGAGAGACTCATTTTAATGAAAGACTGGCCAGAAAATGTTCTAAATTAGTGCCAAAGGTATACTTTTCAAGAAGGTGATAAAATAAACAGAATTCTGGGCTGTCACTTAAGTTTTGTTTCGCGGGATGCCCGGGGACTGTCTAATAGTTAGACGCATGAAATAGCAAACATCGACGTACCAAGACGGAATTTGAATCGGGGCCTTTTGGAAATGCCCTATCAATGGGCCTGACATTCCATTGCGCCTTGCTTATGAAAGGAACAAGAATGTGATGCAGAGGAATCTCAACTCCATACAGTGTAGAATTGGCCGCTGCGTCAATTCGGTGGGAGACCAAAGTCCAAACCACAGGGGACCCACTTATTTCAGCCAATCCAAAGCACGCAAGTGGAACGGTGGCGTTTGCGAACTCAGCCGATCCTATCGCGGTTTAGTCCTCGTACCAAGGCTGTCTCTCATTATCACGCGGGCCATGGATACTATGCAACTCTAGGGTGCTGACAGGCCTCTACGGCTGGGGTTTACTATCGCCTTGTCTGGCCCCGGACTCGAATCAATTGCGAGATTCGTGCCTAGCTATCCGCATCCGATCATTAATTCTCGAAATATGCCACAGCATTATGCGTGCTTCTTTCAGAGCTCGGACAGCTTGGATGATGGGCGGTGTGCATGATGTATGGCCCAGGAATTGAGTCTGGATGAAAGTCCTGGAAGTGAACTGGCAATATTCGAGCCAGTTCGGCTGTGATGTACGAGGTATGCAACAGTATATTGGATTGCACCAATGGGAGAGGAGTTGCAATTAGTAGCGCACCAGCGTCACAGAAGACTGGAGAAATATGTGATGCAGGAAGCTTTGGGATCCGACCAACCACAACGTGTCAGGTTGCATTGCGGTCGGCGCAAGGCTGCGACTTGACGCAGAAATCTTTTGGGACCCGCGAATAGAATAAGACCTTTGAATGTAGCCGCACAGTGCGTGATTTTGCTGTTAAAATGAAAAGTCCGCGACTTTGTCGGTTCGGTCAGTCGACCTTCTGCACTGTTCATTGCTCTCTACAACTATACAGCTATAATTACTACTATTCGAGCCAAACATGTCTTCTTCTGCGGAGTTGAAAGACTGGGAGCGATTCAAAAATGCTATTCGTACTCACTACCTTATAAATGGGTATATGCTTGAAGGGCCTGACGGTGTGATTGAGAAGATGAAAAGGGAACATGGATTTGTCAAGACGTATGCATTAATTCCAGGTAGCAAGGATTTGCCTAACACTCTCTAGAAGGGCTCAGTACAATAAAAAGCTCAAGGATTGGGGGTTTCTGAAGAGCCAAACAAAGGAAAATTGGAAAGTTCTGAACCAAAAGATCGAGACCCGGAAGCGAGCAGGCAAAGATAGCAATGTCTATTGCGGTGGCGAGCTAATTCCAGCGAAAAGGCTTCGGAAAGAGCTTTCTCGTCAAGGTTATCTAACGTTCTCGGAACAATTGAATCTGGCTCAGAGTAAGAAACTGCATGATTTGAATATACTTTTGCTAACGGTCATTAGGAACGCCTCCGCAAACTCCCGCGGGATTCGAGATTTGCACACCTGTGACCCATTCTGCTGTCAGATTGGCTTTTGCAAATCTGCCTATGCTACAATTTCAAGAGATTATACAACAGCATGGAGGTGAGTTGTACTTGAGGAATTTAGAAAGTTATGAATAATGATGGAGTAGAATTGTTAAAATACGTTGACAGTGGTTCAATGGAACTCGGGCGATGCTTCAAAACGATTTCTGAACGTAACACCCGTTCTAAAATCTCTGTTCTTAGCTCGCTCCTGCCAATCTCCGCTTTACAAGAAGAATCGTACGGACCAGCATTTCAGATACAACGCGCGGAAAATCTTGGACCAATCGAATTGTGGAGTCTCATCTGCTTTCTTATTGCAAACAACTTCCCCGGTGAAATAAATAGAGAATATTTCGCGAAGTGGCTCAAGTTATATGCCAGTCCATCTATCATCAGCGCTCTCGCAGCTACAGAGGGACCAACTAAAGAAGCGCTACTAGAAAGCTTGTTTCGGTTTGCGATCGAGGCTGAGGATTTGTCCACAATCAAAATCTTACTCAGTGTAGGCGTCAGCCCTAACGGGCATTGCTACAGACACAAACGAATACCCGATAACCTGACTCCTTTGCAGTTTGCCTGCATCCGCGGCAATGCAGAAATGGCTGAGATATTGGTAAGAGCTGGATCAACTATTGATGCTCCCGGTACTGGATGGAAATGCAGTGCACTTGTTCTTGCAATTATCGGCGAAAATCTTCGCGGCGATGTTGGATTTTGGACTCCTGAACTCTTTCCGCTGGCTGAAGTCAGCGAAGATGGAGATGAAATCAATGGCGATGAGGATGAAGAATATGAGAGAGAAGGCTATGGTCATATCCTCGACAATGATGGTCGCAACATCATCGATGATGTTCCATCTCGACAGGAAACGGCTAACTTTCTCAAATTCATTAACTTCTTAATTGATGCAGGAGCAGCCATCAGCATCAGTGATATTGAACAACGCTGCCAGACTCCCATGAATATTCGGCCAGAGCGTAATGTGGATACAGGAAATCTAGATAGAAGGCTATCTTTAGTCATACAAAGTGGACATTCTCCACTCACCGCAGCATCCAAATATCGGAACCTGGATCTTGTTAACCTCCTTATTAGTAAGGGGGCCGAAATCGATTTTATCACAGATAAAGACACTACTGCACTACATGAATGCCTCTATTCCTGGGAAGGAATGAATATCGATTCACATTTTGTACGGCCATTATCTAAGCGCGGAAAGATCTTTCGAGGTGCCCGGGATTTATCCAGCTTGACCGCTGTTGCTTACGGGCTGCTAAATGCAGGGGTTAATAAGCATGATGAATTCTCGTGGAAATCAGTCTTTGGTGAAACCTGGAGATATGTATCTGGTCATGATGAAGATGATATACGGTACACAATTCTTGATTTGGCTGTTTTTACGGAGAGTATTGACTTCATTTACATGCTGCTGCAAATGGGAATATATCCGAGATCTTACAGTTCTATGGAGTATGCACTTGAGATTGGGAATATCGGCCTTATTAAGAACCTCTTGATTGCTGGTGCGCCTCTTTCAGCCTATGCAGTACGTACAGCTGTGGGAAAAGACACCACTGAAGGCAGAAATGCGTATGTAGAGGCACTTCTTTCCATCCGGCGAAGCTTTGAGTTGAAAATGGTGGCGTTTATTAAAGCCCTGACCTTAGGGTCTACCTTTATCGTCGAGTATCTGCTTAAAGATCGAGCTTACAACAGTCGAGATCTCTGTACTTCTTCCGCATTGATCGAAGGGGTAACGCAGTGCTGTTCTGGTGGGCACTATGACACCCTTCGTCTGGTACTAGATAAGAGTCTGTTTCAACTTGATGGACACTTTAACAAGTTTATAGAAATAGCCGGGTCTTGCGGCCATGGTGAAATTGTAGACCTTCTGTTATCACGTTGTGCTGATACTAAAACTACAGATCCTGTAGTGCTTTTGGCAGCGGTACGAGCCCAGAACGCGATAACTACCGAAAAACTCCTCAATGCCGGCACAAGTACGTGCACAAAGGAAAGGCCAAGTATTAATTGTCGTGGATTGCACCCTAACAATATATTGATTGCGGCAATCCAATGGGGCAACTCAACCATCATCAATCATTTCCTGAGCGCAGGTGCCGACATAGATGTTTTGGGTTTCCATACAACTAGTGACCTCTGCATATCACCCCTCACGGCGGCTATCATCCAAAAGAATTCAAGTTTAATCAGATATCTTATTGACTCGGGCTCGGCGGTGAATATCCCATCAGGATATTCCTGTTCAAGACAGTCACCTTTATCAGCCGCAATATTTAATATGGATTTCCAATTGGTTAGACATCTTACCCAAATTGGGGCAAATCCGTATGATATTGCTGCGCTAGAAACAGCAGTTAATAACCACGAGCTGCTTCAGATTCTCCTTCGTGCCATGGAGAATGTTCAGGCCCCATTCAGTTGGAGTGAATCTGGGTGTAAGGTTCTCTCTGCTGTATTACGACTCGGAGACAAAGCTATCATAGAGGCTATTATTTTCAGCCCCCTAAGAAAGTATTTCTCGTTTGATTTCGCCCTGTATGAAGCAACAAAGGCCGACAGCACCCCTACTCTCGAAATCATGCGGTTGATTTTGAGCTTAAGAGCCGACCCTGGCCATTACGAATCGGGATCAGGACTTCTCTGGGCTATCAATAATAATAATGAGCCAAAGGTTCGTCTCTTACTAGAAATGGGTATGCGAACAATTGGAGGACGCAACAGTTTACTAATGCAAGCTGCTGTTTTGTATGGAAGCCAAAATATTGTACAAATCCTTTTGGACTACGGATTTAGCCCGAACGATGTATCGCCAGAGAGAGGGGGGACACCCATTCAGCTTGCAGTTCGCACAGGCGATTTACAAAAAGTCAAAGTCCTCCTTCAAAGCGACGGTGATCCGAATACTATTCATTCCCATATACCACACTCTGCCTTGCAATTGGCATGTCGAGCTGGAAACAAAGAGATGATCGAAGTTCTGATCGAATATGGAGCAAATGTCAACGCGCCGCCCGCTAAGGACCATGGTGCAACTGCATTACAATTTGCCGCCCTGAAAGGCTACTTGGGGATAGCACATCTTCTCATGCAGCATGACGCTGACGTCAATGCTTCACCTGCAGAAATTAACGGACGAACAGCATTGGAAGGAGCCGCTGAGAATGGAAGGCTGGATATGGTTCAATACCTGCTCAATTCTGGAGCAGATATATATGGAGAAGGTCGGTCACAATATGAACGCGCTGTGGTAAGAGCGTCGGAAAATGGACATCATGCAGTTCGACGACTGCTTGAAGAGTATCATGCCACGCATAATTAAGATGCTTTTTCATTATGATCTAATTGCGTTGTTTGTTCGAAGGTTAGGGAAATTAAGTTGCTTTGTTGTGGAATGACTTTCTCTTTTATGCAATGGCTAAAGCAGAATATATGTATGCTTTCCAAATTCAATTCGATTAATCGATGATATCCTAGGACGTGATTATACATAATGTGGTATTACACGATAGCAAAACAGGAATCAAAGACGTCGTGCATTACTCGTCGCACATCGACTCTCTCCTTTGTAGCATCTTGTCTTGCCTGCACTTCTTCCAGCACCTGAGATGTTATCCTCGCGTTCGTGGCAACATTACCCATACTCAAGATCTGTGCCTTGATCCATTCCCTCTCTTCTAGGTCATTCTCCTCGCAGCCCCACATTAATAATGGCCACAGCATATTCACCGGTAGCATCTCCGAGCTATCAGATCCTTCTACCATCAACCGAGTCAAGTGCCGGATCATCGAAATGGCGTTTAGTGTCTCCCGCGTCAGTGGCAAGGTTTTGTATGCCACGCGATGGAGATGGATCTTGCTAGCATGGTAGTTTGACAAGTATGTTCGGAAAGCACGCGTGACTGTATGCGCTAGGTTTGCGGATACATGGGCCGACGTCAAGCTACCTGCAACCGCATAGTCCATTAGTGTTGGCCTGTTGTTGTACACTGTATTTTGATCTCGTGAGATCTTGGCTGCAATCGCCATGACCTCCGTCTCATCCTCTACAGTCCCTCGAGAGCGATGCCACGGGTCAATCTTCGATATTCTCCCCATAAAGCTTTGAACCCTTTGAAAGAACACCAAGCCAGGTTGATATAGAACATCGAAAAGAACTTCCTCCATATTCGTTCCTGGGTCATCTTCGGCTTGGATTGGGTCTTGGCTTCCAGTACTTGGCGGCGAGGGGTAGACAAGTAAACTCTCGTCGGCATCACCAAGAAAGAGCCCTTCTCCACCAGCTGCTACTGCACGGGCATCGAGCAAACGAATCCAGGAAAGGAGGCGCACTTCGACAGTGCGAAAGCCATCTTTATCCGCTTTTTCGTAGATTTGATACGCTTTCTTGAGGTTGGTATGAGCCCCGCTCACAGTGTCCTCTAGTAGATCTATATAACTGAGGAAGAAGAGAGTTGCGAGAAGGTTTTCTCTCGATGAGCTATTCACTGATCCAAGTTGTGAGAAGTCGCCATGTTGAGCAACTTCTGATAGTGCCTTCTGGTAGTGATTTCCCGTATTTTTGATCCACGACGAACTTTGACGAGATAGAAGCAGGTCTGAGAATGCCAGAATAACAGACCGCACCATAAGTGAAGAGTTAGCCATTGATAAAAGTAATTGCCGCATGGAAGACCACTTTTGTTGCGTCTCTACGTGGGCTAGAATTGGAGGCACGACAGTTCCAGCGAAGTAATCGATTAAGAAACCTTCTGTAGTTGGCAAGGGAGGCTGACCACTAGCTTCATCTGCTGGTCGTCTTGGAAGAGCATTTTCTGCTGATTGCACTACCTGAGTGTTATTTAGATCCAAGCTGACATTGGAGGGCATGAAGGTCGGTGGGTTTTGCTATATCCATTAGTCACTGGCCATCTAGCTGAACATCTCGAAAAGAACATTCTTGAAGACACAATTACAGTTTCACGTAAGCTTACCATTGATCTCTGATGCGCAGAATGCTCTAAATCGGATGATCCTTGAGATCCTTGACCGGACCAAGTTGGAGAGGTTGCCCAAATGTCGCCACCATCCCACATGAAGGAAGCGTAATTGAACAGGGAGTCAAAAGACTCCGCTACAGCAGGAGAAGGGCTCTGGGATACGGAAGGATTGGCTGCTCTGGGTACATGATAATCCGGTTCCGTAGTAGGCCGGAAACGTTTGTCGCGGTGCGCCGTCGAATATGGTCGCCACTTGCATTCGAGATTCAGTCGCTCGCAATGAGCGCAAGTTGGTCTCCGCTCATTACATCGGACCTTTCTCCGCCTTCGACTGGGTTAATCGCATCTTCAACGTCCGTTAAGAAGGGGTCTTGGTACCTGCATGTCAGACATCCTTCCTTTGACCTAGCCGGTCGGTGGAGAGTGTCTCCGTTTGGTGGCGACATGGACATTTGAGGTTCTTGGCTACTAGTTCCGTACATTCTGGAAAGGTTTCTGTATTAAGAACAGAAATGGGGTAAACGGCTGCTCACTGCACCATCATGATCGTCAGGAGAAACAACAGGTTGGGGGCTGGCGTTCATCTGACATTTCGTATGTCCACTTATGCAGCTCGCCCCGCAATCAAAAATATCTCGGGGAACTTGCGGTGTTTAGAAGAGATGGCGTGGCTTTAATAAGTCTTCCTCAAATCCGCCAAACACCGGAACGACTAATCTAGTGCACTATCCCTCTGTCCACGGCTCGATCTTCTAGTTCTACGCCACTGCATTATGATGTTTTAGTACCCCGGAATTCCCCCTTTCGTCGGTGGGCTGCATTTACGCCGTATAATTTACATAGACTGCGATCGGTAATAGATTCCTCCTATCTCGGTACGTGTCCCTTCTATGGTTTCCCGCTTTTTGGTGTCTATATTATGGACTTGTATGCGCATCCCGACGTATCGTTATCGCACCTCAGTATACATTGTTCGCTCACCAATGATGACTCGCAACCACTTATTTACGGTGCAAGCTTCGTCGGTTGCAATGGACAACCAAGGCTAGCTCTCGAGTAGGAATTTGCGAGTCATTTTATGAGATATTCGTATAAGACACCAATTAAATGAGTAAACAACGGACATGTCGACTATAATTATTGTTCTAAGGCTGCAAATTAGATGAACAGACCCATTATGGCCATTCGTTTGTCAACATGCGAGAGCTCATTCAAGAATATCCCTTCCAAACAATGCGTAGAAAGCCTCGTCCACGGTGACAGTAACGCTTATTTACAATTATTGCAGAAGGATCCAATCCTTACATTATTGCCTTGATCTTAGATGAGCGCTCCTCGCCTAGGCGATAATTGGCAATACTAGCTGGCTGACTAGCCAATGAGGTGGGTTTAAATGCACAAATTCCTAATTTTTGACAGCGTTCCCTTCGCTTCTCGTCTACGATTATGGCTCGTGATGTTTGATAGTTGGGAATGCTTTGACATATTGCGGATCAGTAATAACGTCGGTCTACAACGTCAGAGCAGATAGACAGGGGCTGTCTGGCTATAAATATGATTAGAACCACGCTGCTAGACGGTATCTCGCCATCGTGAACAGCAATCATCGCAATCGCAATTTCCCATCGACCCAGAAAATACTTTACTCCAAGTATATATCTCCGGCACTCACTTATTCCAACATGCCTGGATCAGGAAGCTGCCTTTGCGGCAATATTGCTTATGAATTCACCGGTATGTCACTAACATGTATTCCCTTCTCAACAAAATCCCGTTTTCTTGAACAGAGACTAATTGTATTACGCTTGCGTATTGTAGGAGAACCTGCCGTTACTGCTTTGTGCCACTGCACCGAATGCCAGAAATGGGGCGCCTCTACCTTTTCAGCAAATGCCGTCGTTCCTACGTCGGCCTTCAATGTTACTAAGGGAACACCAAAGTCCTTTCCTCGGATTGCTCTCGTTTCGGGAAAGCCTCATAATTTGTTTTTCTGTAGTGGTAAGTAATTCCATGCACATATTCTTCTCTACTGCTTGAAATTAACAGTAGCTGACGATCAACGCAGACTGCGGTGGTCACCTCTATACGCAGCCGGAAAGCTCTCCTGGGACGACTAACATTCAAACCGGAAGCCTTCATGACACTAATATTCCAATTGCGGCCGAGCTTTTCGTCGGAAGGCGTTGCAACTACGTGGAGCCACTTGAAAATGCTCTTCAGGTTGAGAAAATGCCATAATTATTTACCGCGCTTCCACATATTGTTCGAATGATTGAAGACTCGAATATGGATGCAATGTTCAGTAGACAAAAGTTGAAGTTGGGATATCAGCGGGTGTCAGGATGTAGTGTAGATGGCGAGGCGTTAGAATAGAGAGGATGAGGCTTGAGACGTTGCAAATAACAAACATTCATTCTTACAAATATCGAAATAATTGTCTAAAGCTCTGTTACTAATATTAGGTAACATTCCAGCTCCTATCTCAGGTTGTGTAAAATAATCAAGGTGCTTCTACATGTGCGCCATTTTAAAGCCTATAGCAACCATAGCTATGTATACAAGTAGGATTCAGAGCTGAATTCACGAATCAAATACCGTCGCCAGAAACACTATCGTCGTTATTCGGACGATTCATATATACATCACCAGTGTTTCTCACTAATCTCTACTTCATTTACATCCACGCCATCCAGAAACCACCTGCTATCTCCATTCCCGTCCTCGCCGAGTAGTATGTCATTACCGCTCATCATATACTTTCTCATCTTCCCGCTCTCATCAAAAGTCCAATCTTCCAAACCATAGCATCACTTCCATTTCATCCCATCGTGGCGATCCTGATATTCGTACCAGAATTGGACCGCAATTCGACTATCTGTAAACGAAAAAAGCTCGAAAGTACAAGACAATAGTCGCTGCGAGTTCCTTGCTAAGAAAAGAGCGGTCCTGTATACTTAAAGGGTGGTAGGAAAGCCCAGATATTCAAATCAGCAGCCGATTCTCAGCCGATTCTTGATATAGCATGATTATCACTTAGACTTCTACATACTCTCTCGAAGTGGTGAATCCTATCAAAATGACCCCTATCCCGCTACTCTCGCTTGGTGCTTAAGGAGCCTTGAACTTCATTGGGTACATCACATTATATAATTCCGCATCTCACACCTCCCCCATCTCTCACGGAACTACGAAAATTATTCTGCACCTCGTCACGACATTGTTACTAATATCAATAGATTGTGCCTTCAAGCAAGACCGAGTCCTGGTTGTTTTCAAACAAACTGTAGCAGATAAACCAGATCGAGACGTCGTAGACACAAATGGCCGATCTCCTCTCTTCTCTCGGCCAATATGGTTCTACATCCAATCCAGATGGCCAGGGTGATGCTGCGAATGAGGATCCATCACTAGCTGCGAGCCTAGGCGCATTTCAGTGCCCAGCTCCCCCAAAGATCCGAGCAGATGGACAACTCATGAAGAAACGCGGCCCCAAGCCGCGTAATGAACCACCGTTGAATAGAAAACAAGAACTTGCGCGGAAGGCCCAAAGAAGTCATCGAGAACGAAAGGAACTTTATGTTAAAGCCCTCGAACAGGAGGTCCTTCAATTGAAGAACGACGTGTCAGTTCTCTCCAGTGGCTACGAGAGTTTGGAAAACGAAAATCGGCAGTTGAACGACAACTTCCACTTAGTGTCGAACAGGAACGTCACGCTTGAAGAAGAAAATAGACAGTTAAGGCAACTATTAACTCAGCATGGTATTTCATACTCAATTCCTGGAGTAGTTGATCACATTGTTATCCCAGCAATACCTGACTCTGGTGCTCAATTGCTTAACCCTATAATTCAACAGGCTGAGCCCTCAAATACGCCTACGGCACCAGAGCTAATTCAAGCAAGCAGTCAAACTATCTCTTTAGTCGATGATGAAGGTCGCATAGACTATGACCAACTTGGAATTAACTTTGTATTGGGGGTTGAAAAGCCCTGTTTGCGCCACATGCGATGCAATTCGGACGACGACGAACTGTACGGCCATGCTCTAATGGCATCATGCAGCCCTGGGATATACCCCGAGTCACTTGACGACATGCCATTTGAATCCGCTAGTGACAGTGCACCCAACCAGGATGGATGCGCTTTGAGCAAATCTAGTTTTGCCAACTTACTCCACCACAGCGAGAGGCTGAATCTTGATGGTGAAATTACTCCAGTCATGGTTTGGCAGATGATCCTGGAGCATCCACGATTTTCGGAATTTACGTTGGAAGACTTTGAAAGGATCCGTCAAAGTTTGGGTGGTAAAGTTCGATGCTACGGCTTTGGTGCTGTGTTCGAGGAATTTGAGGTTCGCGATATTCTTGACGGCTTCGTATTATCTAAGGACATTGTAATGAGTGGTATAATTACGCCTAATCTTGGACAGTATTGATTCTGTAAAATAGACAAAATAGAGTGATTTCAATCAGAAAATTAAGCACTCGTAAGTGTGTGGAGGTGAAATGTGCAATGCATGCACTGCCTAATTACCCTCCAATGTGGAAATACGCTGCAACCACGCTCATGGTCTGGAAGAATCACATAGTATCATCATGGCTATCGGAATCAGTGAATGGATATATCAATTAGATCGTTTTGTAATAGTTTGGGAAATATTGTCCCAAATTCCGCTTCCATCCTTTAGAGGAGTACCTCCGTGCACGCCGAACTGCCTCACCGCTCTTCCCATCCACCACGGTCGTTTTGAATTGATATCCTTTGTATCTCGCGCATAATTTACCATACCGAATCGCTCCCTGACGGCATGCAAGTCTGCCGCCCTCACAAGGCTGACACGGGGCTTGCCGATGAAATTCATAGTCGTAATTTCTAACTTGGCATCTTTGGGAAGGCTCTGAGAGTATCGGAAAAGTAAGTCACGGGAATACCGTGTGAATTGTGGAAGGCGGAGGTGGATATTTGCAACAAATGGCGAGGATACATATGCCACTGTTAGCAACGGTATGGTCCCGGATGCCATTACTATAACATATTAGCACTAAATCTCCAATGACGGAGGCATTGAAGCATATGTTATCACATGATTCATCCCACATGAGAAGTGGCATGGAAGACACGGATTTTAGAGAGTGCAAAGAATATTTAGAACTAACCGGCACCAGCTATCCATAGCGGCTCATTTTCAGCATATAAATGGGTTGGAGCTACGACGAGAGTAAAGAAAGCAAAGACGAAAATCGTCGTCACTCTCAAGCATCCCAGAAACATTGAGCGCCCCGTCCCGGCATGATATATAAGCAAACGCTCAGGAAATACTATACATGAATTCATTAGGGATATTACACTACGATGACTGATGGCATTGCACTCACTTGGTCTCTTCGTAGCAAATTTTGATGCCGCCGATGTAGAATGGTTGCTCCGAATTGAATGTAACTGGACTCTGGAGGGTGATATGCGACATATAGAGGTAACCAGAAATGGAAATGGCGCCTTGCGGGACAGAATCCGCATTAACAGCATCGCTCCAAGTATTGGATCCTTCAGGAGTTCATTCCAAGAGTAGTATGACAATTGAGAGATGTAGATCGTGGTCAGTGAGCTACCCTAAAAACTGTCTCCTTTTCGTCAGATGGCTCAGACCATCACGGGAAAATTAACTTCTAGCCATATGCATACGCATTGGGAATGAATATAGTGCAATGTGATATGTGTTTCCTAATTACCCTCGGATGGTTAGAGCTTCGAAAATCTATTGTATTTTCCACCGGCGATCCCGAAGATTAGCCGCTGCGATCCGCGGTGGATAATTGAGAAGCTGTCCTCAACTCTGCCCCTTTACCCCTTTGCCCCTCCAAGCGCAATTGCTCGACGCCAACCACGCCATGATCTTGCGGGATTCGAGATCATAGGATAAGGGGCTGCTGCCTTCTTCAATATCACAATAGCGAGAAAGAACGATGCCTCGTATCCTGCGGGCAGCATTTGCGCTGCTTAACCTCTTCGGCAGTCTCACTTCGGCATACACACCGTTATCCGACGAAACGCTCAGGAACATTCCTAGAGCCGGCGCAGACTTCGATATCCATACCGGGTCTATACTAGCGCCTATCTTGATTCCAAGAGTCCCTGGAACTCCAGGTTCCATAGCTGTCCAAAATCACTTTATCGACTGGTTCAAGACCAACCTTCCAAAATGGACGATTGAAATCCAGAACTCGACAGCAACAACTCCAGCGACGGGCAGCAAGCAGGTTCCTTTTGCGAATATCATTATAACACGCGATCCTCCTTGGACACAGGCTGGAGATGCAGGCCGGTTGGCTTTAGTTGCCCATTATGATAGCAAGCTTACACCGACCGGCTTCATCGGTGCCACAGATAGTGCAGCACCATGTGCGATGATAATGCATGCCGCGCGGAGCATAGACGAAGCCTTAACACAGAAGTGGGCTGTAATGGAGGCGGCTAAGGCCACTGACACTGGCGGCGACCTAGAAGAAGAAAAGGGCGTCCAGATTATTTTTCTGGACGGAGAGGAAGCATTCGTGGCGTGGAATGCTAGAGACTCGCTCTACGGCGCTAGGTAAGCATCTCTCACCTTGATATCGATTTGTAATTACTTACCTTTTGTTAGGTCACTGGCCGAGGAGTGGGAAACCAAGACACACCATGCTATGGCGACATATAAGACTGCATTAAACTCGATTACCCTCTTTCTTCTCCTAGACCTCCTGGGCGCACCAAAGCCCGTTGTTCCTTCATATTTCGATACCACACATTGGGCATATAAGGCACTGGCTAAAATTGAATCGCGGCTTCGATCACTTAAAGTGTCACAATCCAAAATAGATCAGCCGTTCTTAGTAGACGGCGAGAAGGACGTGAGCCGCAAGTTCTCCGGAATCGAAGACGACCATCTCCCGTTCCTGCATCGCGGAGTGGAAATATTGCATCTCATACCTACACCTTTTCCAAGCGTGTGGCATCGTCTAAGTGACGATGGCGAACATCTAGATATGCCCACTGTGGAAGACTGGGCCCAGATGATTACCGCGTTTGTGGGGGAATGGATGGATCTGGAAGGGCATTTCCCTAAAGCAAAGAAGGAGAAGAGAGCAAGTTCTAGTAAAACTGAGCTGTGAGTTTAGCGCTCCCTTGGCTTCCCTCTGCTTACTGGATGTGGATTCAGACTCGATAGCAATTAGTTATGAAAAATTATGACATATCATGTTCAGCTCTGGAAGAAACGTGATATATAAATGTCCCTGTAGTGATCCCAAGCGGTGGACATCCTTTTCCATGCCCTAAAATTCAAACCGCCTTGCACGCCTGTGGAGACTTCTCCTACCTCAATACAATTTAAAGCCACTGCTGGGTTCCCAAATGGGAGATGAAGCGCCCGCTGTCCCCATTCGCAACGCTTTTCTTCTCCACCACGCCCAAGATCGCAGTTATAGACTCCTCTGGAGTTAGTGGGCGAGTGAAATGGGGTGCATATGCCGCAAACTTCGCACCCATGGCTTGAGCGCCAACTGGATCAGCTATTGAATACTTCATTAGCCGAATGGTTTCTACTTAAAAGGTCCAAGCTCGCTCACCTTCGAGGTTTGATTCCGTTGACACATATCCAGGACTCATCGAGAGAAATAAAATTCCTTCTTCCTTGAGCGCTGCTGCGTATTTTGCAACAATAATGTTCGCAGCAGCCTTACTAGCTGCGTATGGAGCACCAATTGCTATGTCGACCTTGTGAATAAGATTCAAGTCGGCCATTCCAGTAGACAGGTTCACGACTTTTTTGACAGAGCCCTGTCTGACGAGAGGCAGGAAGGCATGCACGACATTCACGAGACCAAGGGCGTTTACTTTGAAGGATTCAAGAAAGTCTTCTTCTTGATCTTGGATGTTGGCATCACTGAAGGAAAATTTTAGCATCTATGCACAATGTATAGGACTGAAACTACGGAGACCTACTAGTCAAGAAGAGTTTTAAATCCGCTGACTTCACTGACAAGACCTGCGTTGTTGATCAGGACGTCCAATTTGCCGCCAGTGATCTTCGATGCTGCTTCCGCTGCTGCCTTTATCACATCCATATGTTAGCAAATTATCAATATCGAAACAGATTTTTGTGGCTGGAAAAGAATACCTTCAGCGAGGCTCTGTCGTTAACATCGCCTTGCAGGACATGCACGTTCGTGATGCCTGCCTTCTGCAGCTTTGCTTCCAGAGAAGCTTTAGATCGCGCAAGTCCAATAACTGTATTTGCGTGATTCTTAGAAAGGTTCTCAAGGAAAGCATACTATCATCGGTAATCAGTCTGAGTCCTTTTGGAAAAGGTAGATATTAAACGCGACTCAGAAACTTACCCCGAGGCCCTTGCTGGAGCCCGTAACAACGTATGAAGACATGGTAAGAACGGTTTGGAGCTTGAAGTTCTATAGAATGCTGAATTTGTTTAATTGGTTGATATTTGCGAGATGAGATTTCCGTCTTCTCAAGGTATCTCGTTGTTTGTGATTCGTGTTGATAGCGTCTCTGCCTTCCCGACCTCGACGCCCTCTTTATACTTGATTTCCTTCTTCGTTGCGTCTCACTAGCATTTCCGTATCTGATGCTTGGTCAGAATAGCATTTTAAAGCCTTCTTACAAATATCAATACTCTTCAAAAGCCATCACATCATGTTCCGTCGGCGTTTCTGCACGTATGGAGGACCAATGACCAAATGTGGCCTAGTGAACTCAGGGGAATGCCGTCACTGGACGCCACAAAAATAGGATGACATAATCCAGGTCGATCAGTACGCGGCCGTGATTAAGAGCTTAAATCGACATTACCTTATCTCCATGGCAGGAGAATTAATAATTGATGATGTTTGAGGTCCCTGAATGTGTCGTGAGAACTTTTACTCAACAAAGCAACACATACTCGATGTGGGCATTGTTGATAATGGACAATGCATATCACGCGAACTCTCGCGAGTACATGCCCCGTATTTTCTCCGGGATGTTTGGCAGGTACAGGTGTCCTATTCCTCATGCTCATTGATCTTCAATTTATGGCGTAATGACCAGAACTAATTCTTTTCTTAACGTGGTATGCGAGTGCGACAGGTTTGTTTCCCTCTCACTATTTACAATCAAACTTAACCATTCTCTTCTATAGCTTCCCCTACCCTGGCGACCCAGCGTACTACCCACTCATCTCAACTTTTTGGCACTTCACACATACAACTAGCAATGAAACATTCAAACTTGGCTATATTATAAGCCCTGTCGCTGAAGCTCTTCAGCTTCTCCCTCCTAATCTCTCTCTATTAGTCTCCCTTGATGCTCAATCGAAGACTGTATCCCTTGTTGCGGACACGCCGGATTCCCGGTCTGAAGCTCTAAGTCGTATTCTCTCTCACTGGCGTGAGGATAGAAGATTTACAGTACTGACGGGATGGAGAGGTGAATCTTACCCAATTTATGCACCTCCAGGACTGCTCTACGCGGGCATAGAGCGTGCAGGAGCACCCTTGTTCGGCATCGTTGCGCACTGCGTTTACCTCATCGGCTATTCTTTTGTCGGGAAAGAGAAGGAGCTGAAGCTATGGATTCCAAGACGATCAAAAACAAAGCAGACGTATGCGGGAATGCTCGATGTCACTGTGGCAGGTGCCATGGTTGTAGGCGAGGGAGCGCGAGATTGTGTCTCTCGAGAAGCATTTGAAGAGGCTTCATTATCAATGGAGACGGTGAGAGAACAAGCAAAAGAAGTGGCGAGAGTGAGTTACTTTGGCGTGAGTACTGGAGATCCAAAGCATGGAGGGGGAGAAAGAGGATTGTGCTTACCCGAAGCGGGGGTTGTATACGAGATACTTCTAGACGAGAAAGTACACCTTAGGCCGCGAGATGGGGAGGTTGAGGAATTTTACTGCTGGAGTGTACCAGAGGTTCAAGAGGCCTTACAGAGAGGTGAGTTTAAAGGGAATTCAGGGGCGGTAATGGTGGACTGGTTAGAGGATAGGGGGATGCTTGGACTAGAAAAGGAAACGGGCGAACTTGTTTCAGAAAAGATGAGGAGGAAACTAGACTTTCCACACATATAATTAATTTTCAGGTATAGAGAAGACGTATTCTGAGCTGCATCGCTGCAAAGAGCGCATCCGGAACACATGTGGGTGGTATCCTCGTGCTTCATTTACTCATGCTTCATTTACTCATGCTCAAAAATCTGATGAGAGCCTCATTTTCAAGAAGTGCGATGTGCAACAAATATCTCGTATAATTTTCACCCTAAGCATTCATATTAGGTGAAAGCTGACAGGACGAAAGGGGCATCTAGAGCGCTACAATGCATAAGAAACGTTGAGAGAACGTACGAATCTCGTCTGAAATTCTAAACATTATTAATGATGCTAAGGGTCGATGTACAGTAGCGTTTCTAGGGCTTTATGCAATACTTACCTCAAATTCTTAAAGCATCAGATATAGGCATTATAATCTAGAATTGGAGGTTAAGCCCGTTGCAAGTACGAAAGATTTACAGTATTTAGGTAATGTTATTTCCTAGTCTATGTTTTTTAGTCCATTTGCTATCAAATTAATATCAAAGTAACGATCGCAACTTCTATAAACGAGTTAGCGGAAGACTCCTATGTTGGTTCACCTATGGCGCACTTGAAGAGTACCCAAGCTGTCATCCGTTTGGCCACCATCATGGGGCGAGAGTAAAACATTAGCAAGATGTTTCTTCGACTCCTGGACCTCCATAACTCGCTGTGATAGTGTCAGACAAATGTTCTGTAGGTATTTACATGCCTATCTACCTCTTCGAAGGAATCTCGCATGTAAAAGCGCACCGTGGTCACCTCGCGAGTCTGCCCAATTCGATGGATTCGCGCTAGTGCCTGCTCTTCAACGGTTGGGTTCCTATATACTGTCAGAAATCGGGGAATACGGTATATTCACACTCACCAGTGTGGCTCCATTAGATATGCGCGTGATGCTACTGTGAGCGTTAGACTAAGTCTTGTCAGCCATTTCTACAACAGTAGCAAAAGGGAATGAGTAAAGAGTTAATCACCCGACTGCACCACACGCCAAAGTGAGTAGCATGACCCGAATGGATGGATCCTTCTTGAATTGATTTACGATTGACTGTCGATCCTTTTGGGGTACTTGGCCATCAAAGCGGACAAAGCTCAAACTTGCGCCCTCTAGACCAGCTTCGACAACGTCCAGAGTTCGTCTCCATGTTGAGAAGACAATACTGTTAGGAGTCAATTTTATGCAATCTGGCTGGAGGGAATAAAAGGATAATTACCATTTGATGTCTGAAGGCAGGCTTCTGAGATCTGTTACTAAAGCTTTCACCTTTGACGGTAGAGTGATGGATAGCGTTTCAGCAAGAGGAAAAGAATGACCTTGAATATCTTCGAGAGCGCTACTGGTAAGAGAGACGCTTGCGATAGGACATGCAGGAATGTGGCCGCAGACAATTGGATGATTAGCACTGCGACACCTTTGCACACAATCTCCACACATAAACTGTAGACAGCGGGCAAATAGAGGCTCTTGCTGTGCATTCATGTCCTGGAGGAGAATTTCAGACAAGTCAATAGTTGAAAAGCACTGCGAACAGGTAATTGGTCCCATTTCTTGTTGCGCATTAAAGGTTCTCTGTGCAACAATGCTCCATTCTACAGTGTCTGTCAAGGGCAGTGCCATTGGTTTGTTGTGTCTTGCGTCGTAGTGAAGCCCTAGGTCGCAAACAAGCCGCAGCGACTCGATTTGCTGAAGAACGTTGACATACACGCCCGATCTAGATACTTCGGAATTTTGAAGCAGAGCATCATCAATTTTGGTGATGGCTTGTTGTAGCACTTTGTCGTATACTGCTCTTTCTGCTGCACTAAAGTCAACAGCACACTTCACATCTCGTCGAGGGGGTATGTTAATCGTTCCTTTGGGTCTGCGGAGAAGGAGACAGGCTGACAACCACTTGAGCCTCTTAACGGCTTCATCGTCCTCACCGGATTTCCACAATCGTGTTATGTCGTTATCGAAGCACTTCGGATCGTTGTACGGGTATACTCGGATGAACTTAAGCAGGGTGGCAAGGTCACTGAGACGATTCTGAATCGGAGTGCCCGTAACAGCCCATCTACATTTAGAGTGGAGCCCGCATATAGCACGAGCCATTTGAGAGTTTCCATTTCGGATGAAATGTGCTATCTCAATCAGACATGGTAACTATCGCCGTGTTGCACTATATTATGACTTACCTTCATCTAGAATGACTCTTTTCCAACGAACAGAAAACGGAATGGAGGCATTTCCAGCCTTCCATTCTGCTGAAATTGTATGATACGTTGTTAAAATCAGGTTATGGGCGCCGATATCATTTATACTGGTCAACTTAGTTTGACTGTAATGGCGCTGCCATTTCAGGCCCCCATCCATGACATGTCTAGTCAATGATTAACATAGGTATACGAGACGAAGGGTTGGACCTACTCAGAGAGCTGCTCTTCCCATGTGCCTAGCACTACATAAAATCTCAGCTCATATTTTGCTTCGCGCAGAGCAGTAATGTGAACAATGATGTAACTTACAAGGTGGAGGCACAATTATGAGAGTGGCTGATACATCCGGCTTGCTATTTTCGTCTATATCTATAGCAATACTTGCAACATTGTCACGGTCGAGATCAGTTGCTACTAATGCAATCATCGTCAACGTCTTGCCCAAACCCATTGGGCCTGCTATGATGCCTCCGTAAGACTGTGGGGGTTCTTCAGCTTGGTTGTTGCCGGAGATTCTATTTATAAACCTAAAATTCAGTCAGAACAAGTAAATTGAGAATTACTATGCTAGAACTGCGAAGCATTCAAGGATGTAAGCAAGGAGATATATCTTGATCAATAAAGTGGAGAATCTTAGAGTCAAATGGCACATTTCCAGCATATTCATCCAGCTTTTGCTCTGTAGATGGTTGATAAGACCTACAATCGTCTTTGAGCTGTATCTATTGCCTCCCATATATCGAGCTTGCCGTCAAAATTAGAGCTCTGCTCCCGGCGGAGCATGAAAGTGAGAGACTGCTTCTGGTGCCTTATAATGACGTGTCAGTGGATACAAGCAAAGGGCCTTGAAAATGAAGAATTACCTCTTGAGTGGCGTGCATATCACTGGCGGCTGAGCAGTCTCCTCCAGATCGGCATGACTAGTGAGGATGTCTAGCAACTCAGATCGTCCTGGAATATCTTGAAGCTGAACTACCTCAGATTCTCGTGAGATTACTTCAGAAACCATGGGGCAAGCATCCATATCATCCGAAGACAATTTCTGGGGATTACAGTACTTGACGTCCAGGTCACATAGCTGGGGATCTTGGAGATATATTTCATACTCTTGAAACCAGCTGCCAACCTCCTCAAAAAGTTCCAAGGGGCCATACACGGTTATCTCTAGCATGCAAGAGATTTGTCCACGGCTCCGATTTCGCCGTTGATTAGTTTGATCATTATCGATGGTGCACAATACGTAAAGCTTCAGCTTCTCCTCATCGAGGAGTCCCTGAATCATTTGTCCATGGTCGAGCCCAATTCGGCCATGGATGTCCGGGCGGTCCTTCGCACTGAATCGATCTGAGGAGTTGATTTGGACCGGAAATGGTGATGAAATGTCTCCTAAATGTTGCAGGTCACATCTACTGGAGATAGCCGGAACCTGCGATAGTCAATTAAGAGACGCAAATTCGGTTAGTTATATGCCCACCAAGCCGAAACAGATAATCTCGCTTTCCTTTGCCTGAGGCTGAACGAATGTTGATAAGGAAAATTCATCTGAAAATACTCTCTCTGCTATAGTGTCTGAGTGGTATGGGCGAAGAGTGTCCACGAAGGATGGTTGTCCATGTTGTTCAGATATTTGGCCTAGGTATGGCAAGCAGGGTTGAAAAAATGCCGGAACGTGGACGGGCGGTTTACCGTAGGCTGAAGAATCCACATAGGGAGGCCACGTAGGGAGAGGTGGGTGAGATGTGTTCAGTGCCCATGAAGGAGTCTGCAGAATATCACTAATTGGCATAGACTGATCCCAGATTGTAGTAGGCTGGTTGGTGTGGGTCAGGTCTCTTACAAGAAGCTGACCGTGTGCTTCGAATCCTGTTAACGTGGCAGACGTCCAGCACGTACTCTCTTGCTCGTTAAAAGAGGGTGCTATAGAAGAGGCTCCGAACTCCGACGATATAGGTCCCAGGAATGGGTGAGGTGGTATAGCATAGGGCCTCTGGGATATACATTGCTCCAGCTTCACGGAGGTCGTGAGATGTGGCTCTGTGGGGATTTCTTGGGCTGAATTCGGCCAGAAGTCATCCAGCCGTTGCCGCTTCGCTGCCGGGTGCCAGGGGTCCATGCTAGATTCTCAAGTAATACCGATTTGACCTTGTTTACTGCCAACATAATCAAACTAACCGGGAGTTGTCGAGAAGAGATGCCCAGAAGATATCAGGAAGGGCAATCACCGCGAGGCTGGCGGCAGCGGTGGACGGGGCGGGTGCCTTGGAGCCAATGAAGCGGGGACCAGAAACCCCACGAAATGGAGACTTAACATGCTGGTAGGATAAATCATCTTACTCGACAGCCTTGTGCAACATTTGCGGCGGCGGTGTGGTTGATGCCTGCTGCGCCTCTTCAAAACTGCGCGTACCGTAACAGAACAGCAGAGTACTAGATAATATGTCTATATTCTCTAGTTAGGAAAGGAAAGAAAAACAATTCGGGATCCGTTCACTCCGGTCATCGCCTGTTACTCGAGTGCTCTGTGGGACGACTCGAAGTCGGCTCGTGGATATGCCTTTGGCGCCGGCAGGATCCCGCCTTGCGAGAGACATCATCCGGAAGGCATTTGAGGATCTCGAGCGAATCATCACGCCGGCAGACTCACGCAGCTTCCATCAAACGACGCTTCAAGATGTGCGGGCGGCGGCGTTGGATATCGAGACCGAACTGGCAGCGAGGCAGTCTCTACGCAATATGCGGCGGCTCGCACCTCTCTTCAAGGGACTAGAACACTATTCCAAGGTAGTGGAGGTCCTTTGCAACGGAACACCCTTCTTGCCGTGGATCTGGGCGCCAATCACGCTGATTCTTCGCGTGGCCGCCGACTATGTCGATGCATTTGAGCAGATCATTAAAGGCTACTCGCGCATGGCAGAGTCGTTAGGGCGCTTCGAGATCCTCAGTGGAGCCTTTGCTGGTACCCCGGACTTCCAGCAGACTTTGGCGGTCTTCTATGCCGATATTCTTCACTTCCACAAACATGCTTACAGGTTTGTGCGGAGGACGGGTAGGTGCTGCTCTACGGTTATAACTCTAGGTTATAATCCTATTCAGTCCTGAGTGACCTTTCTTAACGACATTTCTAACTCCCTCGCAGGATGGAAGCTGTTGTTTGTCACATCCTGGGGCCGTTTCCAGAGACGGTTTGACCACCTTCTCGATGACATGAAACGACATGAGACGCTGGTCGACCAAGAGGCAAATGCTCGCAACATCGCCGAAGCTCGTCAGATGTGCCAGGAAATCCGCACCTGGAGAGAGGAGAGTCTTACTCAAGTAAACCGCCTAGAAGTGGAGCAGGATGCCAAGCAGTATCAGGCCATCGTGTCATGGCTGAAGGTAGATGAGTCTGACCAGCTAGCAATATTCGACTCGTTATCAACTGAGGCCGCGAAATATCCTGGGACATGTGCATGGGTCTTGCAGAATTCCAAGGTAAATTCTTGGCTTCAGCGGAAGCCAGAAACGCAAACTCTCTGGCTACATGGCGCTCCGGGATCCGGTAAGAGCGTTATATCGACACAGCTCATCAGCTTTATGAAAGCTGCAAGGTCATTCGTCATTTATCATTTTTGCTCCTACTCATATCCTTCATCATTGAAGTATGAGCAGATCCTAAGATCGCTACTATTGCAGCTGCTCCGGAGAGACGGGGACCTGGTTGCTCACGTGTACGAGGAATGTGTTTTAGGAAAGGAACCACCCAAGGTTCCCGCGCTCGAGAAGCTTTTACAAACCGTCTTCACGACTATGTCTGATGAGCCTTGTCAGATGGAATATATTTGGGTCATCATCGATGGCCTAGAAGAGTGTGAGACAGAAAAGCAGGCTAGAATCACGAGTTTTCTGAATCAGATTACTTCTAAGTCTTCATCTCTCGGCACCACAATCTGTAAAGTGCTCATTTCAAGTCGGGTCTCACCAATTCTATTAAATCGTCTTCGCAAGAGCCAGATCGTCTCACTGGCTGACGAGAAGGACTGTTTGGTGGCTGCCATAAGACAGTATGTGTCTCAGAGGCTGCAGCTCCTATCCCCAAAATTTGAACAGCTCAATTCAGGGCCTGGCGATATGGAAATAATCGAATGTCGCATCACTGAGAAGGCAGATGGTAAGCAAGATCACAACTGCTTAACCCGGAGAGTTTTCTAACTCTATAAAGGAATGTTCCTTTATGCTAGACTAGTTGTTGACTATCTTGAGAAAAATATCTTTTTCACGGTTGATGAGATGAAAAATTCTGTTGATGAGTTGCCATCCGGACTGACCGATTTGTAAATTTTTCATGTCTATTTGGCTAAGAGCAGGAATGCTAACGGTTCCACAGCTATCAAAAGATTCTGATGCAGATGCTCGTACATTTGGACGATCGCTCGGTTGGCCGTGTCAGGTGCATTCTTGGCTGGATTGCATTTTCAAAACGTCCACTAAAGAAGCTTGAGCTTTTGTCGGCCATATTGTTTAGCTCTGGAAATCCCAACGTCACACACCTCGTCCCACAGTATATCTTGGACACCTGTGGGCCGCTTGTTGAGGAGAGGCACGATACAACACTAACTTTTATTCATGGATCTGTAAGAGAGTAGGTAGTATAATTATGGGCAGAAGAACACCGCATATTAACAGGCATCCTAGATTCCTCCAATCATCTTGGAGCAACCTCATTATCAATGAACAAGACGCACTTCGGGAACACGGAATGGCTACCTTTGCCTGTCTACTCTCCGGCCTGGAAGTCTTTGGCGACACATATGAAGAGCATCATAGATATCTTCGGGTGGTTAAAGGCATCCATGGCTTTCATATTTATGCCACTGAGCACTGGACTGAATACTTGTTGTCTCACGTGGTTTCTGAAGGTGGTGTAAACATAAGCTCTCCCTTCGTTACCCTCGCTTGTCTGCTCGCGAATAAACTCGATGAGGCTATCGTCCAGGAATCACCAGTAGAAATTGATTCTGAACTGAGTGTATCGGATCAGCGACTGACATTGCTGGGCCAGCAACCAGTGTTATGCAAGCAAGTTGAAGCTGCTTTAAGAGGTCGATCACTCAAGCGACTTGAGCATGAGCTCGTCCATCATCGTGGTAAGTCCCATATCTGAGGACACGGCGGTCCAATGCACTAAAGACGCTGAATAGAATTCGATAGAGAGCTTGGACAGCCGGATAGTTCGCTTGTCCGAGATGGTATATCCGACATGCTCACATCTTACCAATTGGTTGTCAAGTCACTTCTTAGCAAAGACCATTATCCTGGAGTCTCCGTTGAGGAGTTGGACCTATTTAAGAGCCAGTTTCAAACATCAGCTTATACATGTCGACTCAACGCTTGTCCCCTAGCCTACCTAGGCTTTGAGTCTGAATATCTCCGCTTCCAGCACGAGATGGCCCATGTACAGCGGCTCCAATGTTCTTTCCCTGGCTGTCATTACCCTCCTTTCGGATCGGTCAAATCCCTGAGATACCATGTGAATAAGCACCATAACTCTTCTCCCTTACGAAAGTCAATACGCAAAGCTAGTGGCATTGCGACAGATCAAGTGAAGAATAAAACAAAATCTCCTATAGCATTTTCTGAAGAGCATTCGATTGAGCAGTCAATTCAAGATCATGCGCTGCCTCCGACGCTTGAATATCAACATCAAGCCACAACAGTGCCATTGGCGGAATGGTATGCGAACTCCTCAGCGCTTCCTGCATCTCAACAGCAGATTAGCGTTGTTAATAATCATACCCAATTCCCACTCCCACGCCTATGTACGCCTCCACAATCCCCGATATATGGTGGTGTAAGTTTTATTCTCTACCTTCGAATACTTTGTGAGAGTTGTCAAGGAGTCAAAATGCTTATCTCACAAGCGTGCCCTCTCATGGCCACTTATGTCTTGATAATTAAGCTATTTCACTAGCTAATTCTAACACTAGGAATTTCCGGCCTTCTTGGATTCAATAGCACCGACATACATATTTAATGGTCTACAGGAATAGGCCGTTGTACAAGATCATTGCAACCCAAGCCGAGAAAGAATATTTGATGCGCCAAAATGTAATGCCGTTTTCCCACCGCTCCCGGCAGATTGCTTTTGTCACTGCTAGGTCGATGTTTCGGCAATTTGGAGCAGGATTATTGTCAACGGAAGGCGTGTCCGCGACGACTACTGGGAAACGAAAGCTAGAGATCAAGGGTTTACCGCAGAAGACTTTGCGTGAGTGCAAAGGGCCAGTGCTGCAAAAGCGAGACAAACTGCCGCTGGGGAAGGTAGTGCACCTGCTTCATTGGCATTACACAACCACGACGATATCGTTTACAATAACCTTGGACCCTTTGAAGCTGTGTTGTAATCGAGCACATGTATTGCAAGAAAAGCCCTTGCCTTACCTCAACATCCATTTTGGCGCCAACCAGACATGTGAGACATATGCTGAAGGATCGACGCTCGATAAGATCAACAACCTCGGGATCCCTTACAAGGCACATGGTAGGCTGGCAGAGGCTGAGCAGACGTACCAGGGAGCATTGCAAGGATACAATAAGGACCTTTGTGTCGATAATGCCATGAAATATATCCCAACACTAAACCAGATCCATATATGGCTCCAATGCAGTTAACAGAAGATTCTACCCACGCTCAACTATTCCTGCTCGTGAAATTCATATTGGCGCTGTTGAACCTCGAACTCCGCCTTCACCTCAATACCCAATTTCGCCTCCAACCCTCAGGAGACAAAGGCATGTAAGCTTGCCAATCAAAGTGCGACATCCAGGACCTCTAAGGTTTTCTTTCTTCAGTAATCAAAGATCGGCGATTGCCTGCATATATGCTTTGTCGAGAGACACATGTTAGCAATCAGATCACATTTAGGGGAGCATAGAACTCAGACAATACGAGAGTTATTTGAGTTCCGTAATGAGTGCTTGTATTTGCAGACTGGGCTACCCGTTTTGCCCTCCACATCTTCGTCTATGTACGGTACATGGTGATAGAGGTGACTTCTTTCATCCTCAAAATATCATCATCCCTCATATCCCAAAGCTTCTTGCGTTTAATCTCTACTCATCAAGACCAGGGCAGTTCTCAGAAGTGACGGAGGTGATATCAGTGTATGGAGAGGGATCTGTCCAGATGAGGTTGTAGCTACACGTTGTGTTAGATCCTTGCCGTTCTCAAATCCAAATCAGTAATTCGGGAACTCACGAGCCATCAGGGTAGTCTGGAGCATTTTTGTCGCCCAAAGCTTTCACAATATCATGCAGGTTTCCATGCTCCCAGCAGATCAAGATATTTCCCGGGCCGCTATAATTGTCCACGACATCAGCCACGCAGTCCTGGTCATCACGGTCGCATGAGGTATCAACAGTGATACCGAGGTCCTCAGAGAGAGGCTGAACGGTCTCAAGTGGACGCTCGCGGGAACCATCTGAGGCTTAAAGTTAGCCCTCCCGAAAGAAGTTATTGTTTTGTTTCGTAAGTTATCGGAAACATACCCGACTTCGGTGTCTCAGCCATAATGTAGTCGATGTTGTAACCAGACGAAGCTCCGAAAACAGTTCGTAGGCATTGGGCACGCTCCTCTCCTTGGGCGCTCAGGCCGTTGGAGCCATCCGAGGGCTTCTCTCCATGACGGATCAAGTACACAGTCTGGGCAGCAGCCGGGACCAAGAGAAGTGGGAGGGTGTTAAGGAGTTGCATAATGAGCCATCAGAAGGAAAATTCGAGGAAGTGCAAGAGAGAACCGCTGTCTTGTGCTTCATATTTAACTAAACAAAGCCTCTTTTATATCTTCCATAAAAACCCTCCCACATCATCAACTTGAGGCGACGAACGTGACGCGGGACACAGTTCCTGGATTCACTGATCGTCGGGCTGTCCCGTGCATCGTCCAACAGCATGATGCAAACGGCGCACACGATGTGAACTCAAAATCACGGCTCTGGCAGTGAAGATCCGGAGAGCCTCGAAGGGGAAGCTCAGAGACGTTGACCTTCCGCTCCGGATCTCGCGTTGCGCTATCTGGTATGTCCGACTCCGGATTGCTGTGGGGGAGAAGCTTTTTCAGGGATTATGGCGATCTTTAGAGCTGATCCGGCGCTTGCAGGCCACCGCGAATGAGAATCGTGCTCTCATACACATGGTGTTCTTCGTGAGTTCCATGAGGCTTCTATGGCATTTTCTGTTGGCGTTGTGCCACACGCCATTCCTGGTGCCCGCCTAGGCCGGGCGTCCGCCAAGCAAAGTTCACTCACTGTATGTACGTATGCGGAAAATGTATGTCATGTGTGTTACTAGAACTTGTACGCGTAAGTGTGGACCTCCGGATACGGAGCAATTTTGATTCTGGTAATTGCTAATCTTAATGACTAGATCTCGAAGACATGGAGCGTGTTGAACCGACCAGAAATGGATATGGCAGATTTATTTAACCATGTGGAGGGTCGCCTGGAATAAGTGACTTATAATTTTCAAATTACCTTAGCAAATCGGCCAAATATGTATAATACAACGAAATCAATACTCATTGAGAGTTTCAAGTTCTATATTACTGTACACTGATGTGGACTTTTCTATGATTTCAGGACCAACCTGCGTTTGATATCATCAGCAGGAGTGACCAGGGGTCTGCTAACGACACTCTGAGCGCTATCTATTACACCGTGACGAACCTGGGAATCAAGGTCTGATCACGATGATGAGCCAGGCATTGCCTCTCAGGCAGAATAGCAGCCAGAATAGATAGTTGTATCGAATTTGCAATATAACATGAATAGTCAACGGTGTGTTTCCATAGAGTGCTTTTGATAACCATGGCGCTAATGGTAATCAATGCACTCGTAACGTTGGACTCTGGAACTGCCGTTATCTCTTTGAAGAAAGGAAGGAATTTAAGTAGACTAATTCAAGGATAAGTAGGTCGGGGACTGTATCTGCTACACATGTCTGAATAGTGTCAGATGTGCCTCGAAAATTTTTTTTTCAGCTCTGAAACCATGGTAGATCAGGCCCAGAGTTGTTTGACATGATATTCTGAAATAAGGAATGCAATAGCCGGCAAAAGAGGAATGAAACAACTATTTACAATTAAAAAGGAAACATTTCAATCTCTCTGAAGCATTCTCAGCTACTTCCAAATATGCTGGCACTCTCTCCTTCCCCTAGGACATCACCACCAAGTCACCTCGCCACTGCAGAACTCCTCTCAAAATCTCTGCCTCTCACCCCAGCCTCGTCATTCCTCCAGCCGCCGCTCCACAGCTCCAACATACTTACTCTAGCTCTTAACTCCGACCTGCATCTCCGCATCTCGTTCGCGTGCACTCACTCGCATTCAACACACGAATGGTGTTGGGCCCGGGATTTCATACGTCGTCAGAGTGGTATAGATATTGATCAAGATTCCTGGGTCATCTTGCTATATCCAGTCTCCTAGTAAGTACCTCTACCTGCAAGAACAGAAAGTTGAGACACGTACAGCATAAGCACCTGGGAAAGAGACCGTCGCGGGGGTCTTCGAACCAGAACCGCCGGAAATGTTTATCTGGGCGCATTCCATCTATGAAAATTATTAGTATACTCTGTTGCAGATGGAAATGGAGTGACACATACGTAGAACTGAGCGCCATTCAGACCACTCGCTAGGATTTGTTAGCTCAGTATAGTTATGTTTTGAACCAAAAGATGCTAGGCAGACGGACCAGCGTGAAGAGCTAGAAGCTCAGGACGGAGAAGATACTGCCCGTCTTCAATGCACTCAGGGATCGTGATGCTCTGGACTCCCGCGTTTGCAATCTATATATCAATTAGAGACTCTCAGTATACTCGGTCTACAACACTGAAACTTTACCAGATCAGTAGTGGCCCAGTCCTGAGCTGCAAATTGTTAGAATAAATCCAGTCACATGAAGATGTTAGCTTCTTACTGGCAACATTAAGACCGGCCTCTTGAATCTTGAACCATCCAGATCCGTAGCCTACATCGGTAATGGCATCGTTTACCTTCTTCAGGTACGCTTGTACCGGTCCCTTTGAAAGGTTAGCTAAGATGCCAAGAATAATTTCCTGGTCTAACCTTATGGCTAGGGTCAATAACATAAACGGGGTCATTTGCCTCGGTACCTGCGTTGATGTCAGCTATAAGATTTTAGCAAAATAGGAGGGGTATGGCCGACTAGTCAGCGTATGTCTCCATGTTGCTTGAACCGTGCTTCCTGCGGTTACTTGGATGATGTTGGAAGAGGGTGTGGTAGGATTTGGTCCTCCATTGCAGGCTATATCGTCAGATGTTACATCTGTGATCGGCTACGTAAGGTATTAGTCGTCAATCTGACCAGAATTCATGAAATATCACTTACTCCATCATAGCTTGGATCCCGGATGGCATAGCTGATGTCTTGCCTAACTCAGTATATTCCATTCACAGGACTTTTTGAGGATCTCTTACTGTACTGAGTTCCTCCGGACTCAAGCTGAACAAAAATCGAATGCGCATTAGCAACACCCAGGGCCACGGCCGAAAACAGAGCGGGCTGGTATCGCATGATGCACTGGTATCCAGAAAGGTACACTGAGAGAGCAAGCCGAGAGAAAATCAAGATGATGAAGAAGAAACCGGGCAAAAGCAGAGCATGTGCACTAGTTATAAATCTATCAACCCACCAGCCTCGATCTAAAATCCCACCGCCTTTCATCTCGGAGGACTATTGTTGGCGCAACACCCTTGTCTCCCATCTCCACGATAACATCACTTCCCCAGATGGTATCAGCTTCGGCACTAACCACGCACCAATCACAGTTATGATCTGGGCACCAGAAGCGCCCTTGTATGATCCAGATTAGAAGACGGAGGAAGGTCTCCCGTCATGAATTTTGAGAATGGTGCAATGGCGAGCCAAGAAAATACGTTCTGGCAATATGAAAGCAATCTATTCCGTGCCATGTGGCCCGTCAGAGATTGGATTCACGGTTGAAGATCCCGGATAACCAGGCTAGGATGTTACCTAGTGGAAGGGATTGAAAATTGATAGCGGTAAAAAATCATTTACTGTTATTACTATGCGCATAAATATGGCATCCACAATGAGCCATATGTCGGCAGTCAAAGAACTTGCTGATTGTCCCGGTGGCTTGAAATTCATCACTTGTTAGTCTCCTGCAAGCCACATGATCCTGCTTTCTCAATTGCCAGAGATAGAATATCCTCACCCTGGCAAGGTATCGACAGAGTTCCGGCCCTGAAACCGCCTGGAAGAATGGCAGAAGGCGGCAAAAGGGGCTTGGCTAAAAGGGATCCCAGCAGCATCAAAGGCAAACTAAATCCAGCCAGTAATCATGCCTTAGATATTCGATCTGCATTCCAAAATATTTTACTCCGTAGCTAAGATAAAACGCCTCCCTTACGCCTGTCATCCTTTGCCAAACCACACGCCATTATATACATTCTAGAGTCTGTATAGACTCTAGCCCCGGTAAGTCATGAGATCTTCTCTACTCCACACCGCCGGCAGAGAAAACCCGCCCCGATTTTGAACATTATTCCATACTCCGGCAACATCAATATATCGGCATTATTTTCGTCCTCTCGCTAATAGCTTCTCGCCCAATTCCGCGACTGCAGCTCCCCAGGATACCTTTGTGGCCTGTCCCTCCTCTTCAATATGGTTTCCGCATCTGGAAAGCAGGAATTCTCCCATCTTTTGTTCATTGAATCGCTCTCCGTAAACTACTGCAGCGCTAGATGAAATTGAAACATTAATTCCATCAACACTGCTATGGCATGTCAGTTGGAAGGTAATCTCCACTTTGGTTGCCAGGGGAGCAATCAAAAGCGTTGGTTTAACAAGTATTGAGTTATCAGATGCTTTTGTGATTTCCGTTGGACAGCTGGCCCTCAGGAGCCGAATGCTGTTCGCAATGGCATTGGCTTTATTCCATGCCGCGCTAACCTCTCGAAGGAGAGTCCTGATTGTTGTCTGTCCCTGTGGCAAGCCACGGACATGGTCTCGGACGTTCTTTAGGAAGAAATCCAATTCTGGTGTCAGTGGTACTGGGCACGACTCTCTAGTTGCAGCAATATACCAGAGATCCACACTGGAATTTGGCGACTTTTTCGTATGTGTGCCATTGGAAAAAGAAGCTGCATCAAAAACAAGCTCGATCTCTCTTCGATATGTCATAGATGTCGTCGTTCCAGACACTCCAGTGATAGCCCATCCATGCTCTCTCTCTAGTTTATCCGCTTTTTCTATTTTTAGGTTAGATCGTCCAAATATCAAGACTGCGTTGTGCTTACCTTTGAGCAAGCTGATCTCCATCGAGCTCCAGCCACGACAATCCTCCCTGATCTTTTCCGCCTCTCGAATCTCGTTGAGGCAAAAGTTCTTGCGTTCTGTAGAAGTTGCGATCTCTGCCTCCTTGCCTTGTAGTTGCTTTCGCAACTCATCGATCATATTTTGTTTGGCGTCGATATCAGCGTCAACTGCAATTAACTTTTGGCGAGCTTCGCTCAATTCTGCTTGATCACAATTGGCAAGCTCATCCGCAGCAGATCTCAAATCAGCTTCTTCATTTTCAAGCTGCTGAGCTTGGCGAACGAAATTAGGGAGGACTGTATCAAGGAGAGCCAGCTGTCGGTCCAGTATCTTGCCGTCTTGTCTCATGCCATCAGCAGTTTTGACGAGGCCATCCTTAAGAGTCGCGAGAAGAGTCATCCTCCATTCGTACCACATACCCTTGCTAAGTAGTCGTGCGTGGGTTTTCACATTTTTTAACTGGTTGTCCATGATGACTTTCACATCAGGCGACGCAGATATATATTCACGGAATAAGGGAGGATTTTCTTCAAATGTCTCTGTTTCGATTTCGCGGACCGTCTTCCGCCCTTCAGAGATATAGTTCTTAAGCTCGTAACATGCCTAAATCGTGTTAGTTTATCTCATTCATACAAATGTACTCATCGACTTACATGTTGAAATAGCTCCAGCATGGGGACAGTGGCTGCTCCTGCAGCAACGCAATCTTCTAGAGAATAAGCTGCCTCGCCTTGCATGCTATCCCTTTGATTTGGTTCCTTTGGCACAATGGTGTGCCTTCGTTTCGTCGTAGTTAACTCCATGAAGCGGATACTTGTCATATTCAGGAAGTCTTGCAACTGAATACGATCATCGCTAAGACTATCATCAGTCCCCAGATTTTCGATGGCATCTAAGGAGGGAAACGACCCTGTGAAGGTGATAGTTGTGTCCACCTCTCTCGGTTGGTCGTGAGCCCGAGACGGACCTTTAACGGGCGAAAATGCGGTCCCTGGTGCAAGAGATGACTGTTCGAGGTTCCGTGGAGTAGCCAGCGTCAAGTGTCCAGTCGTATCCTCTTTTGATGGAGGCCCCTGAAGCTTGACTTTTTTGACGGGACTGCCTTCATGCCCTCTAAGGCGTTTCACCCCATCGTTTTCCTCCTCTTCATCATCTTCATCCAGTTCAATGGGCCGTTTACCCAGAAGCCCTTTTGCAGCGCCAATATGCAAGCTTTTGCGTCCTTTGAGGGGCTTCTTCTTCGGTGACATGCTCTGAATCATCTCTTTCAGGGTGGTAGTCTCATCCCCGTTATCCGCTTGGTCTACTTCATGCTCCATCTCGACTTCTCGTTCCAACACTCGGGGATCCTCGAAACGAACACCGCGTCCAGCATTATCCAGCTGACTTGGAACAAATGAGCTAGCTTCTTCTCCAATAGACCCGCGTCTATCCAGAAGTTCAGCAACTCGAGGTGATCCAAGTCCGACCCGATCAATACCTACACCAGATGAACGCCGGCGCTGGGGAGTCAAGACAAAACTAGGAGCAGGAATTCCGGTGCCGTTATCATTCTGGAACAACTTGTTGCGAATTTTGTTCTCCTTAGTGGCCGAAGATTTTGGTATTGAAGAAGCCTTGGACTCATTCTTGAATAGCCGTTTTGGAGAGGACGTGCGCATAGCAATATTTTTCGAAGGAGGGGTCTTGCTGGGTGTTGTGGGACGCATAGGTTGAGGCGTTAGCTGCTTTGGAGGAGTCACCGACTTCTTGACAGGTGTTCCATCGTTGATCCTTGGTTTGGGTATTACAGATTTTTGTGCATCGACACTTCTCCGTAAGCCCTTTCCACGGAAAGCTGCCAAACTGGGGCTGCCTGTCTCAGATGCAACAGCATGCACTGGAGCTACAACCTTTAGCGGAGATTCGGCTACGACATCTGCTTGGAATGGAGAGCTGGCGAGATCGGCTTCCATTTCCATAACAGCTTTTGCTTCCATTCGATTTGCAGGGCTCGTCTGAGGCAAGATGCCACCAACTGCAGTAGTTAATTCTATGCCAACAGTCGCATCAACCTCTGTGGCCATGGTTTCGGATTCTGGAGGTATAATACCTCCGATGGCAGCAGTAATATCCATGGTATCATCTTCTACAGCTGAATCTAAACTTTGACGATTCCGTATACTCTGTCGCTGGCCCTGGGAGGCGGCAGATTTTCGTCGAGATGCAGTCCAAGTGTTTCCAGGTGCAAGGACTCCACCAACAACTGAGGTAAATTCCATGGTCATCTCCTCGTCATCCTTCGAGGCAGTGTCGTCGTCAGCTGGCTGGATGCCGCCAACAGCCGTTGTAAGATCCATGGTTTCATCTCCTCGGGACGACACACCCGAAGATCTCCTTCGTGTGCTTTGGCGACGACCAGAGGGCGTACTCTTTCTCCTAGAATCAGCCGCCTTGGGTGCCTCGTTAGAAACTATACCCCCGAAAGATCGTGTCACATCCATTGACATGTCCTCTTCTTCATCCTGCTGACTGGGAATTATCCCACCAACTGCATGGGTGACTTCCATTGTTAGCTCATCGCCATCCTGCTGGCCTTCGCCATGTCGAACGCCATATCCTGAAGCCGGTGAGAACGGGTTGACATTCTCTTGATCCAATTTAGATTCGAGATTCTTTAGAGATGCGCTCTTAGTAAATGGAGCGAAAGAAGCGAGAACCTCTTCATCTTCGGCTAAGCCATCTTCGCCATCTTCGCCATATTCGTCGAATTCGATTCCTCGTGTTCCTGCTTGTCTTGCAGCCAGTTTAAGCGACTGTTCCAATCTTCCACTGGAATCGCTTAGAGGTGATTTCGTTGTAGCCACAGACATTTCGGTAGTGTCTACCCCGTCAATGCTCATCATTGTTTCCTCGTCGCCATCAGAGTCGCTATTCGAGTTGGATTCTTCGTCTCCATCTGCTTCAATGGTCTCATCAGCATCACCGACAGAGCTACCACTAAATGGACTAGACGAAAATCCGTCATTGTTAGGATTGTTAAAGTCCATTGGAGGGATGGCGGAGCTCCTTCGCCGCTTCTTTTGGTGCAGTTGTCGCTGATGAGCCGGGCTCGCAGTAATCGTATCCTCCTCAGCTTCCTCGGGCGGCGTGGAAGGAGGTTCAGACGCATCCGATTCGTGATGTGCCACTCTATTCGGATGCGGCGATGCAACTGCATTGCCTGCTACGGACGAAGCCCGACGGGTCGAACTGGTGGAGTTCGACGAGGTAGTCGAGTCTTGATACTCAACCACAACATCCCAGGTATGTAGGGTTGCTTCTGGTGCGAATGAGACTCGTCTGTTTGCCAGGGATTTTCTTCGAGCCTCCCGCCTTGCATTTGCCTCATTTTCAAGCTCTTGCCTCTCCTTCTCTTCTCGCTCTCGCGCTGCAGCTAGTTGCTCTTCTTCTGTTCGTAGTGCTATGCGCGTTTGAGTAACCGCCTCATTTTCTCCAACCTGAAATGGATTTGCCAGATTTTCCGTTCCTGAAATTGCAGGGCCACTAATATTAAAATTCATTCGGTCTGAGCTGTGAGTTGCCGGACTGGTTTTCTTGGGGCTTGGTTTTCGTGCTGGAATATCTCGTAGTGGCGGCATTGTAGGTTTCAGAATTGATCTTGGCGGAGGACGAGAGGGTGTAATGACAGACTGAGAGTATGTTAGCTGCAGCTTATTTTCAGAATACGGTGAAGATACTTTGCGCCTGTTTCCAGTGCTGTCCCGCAGCGCATCTAATCCGCCAGGACCTATACTTTTACTCCGTAACTTTTTAGAAGATTTGTCGGCTAGTGCCGCCCTCTTTCCTCCTACCAGAGCCCCAATATCTGCCGTCATATTCTCTTGGTCCATGGCCGATGATGGGACATGGGCGAGAGACTTCCGAGATCTCGGTCTTGTCGCAGGGAGGGTGGATTCTTCTCGTGACGACATGGCGATTAATGGCAGAGCTAAAAGCCCCAGTCGTCTCACTTGCAGTCTATTGTTTAATTAATCATTAATGGGTTGCAAAGTGAACCAAGTCGATATCACACACGTAAACAAAGTCATCGCGTCACGCTGACTAACCATTACCCCGCTAACTTTAAAGTGACTAGCTCACATCGCACTGTCACGTGGGAAAATAAATAATGATCACATGACGCACATCCACGATTAAGCGAGCCCACCGAAAAACTAAGCCCTAGGATTTCCTCTTTCCAAACAAACTTGCGATCCTCGACAACCACCGCAACCGCAACCATGGCCACCGAACTCACTGTGCAGTCGGAGCGTGCTTTCCAGAAGCAGCCTCACATCTTCCTCAACTCCAAGTCGAAGACTAAGTCGAGCAAACCCGGCAAGAACGGACGGAGATGGTACAAGGACGTTGGTTTGGGCTTCAGAACGCCAAAGACTGCCATTGAAGGCACCTATATTGGTATGTGGATTCTTTGGATATTCAAGATGCTTTGCGCGCGGCTGGTTGTATTTTTGTTGTCGCTCGAGGGGATGAGAATGATGAGATGGGATAGACCGTCCGGAATATCAAGGGAGGAGATGAAGTGTCTGAATTGAAGAAACGTAGAAGAACTGCTCACTGACGCGCTCTCATCGCAGACAAGAAGTGCCCCTTCACCGGCCTCGTCTCCATCCGTGGCCGTATCCTGACCGGAACCGTCGTCTCTACCAAGATGCACCGAACCCTCATCATCCGCCGAGAATACCTCCACTTCATCCCCAAATACGCCAGATACGAGAAGAGACACAAGAACCTCGCTGCGCACGTCTCGCCAGCTTTCCGTGTTGAGGAGGGTGATCAGGTTACCGTTGGCCAGTGCCGACCATTGAGCAAGACTGTACGTCACCCAATCCATTCGCAAATTCGATAAACTCGATTGTCGTCGATATGGCAATTGCGCGTTGGAAACCCTGCTAACAATCATCCAGGTCCGATTCAATGTTCTCCGCGTACTCCCAAGAACTGGCAAGGCCGTCAAGAAGTTCAGCAAATTCTAAGCAATTTTCTTATGGGATTCGTTCGACATGGCTTGCATGGGGTTTGTTGGTTGCAGATCGGGATGGAGGGTTTGTGATCATATTGAATTCGAGGACAAGCTAGCATGACAAAAGGAGTGTTTTAGCTATAGGAAAAGACTTGAATTTACCCACCAACCCTCGCGCAGGAGTGATTGACCCTGCGTTACAACAACAGTAACGAACTATTCAATTACTGCAGGTCATGTATGGTTTTAATTCTGTGATGATGGACAATTGATCCGATCTCGTCTCAAATCCTGCTTCGCAAGATTATGAATATCGAGTTATGAAGCGGCATGATCAGTGTGTACACCTCAAGTGAGTTGCATACCAGAGATGTGTACACCTCAAGTGAGTTGCGTACCAGAGATGTGTACACCTCAAGTGAGTTGCATACCAGAGATATGTATCCTCAAACCCCATTTTATCACGTTTAATCATTTTCTCACACATCAAAATCATCAGTCATTCATTCATCATTGTCTACAGCTAAGTTCAGCTGAATGACCCAGATCATCTATCATACATTTCCTAATCCTCGTCCCCTCCACCATCCATTCCCTCCTCTTTAATCATGGCCAATCAGCCCAGGCTGGGGAGCATTGTCCGGGTTAATATTGGTTCCCGCGAATCCCAGCGCCGTGTTCCATGCGTTCGCCGTGCTCGCATCCTTGGTCCCCAGAGCCAGGATTTGCGCCTTGGCAGTTTGGCAGGCAGACTTCGCAGCCGCATTCGCGTTGCACACGTTGGTCAGCTGGTCACAGATACGGTTCGTGATGATGTTCGGGTTCAGCGCCTCCTCCTGGCCCTTATTGACCAGTGGGTCTTGCGCCTGAAACGTGAATTCAGTGTCCGCGCGCCCGTCGAGCCCGGCCTCGAATTTGATGGTCGGTGTGCAGAGACCGAAGTCCAGTCCGGCGATGGTGGATTTGATGAGGCCTGGAGCCACTCCGGCCGCTCCGTCTGATCCGGCAGCGACGGCTCCAGATGTTGAGGAAGCAGCGTCAGCGGATGTGGCGGCTACTGCGGCGGCTGTAGTGGTATCGGCTGCGGCGGAGGAAGCGACGGCAGCAACAGATGTATCTGCTGCTGCTGCTGCAGTGACCGTTACGGTTCCAATGCATGAAGATGTTGTAGTGACCGTTACGGTTTGAACGCATGGAGATGCTGCTTGTGTCACCAAGGTAGTGGGTGGGTCTGATGCAGCAACCGCAACAGCAGAACTGGCAGCCGCGGGAGCTGCTCCTGATGCTGCTCCAGAAGATGCTGAACCACCAGTGCTTAGAGTGAAATTGGAGAAGCCTTGAGCAACCATGACTTGAGCAACGCTCAATCCATCATTGGAGAAAGGAGACTTCTTTGAAGTGGCCGAGTTGGCATTTTCGACATCCGAGTCTCCAACAGCGGGATCAACCAGAGGAACGACACCTCGGAGCGCCACTGTGGTTGGAAGGGTGGGGTCATTGCAGATAGTGGGAATGCTGACGACAAAAGGGTTGAAGTTCTGCTCGGCAGCCACGAGACCTATCGCAGCAGAGATGACCTGAGGATCAGTTCCAAGTTCAGAGACGATCAGGTCTGCCTGTTTAAGCTGGAAGTTCATCAGTATAGTAGGAAGGATTGCAACCAATGACACATACCTTCGCACATGGATCTGCCGCCGCAAGGAGGGTGCCGATGCTTGAACCAGCAAGAGTGGCAGCTTGACCCGACTGTCCAAAGTTGCTCAGAGCTTGGATGGCTGGAATTGGGACTTGTTCTTGATCGAACCTATTTTCATCAGCCTCGCCGTGTTGACATGAATTTCATCACCGTACCGAGCCTGAGTTGTGGCCACAAGGGCCGAGAGGAGGATAGCTTGAGAGAACATCTTGGAGGATTTGAAAGTACGAGGATTTGAATTTCAACGTTCGTAAAAGGCACCGCCTGGATAGCCAAAAGAGTGGATATGCACTGTAAAAGTGGAGAAATGAATGTAGAGAATGTACAGTTCACAGAACTAGAAACGAACGAAGAAAGAAATCAAGAGAACCTGTCTGGAGATATGAGACGAAGATATGGGACGATAAATCAAGCAGAGGGGGAAACAATCTTAGTATATATACTCTTAGCAATGCGTTTACTGCCTGCTCATCAGAGCATGGGTCACGTACATCCCCTCATCAAAGCACCGGCTGTACTGTAGATCATACCTAGAGACCCCTCAGACATGGGACGAACTGCCTTTGGCTCATATCAGCCAACCGCTTCGATAGCATGATCGTAATCATTTCACGGCCACGGGTGAAGAGCCACCGAGGCCCAGGCACAATAGACGTCTCATCTCGTGTTGCCCCATCGAGGGTATCTGAACACCTCGGCTTGTCAAGCCAGTCGCGGTGTAGGCAGCTGTCATTTCAGGATTGAGGACGAGGCCAAGGAGTGGTGAATCAGGGCGTACATCAGAATACGACATTGGAAACGAGCGGTGCTTGAGATGTGGTCAACGGGCCACGCGCAAGCGCCTCGCTCTATCCCTACATCCCTAGCTATAGGTTTGAGCTATATTGCGTAATAAGAGACCTGACGCCTAGAAACAGTATAGAAACATGGCTCCTATAAAAAATTTCTTTCAGTAAACACTGCTTAACCCTCCGCCAAAGAATTCTCGCATTCCCTGTCAAGCCATGTCTGGCGCGTGGGTCGTGCTCAGACATCCTCGCTTGGCAATTCAGGGGTTCCAGACGACCTTGCGACAGACGAGGTTTGAGCAGTCGATGATGTTCGGAACATTGGCCCGATGGACCCTGTCATGATTGCCTGTCGGACTTGACGTAAGGTGTTTTGATCTTAGCCAAGGGTTATAATGTTCCGCCAATGGCATAAGATTAAGGACTTTGTGGTTGGACGAGAGCCTTGATCTCTTCCGACATCATGTGAAGATTCATTTAGGGCGGTATCTCCGAAGATAAAAACGCATCAACAACTGAATAGCAAATGTGCACTTTAAGTATCCATTGTTTGAATTCTCATCTCCGAATTAATAGTAAGCTACTTTATAATAAGTCACCTACCTGTTGAATTTAGTTTTCTCACAAGCCGACGCCCTTTGTGTGGCTTTTTATTCGAATAAATAGCATCGTTGATATTTTTAATTTTGCATAAGCTAGTTTTACATACAGCAAGCTGTGACATCGGCTTTATGCGCACCCTTATACCAAGCTGTACCTTGAAAGCTGGGAGGCTGTACTGAAGTTAAGTCAGGGCGGGCAATGTTTATAGTAATGTACTGCAGCGCCTTCAGCTCCAGATCAATTTCGACAATGAATTGTATCTTTAAGTTTAGATGCAGTGTATGTAGCCAGCAACAACCCAGTACATCCAAAAGCTAGGTAAAATTCTTGGCCCATGGTCGGCTGCTGAAAAAAAAAGTCGAACATAGACATACTAAACATGGACTATCATGCCAAGAAGCCTTTCAATTCCCATACGTCAATGAAACGGCAATCTTTGCGTCAAAAGGAGTGTTTCGGGTAGGAGATCAATCCCAAGCACGGCAAGTGCAGTCATGGAAGAGTTGTCTCTCTTTGCGGCTTTCCAATCCGAAGGTTGACTCAGCTGTCTTTCTGAGCCACTACAGCGTATATCTTCCCGCTGTTTAGTCTAATTGGTGCTACAGAGCAGAGATTGTTATTTCGCCACTATTATAAGCGCTTGGCACCATTTATGGAGGCAGAGAATATGTTGAAGCTGAATTTCGACAAATGTTCCGTTATTTTGAATGCTCTCCTCCATCGTTCTCGACATGCCTCGGAGCTTTGAGGTCTGCTCGTCTGACAAGATGTTTTCTTCGCTACAACGGCTCAAGCAACCGAGCGAAATTTACTGAGTCCACTGGCAAGCTGTAACCTTCGCTCGAGATATAAACGGCCAGTGTATACAACGTTGCAGCGCTTCGTAGACTCGCGAAATAGGTCGCATCCCCCGTCCCAACCATCTGTCCTGCGAGCATCGCGAGTTATACCAAGTTGTGTTTCAAGGATAAAAGTGGGCTTTCTAGTTCTCATCGGTGGGCAGTATAGTGAACCACAGGCATATCTAGCAGCATTGTTGGAAGGGCAATAGGGCGTCCTAAATGAGCTTTCTTTGCTGTAAGATAATCTACCACTTCTTATATACTTGGGCTATTGCGTTCTAATTTTGGCCAATAAAATTCAAGGGATGTTAAGAGAGAAGGATCTTAGCAAATATTTGATAGGCATGCATAGGCATGCATACGAAGTTATCCGCTGACTTGGAGTGATGGTTAGCTTTAAGCTGGTGCTGATATCGACTTTGCTAAAGAAAGGCCTCGTGACTATGTGGGCGTCGTCCTCCTGTCTCACTACGTGCAGAGCGAAACAAAGCGCTAGCCGGCCGCTATGCATATCCAGACTTGCAATTTAAGCCATTTACATTTGTGCGTGATTGAGCCATGCTATTTTTGGGGTCGCTGAAGGCACATCTCGATTAGTGTCACGAAAATCCACGAAAATCGTGCCTAACTTCCTCTTGTAGACAGCCGACTGCTCTACTCTGCATAGCACAGTAATATATAGGAAATAGAAGTGCCAAAGAAGACAAAGAAGACTACCTAATTCAGGAACCACAATGGCATGACACAAGGCCAAGAAGCTAAAATTTACTTTGTTTCTAATGGAGGGCAATATGACGCTTCAAATGCGCCAACTACTAGTTTACATGCCTACTCAATCAACTTTGACTTCCAAACTAGGCAAATGGTTCACAAGAGGTTAGCACGTGATGTCATCTTTACTTAGTACAGTAGGTAGTAGTTTTCGGGGTAATAAGCTGAGGACCTGTATATTAGGCCGAGAACCATGGTACTAACATCTACAAACAGCATTGATGACAGCTAATGAACTTCACTCATTGATAAAATTTTGTACAAATATATAACTCACTTTAACTGAACGAGCTTATACAGCTTCTTTATGATCTTTACATCAAAATTTGACATTTTCGAAGCATCTAGCTATGTTCTCTAGTTATAGTCTAGCGTTGCTCTTGCTCTCGGCCCTTGCCCAGGCTCAAGGGACAACCCAGCTTGTTCTCGACGTAAGATCGCCAATTGCCACAAATTAATGATTTTTACAATCAATTGTAACCCAAGATAACTAAAGTAAAATCAGTTCGATGATATTGACGTCTCAAATGAGCAGTCTTGCGGCACCGCTAAGCCAGATGTTTATAAAGTAGCCTCCCTTCACCGTAATATTATCCTCCATATTACTAACAAGCACAATTTAGGGCGTTTCAATCACATCCGTAACGCCAGACAGTATTGTTCTAAATACGACCCAGACCGCAGAATGTGCTTCATCCGCAAACGAAGCAGGCCAAGCGTCTCCATTTGGCTTCGCAAGCTCGCCGCCAAACGTTCTCTACTCTGACACAGGCGACTTCTTCTTCCAGATCCTTACGGACAGCACTTTCATCAATGGTACATCTTTTACCATAGGTCTAAATCTCTCAGAAAACCAAGTGGGTTCCAGTTTTAATCTTATCATATCTCGTTGAGAATACATCGAAGCTAAAGTAGCTGTGCAATTTTGAAGCTCGCAGAAGCAGCCGCTGGCAATCTAGTCATCACTATCCAAGCTTTAATTTCGGATTTTGGGAATTTCGACTTCACCCAAACTTATAACTTCGACCCAGCTACGGATGGCCTTGGCCCATATGCTCTTACAGTGGACAACGCTAACAATACCCCGTACTTGTTCCTTGAAGTAACAGCAGAAGCATTGACACAAAAGCCATTCAGTGCGCAGTTCGTACCTGCAATTATCGACAGTATCGTTTTTGAAACGCTGCCGTAGTGATCCAAGGTGTCAACGGTGTCCAATTTATCATCATGGAAACTCAGAGCCTTAGGAATACAACTTAGTTAAAGAATATAGAAAGTCCTATGCTGGGGCCTGTCAAATATTCATTATATTAAACTTGGGCCAGTATAACGTGTGATATAAACATTATCGCGCTTTCGTTTAGAACAAATTTTCAAACTTTTATTTATTTGGTAGCACTAATGTTTTGGACATAAAATTTTAAAAGAACAGCTTTAGAAAATTTGTGTCGCTTGATCTATTAAGTTAATTATCACAGGTATACACTAAGCACCAAAATATATAAAGGAACTTAGTTCACAGAACCCCCCCCCCCCCTCCTCTGGCATCCTTGTGTAGATCAAGTACAAAACACGCTACATTTCAAGGAATACACAATTGCGCTATATCCTTTTTGAACCCGCGGAACAAATTTCTGGCTATATATTTTTCGAAGGTAAAATAGGAAAAAATGTCATACGCAAAGACCATTGAAATATTATCAGAAGCATTGTTTGAATCCCCGTTAGTTCTGGAATGCAAAGTGGATAACTATCCCGGTAAGCTTTTCATTGTTTGCCTAGGTTAACTTAGCCCTAACCGTCGCTGGGCACTGTATTCTACTCTAACCATATTCTACTACCTAGAGTTGCAATGGTCTTAGCAAGAACCCTACGAGAAGGCTACTATACAGATATTCTAATGCGGGACTACTGGTCGTATACTGACCAATCCAATAGAGTCATAAAAGAGCATATTATTATCTTAACGCAGCTTTTCTTTAACTTCCAAATTCAAGCATGCACCGTAACTTGTACCTCGAGTTCAATTATAGTACTGCGTCTCTTTTCATCTCCAAACTGCTGCCATATTCAAGCCAGGAGTAAATTGAATGTCTTATGTTTATTGTTAACTGTAGGTATCTAAACGCTGTATATTCTCTATTATTTATTTTCTTTCAATTCTGAATGGCCCATAAGCTTACGATTCTTATTACTAGGCAAGAAATACTTGCCATCATGAATTATTTCAAAGAACCACTTAATTTTTCAGTATCCGCTTTAATACTTCATATTGTACTTTGATGATATCATTGGCTGAATTATTAGCTAGCTGCAATATACCTATATCAAAAATCCTGCTCAATCATTCCCTACCCCTATCTTTTCCTAGGCCGCAGAAATGTCAAAGCTTTCTTCCTCCTCCTACTCCCCTGCACCATTATTCACGAAAGACTTCCACTCGGCAGCTCAAACACCTGATCGTTCGCCTCGGCCTGGCACGCTGCCAACAGGACCTCCCCATCGCTTCCCTCTTGTAGACAGAGTGTAGCAGCCTGGTTCACGACATTTCCGGTAATAGCATAGCTCCACTTCTGATTCTTCGCATTATCATTGCATGCCTTTACCGTGACTTTTCCCTTTCCATTACCTACCAAGCAACTCGTCAGATTTGCGATGCTGCGGATCGTGCGCGACTCTGTGACCTGCCAGACTTGTCCGTCGGCGCCGGCGCAGGGCGTCCAAGCGACGCTGGTGCCGGAGAGCGTCAGGCAGTGTAGCGATGCGGTGTTGAAGATTTGGCCTGTGGGCGTGATTGGTTGACTGCTGGAGATGCGGAAGACAGCAGTGCCGTGCGGAGGGACGTTGTTGGCGTTTACAGAGTCGACAGCGAGGAACTGAGTTCCAGTCCAGAGATCTTGACCGTAGAAGTTAGCGGTGGAAACGGCGGGGTATCCCATCCGTACGGCTGGGATGGTGAGAGTTGCTGTGGAAGAGCCTTTGTTGAGGACAGTGAGGAGGCGGTCACCGTTGGAGAGGGTCTTGGTCAGGACGTCGAAGGTGGCGTCCTGGCTAACCAAAGTGGCCTGGAGACCCAGGGCATCCTGATCAATGGAAAGTAGGTCCTGGTTAGTGAGGTAAGCGATCTCGTTGTCGGTCAGGTCGGGAATGTAGGCGCTGATAATCAGGGGAGCAGAGAACGAGCACCACAGAGCAAAGTGGGATTTCTTCTCATCCAGCGTAAGGTTGGCGTGGTCAACAATGAGGAAATCGGGATCATTAAAGTATCCAGGGGACTGGTAGCGAGCCAGCAGGATTTCAAAACCATAGTTGTCCATGATGCTGCCCCATGGGTCGCTCTGGTCGAAGACTGCGATATCGTCCGAGTGGCGTGCAAGTTCTCCATAGCTGGGGACCCAGTCCATGACACTATACCAGTCCGTGAGATTGGACTCGCCGCAGAAGTAGGCCGGAGCGGACTCGCTGAAGATCAAGGGCTGTTCCATGTTGGACAGCACGCTGTGCCAGTAGCTGTAGATCTTCTGGTAGGTCTGTTCAGTAGTGAGACCGGTCTGGGCATCCACATAGCATCCATCCAGCTTGAGATAGTCAATTCCCCAGGATGCAAAGGTGGCAGAGTCAATGTCCTCATAGCCAAGAGACCCAGGATAGCCACCACATGTGCTGGTGCCCGCATCAGAATAGATGCCAAACTTCAAGTTGCGTTCCTTGAGATATTGTCCAAGCCAGATCAGTCCGTCAGGGAATTTGACCGGATCCCACTGCAGAGAACCATTTGCAGCACGCTCGTGCAACGGCCAACAGTCGTCGATGTTGACTCGGTCATAGCCGGCAGCCAAGAGGCCTTTAGATACCATGGCGTTAGCAGTCTCGGTAAAGAGCGTCTGATTGAGGTCACACTCGAAACGGGCCCAATTGTTGAAGCCCATAGGAGGCGTGGGCATCAGAGCTCTGGAGGCATTGACTGCCGCAGCAGTGGCCAGCGTCAACATGGTCTTTTGTGTGAGCATCCTGATTGAAGTAGATTGGATGACCGCTGAGAAAATGATGAGCAATACCCGCCAGTATAACGGCCCTAAAACAGAGAGATATATATTACTTATCCTCCACTATCATCACTCCCAACGTGCTTCAGGATGCCTAGATCTACTGAAGCTCAGCGTTCCAGCATTCGAGATCCCCACTATTATATCCAGCACAAAATTGGAACGTGACAACCACCAATCCGCATATCCTTAGAGATTTAGGGGAGTCAAGTAACGTTGCGAGTCTCTTGCCAATCGCCTTTGCTTTTTCGGCAGATCTGCCGCCTACACTGTTCTTCTCCTAACCAGCCCGTATCTCTCCTATGGACCCGATTGGAGGCTGCCTTTGAGGTACGTAAGGCAAAGACAACAAAGTTCCGGGGCAGCTCGATAACCATGGCACAGGGCATGATACCTCGGGTCGCTGCAGTATGCCATGTGTAGCCGACGACCCGATGGAGATGTCAATGGCTGCAGGTGGCTTTCGTCCTTCCTATTCTACAGAGGCAGGATGTAGATCACTCACTCTCTTCCCGCCATGCCATGTCCGATGTCGTGGGGCAGTGGAATATCGTTGTGTTGGACAGCCTCTAGAGCAATCCGTGCTGGAAAGTAACGACGATGAATCCAGATATGGAAATATCACCTCCCACCCGTACAACATAGTCTTTTTATGGCGTTCTTGTTGTCTGTATTTTCGCATAGAAAGATGGACTTTCAACAACGATGTTGGGTCAATTCCGGCCCTAGTCCCAATATGGCCCCACCCCTGAGCGATAGCCGGGCTGGATCTTCGATGAGAAGTTGACATGTTGAGATCGACTGTAGTTTGGACGAAAGCACGAGGATTGCTGAGAGATAGGTGGGCCTGTCTAAATTCTATACGAGGAGACATGAGCCGTGCGTGCTGGGAAGTGATATTGATGGGTAAGAGATTACAACTTTGGACACGAAAGTGGCAGAGTTGCAGTACGTCACGAGAGATGTTGCACTGAGGGCGTAAGCACGATGTGATGCTAGAAGGAAATTTTACTGATAGAATAACATGCCCTAAATATTGCCAAGTAATAATAAACAACCATTCAGTGGTACGGTCACTGCACATTGCAATGTCTGCAGCAAGGCCCAATCAATTCCAACTATATTTCAAAGCCTGCGAGACATAGGGTATTGGAATATTAAACATTGATTTTAATCTACTTTCCTACTTAATAGACCCATATTCACTTTATAATTATACTAGAAGGTCGGTATTCATATAAAATCCCTTTTCAAGATAGATCAGGATCAGGATTATTGCCCCAGTTTCTCGTCGTGATTCCCTGAACCACACCCTGCATGTCACTCGGCTCGAGAGCTAGCACGGTAATCTTATTCTTCGTCTTCTGTAAATAGCAACCTGGGAGATAGAGAGTCTGCTGCGGACCAACGATCCAATATCGCCCCAGATTCTCACCATTGACCCAGACGACGCCTTTTATCCAGCCAGGGAGTTCAAGGAATGTGTCCCCGACGGTGTCGACGTCGAATGTGCCGCTGTAGAAGATTGGTCCGGAATGCGCAAGGTCGGAAATGTCAACTTTCCCGCTGGAGCTGGGCGGCTGGTCGAAGCCCAGGGGGAACATCTCCCATTCTGATAGCACAGTCCCACCAACGGTAACGTTCCCAATGATGCCCTTCCGCTGATCGGGAATTCTTGGGCCGTAGTTCACTCGGCCCTGATTCTCGACCAAGATGTCTAAGACATCGTTAGACTCCAAGGAGAGGGTTACTGTCGATGGGTATTCGTAGCTGTTGTCGATAACACCAACACGCTTCTCGTTTACGTAGACGATGACACGGTCCCGGGGTGCGTCTCCTGGGGTGAGGACACCATCGACAGCAGACCCGACTGTATGGCGATATAGTGTATAACCATAAGACTGTCCAAGAGCTTCCATATTCATCGGAGTAGCAGCACGAACTGGCTTGGGAAGAGCATCGAACATGGATGTGGTGGGGTTGAGTGCAATCGGGGCCACCTTGACGGGAGGCGCCTGCGCTGCAAGGGAGGGCAGATTTTTTGAACCTGCCCAGGCAGTGATTGTCTCCTTTAAGGCGTTATAAATGTCAGTCGTCCGACCGCTCTCGTCAAGAGGAGCACCGTAATCATAGCTGGTGGTTACTGGAGTCAAGGCATTCGCCCAGTCTGCTCCAGCTTGGAAGCCCCAGTTAGTTCCTCCATGGAACATATAAAAGCTGATGGATCCGTTGTTGTCAAGAGTCCACTTCAAGTCACTTTGGATTGACTGAATTGCGGATTGGGATCCCACATCCGTTTGGTACGTGCTATTGCTGGCCCATAAATCTAGCCACGTTATATAGTACTCACCATCAAGTTGCGGGCCAAGACTGGTTGGGTCCGTGACATACTTGTCTCTTGCCGCGAAACCTGTTGCTGGGTCGCCGTCTGTCTCTGCAAGAGCACCGTGGATCTGCCCTCCAAGAAGATAGGATTCGCCGCCACCGTCATTAGTATAGAGTGGAAGTCCAAAGTAGTCCTGGAACATATCTCGCAGTGCAGCCATATAATTGTGGTCTGATCCGTATGACCCATACTCGTTCTCGATCTGGGCCATGAGAATGGGGCCGCCATTCATGACCAGGAGAGGTTTAAGCTCGGCGGCGAGGCGCTGAAGATACGATCGCGAGGCGTCCAGGAATGGGGCATTGTTAGATCGTACAACCATGCCCGGCACTTCATTCAGCCACGCCGGGAAACCTCCCCATTCATGCTCTCCGCAGACATACGGCCCGGCTCTGAGCACAACATTCAGGCCGACTTCCTGGGCAAGCCGTAAGTATTCTGCGATATTGTTCCGGCCGGAGAAGTCCCACTTCCCTGGAGTAGGCTCGAGTTGGTCCCAGAAAATATAGGTGAAGATGGTGTTCAGACCCATTGTCCGTGCCTTGTATAGACGGTCATACCAATATTGATACGGTATGCGCTGGGCATCCATCTGCCCTCCAATGATGCGATATGGCTCTCCATTGAGAAGGAAGGTGTCGTTATTCCAGCCAAATGACGGATTGGCAGCAACGAGGGTCGAGTTCCCAATTAAAGCAGCGATTGCTGCTAATAAAGAGAAGCGCATGATGTGTTAAGATTCCGACAACAGGCTTGTCATATCTCGAGTTGAAGATGTAATAAGATGTATATATTGTCTGTCCCTTCGAAAAAGACGTCCCTAATTTAAGGATATCGCACTTCCGGGTTTATCGGGCCATTCTTAGCATCAACCCGACCATGCATATGGAGCATGATACATCTCCGTCATGCTCGGGCGTGGCACCTGAGAGGCCGTAGACAGATACCGAGACAGATGGAAGCCATTGACAAACGACAGGACTGAAATCCGTTGCTCAAGACTCCAAAACCCCAGGGACCACGCTTTCCGCAACGTTACGTCGCTGAAAGTGGGCCTGGATCGCCAAGATCCCATCTTTGTCCTGAGCAGCATAGCTTCCTTGTGTAAGAAGCTTGGAATGAAGCTGTGCGGATAAAGCCATACCCCGCAAAATTGGATTGTAGGGTCTAACGCCCAGAGGCAGGTGGACACAGCCCGCAACCAGTTCCTAGGAACCCCTCAAGGCCCCGGTAATCGGGATCTTATGAGAGACTTTGGGAGTTGTGAGAATTTTACCCGTGCAGGCCGATATTCTACGAGAGTTAAACGACTAGATAACACAATGATATCGGCTGGAACGGAGCGTGTGATACAGTGTAGCATGGCGATAACAAAAAATTCAATGGGTATCGTAAGAGACAACTGCGTATTATTGGATACCCGCCATGCATGCGAGAGCTCTAGGCTATCTTGACATGCAGTCAAGACTGCATCTCGGTCGTCGCTCTTGTCTTTATCCCGAGAGTGGTGGGAGATGGGCAGCTAGGCTATAGTCTTTTGATAGACGTACCTCAGCACTTGCTCGGCTTAGTATAGTAAGTAATAGGCCTCCGTGAATTGTTTGCGCAACTCTATGGAGAGAGAGCATCGCAAGCCACAGTAGGGAATCTGCCAGTAAGGGAGTGCAGAATGCGTCTGTGCAGTGAGGCTCTGGATAATATACCCGGGCCTAGAGAAGGCTGAAGTTCGTTGGCGAGAAAGCTGTTCTCTCGCCACTGCTTCAACCTCATAAGCTTTTTCGTCAACCATGACGTGAACAGCTACATCGACCACAACTTGTCCATTTAATACACATACGAAGATTCGGCGATGAGTATCCCAACCACATGCGCATCTCCAAAATTCCCCACTCCTGACTGAGCACACGACAGCAGCTCCTCATGTCAGCCTCATCCGCAGCCTCGAGCTCCCTTGTGCGGGCTAGAGCCCCCATCATCATCCTCACCGTCGTTGCAGCCGCCTGTGGCATCTACTATCTACAGAGCGGCATTCCAGACCCGGCGGAATCAGCAGCTCCAGTCACTGGCTTGCACCGGAGCAACGCGGTCCACCGCCGGTCACGACGAAATACCCATGATGATGAGCCATCGCTCTTCGTAGAGGATACACCGGTCCCCGATGAAGATGCAGAGATAGTCGCACGACCACTAGCAGATGGAGAGACGGTTGTGGATGATCAAGCCTTCCAAGAAGACTATAACTGGGACAGTCTCCCGCAGCAGCAGCGCACTGGGCAGAATATCGTGCAGCTCCTCTTCCGCGTCTCTGAGGAGGCGACTCGGCGCAATGCATACGTGCACAGGGGATGTGAGTGCAATTCGTGCGGCGTGGTACCCATCAGAGGCATCCGGTACCGCTGTGCAAATTGCGCCGACTATGACCTGTGCGAAGGGTGCGAGTCGCAGGGCCTGCACTATAAGACACACATTTTCTATAAAATAAAGGTGCCAGCGCCATCATCTGGGCCGAGGCATATGCAGCCGGTTTGGTACACGGGAGACCCAGACTCAACATTTAGACCACTACAGAAATCGTTGATCGTGAAGCTTAATAGGGAGACGGGATTTGAGAGGCCGGAGCTAGATGCTTACTGGGAGCAATGGACATACATGGCGAATACGGAATGGAGGGAGGACCCAGATGGCATCAATCTGGCTATGGATAGGAAGACATTCGAGCGGTGTCTGGTTCCCTCTGGAAGTTATAAGCACTCCGCTCCGAGCCTCATCTTCGACAGGATGTTTGCATTCTACGACACAAACAGAGACGACCTAATCAGCTTCCCAGAATTCCTGCATGGATTGGCACACCGAAAAAAGAAAGACAAATGGGCCAAGATCTTCGAGGTCTATGATATTGATGGAGATGGGTATGTTGAGCGGAAGGACTTTCTGCGGATGTTCCGCTCGTACTATGTATTATACCGACAGATGCACCGAGACCTGATGGAGAGCATGGACGAACAGCAGATGAGCAGTGTAGACGCGCACCGCCTGATCACGAGCAGACAGCCTCTTAGCAGTGCTTTCGGCAACGATGGACGATTCCCTGCGGCTCCAGACCCACGGACGGGTGAGGGTAAGACCCTCATGCCGAACGGAGACATGGAAATAACTGACGGGAAGGATGTGATCAACGAGAGCTCAGACGACACTGGAAACCGAGAGGATGTCTTCAGGAACTTCCAAAGTCGGACCTCGAGCAGACCCCGCGAGAGGAGGGGATATTGGGATGCTATATTGAATCCTCCAGTGTCTGTAGAACAGCTCCCAGCGGTGCTCAGAAACCTTAACCGGAGTGATAACGCGGGAAATGCGTCAGGGGAGCATAATGGGCATCCGAATTCAGGAGAGGCCCAGCCAGACCACGACCATGGTGACACATCGAGCGACTCTGATGATAGTATGGAGAATGACGAGAACTGGCCCCCGCGATTCATCAATGTCACAGAAGAGGATGCGGAGGCTGTTGACGGGCCAGGATCTACCATCTCAAGCCTGGCGCGATCGAGTCGTCCTGCGGTGATCGAGCATGCGGTCCAGCGAGAGCGAGCGAATAGGGAGATCTACGAGAGGTGGAGGAAGAGGCAGTTCTACACAGATGAAGAAGAGGGCGCTATGCCTCCTGCGGATTGGAAGGAGGAAGACGACGTGCTGGCTGGAAGCAGAGGAGAGAGTTCCAAGACCCCACCTCGACCTAGGGCACACTCGAGGTCATCGTCTAAAGTGCGTTTTGCAGAGGAAGTGGACGATTTCGATACAAGGTCCAATCCATCCACGTCGTCAAGGAGTGTCCCTGAACGTTGGGGCGGGATAGAGATTCCCGATGCTGAGAGGGATGCTGGGAAAGAGATATTGTACCAGGTGACGCAGCAGGCATTTAATGAGCTCTTGGATCCATTCTTCAAAGAGAAAGAGGATTTTGCTGTTCTTGCTGCTGCCACAAAAGCGGATAGGGAGAAGTACAAGCACCTATACGCGACCCCTGAATTCGAGAAGTGGGCGACGGAGAAGGAGGCAGATGACGAGGCGAGGAAGGAAGAGGACAGGCAGTTCACGGAGGGTGGGGGGAATACCGCTACGTGGGGCAGACTGCCAGAGCTCGTCGAGGTCGAGCAGCTGCGTGAGAGACCATTGGAGGAGTTGCTGGCAGCCTCAGGGTTTGGGGTTGATGATGGGGAAGGAGGCGATAGCACCGAGTCACAAGGGCTTCCTTCGCCGGGTCAGTTATCTATCGAGCAGGATATCACCAACACGCTGAACACGCTGCTCAGTTCGCCGCCACAGGATTCGTCCACGCAGCGACTTGATTCATCGACTGACTTGCTATCATTAATATCCCCTCGCAGAGTGCAGCACTCGGACTCCCATCCCGGCTCCCAATCCCCAGGGAATGAGAATACACAAGAGGAAGAAGAATGGAGGGATCCGACGCTTCCTCAATTCCGGCCAAATTCCCCAGGCGATCTCTCTCTTCACCATCAACCATCACCAATCCGCCTCGACCCCACAATTACTCCCTTCCCAGACCTCCTTCCTCCAGCACAAAGCACTCCTTCCGCCCCATTCCAACCTAGCATAGGCTTCACCCCGCTCTCCACCATCCCCTCACCTTCCTCATCCCCCTCGATCCCCAACCCATCGCAACCCTCAAATCTTCACCCTCACAACAAACCAAACCCTCAACCCGCCTCATCCTCTCCGCCCCTTCCCGCCTCGCACCTCTACCGCCTGTGGTCACTCGACCGCGCTGAAGCACAGATGCGGGTTCGCGGAGGGTGGGCGCGCTTGAACGTCGCGGAATTCGTGGACGTCGTGCACAGACAGATTGAGGATGGACGAGGAAACCAGATGGATTATTTGGGCAGCTGGGTGGAGTTTTGCTTACCTTAGGAGTGGAATGTATTAATATTAGAAGAAAAGGCAGCGCTAAAGGACGTATTAAAAGTGTGATGATCATGAGCATGAGCAATAGCATGAAACTGTTATGATATCATAGTTAAGCTCCAAAGTATGACATTATCTTAAAACTTAATGACAACCCCGCTGCTTTGAGTAGTATGACTGGAAACGGAACTTCGCAACTTCACAGTACCATCTCTGTTTAGTAGCCTTTACCATACCGATCTATATACCATGGATTCAGTACAACGGAGAATAAACACCTCAGCCAAAGCACTCTCTCTATATCTCACAAAGAAATTTATTCAGAGATCTGCCGATCTTTTATACATGGAAATGTATTCCCTAGATCTCATCCTCTACTCTATCAACACATATCCCAGACGCCGAAATCCACCAGATCCAACGCCTCATGCTACCAATTCTCAAGACATCCTATTCGATGCGTGCTCATTTCTGCTTGGCTTTCCTTTCGGGTAGTCAAGGCTCTATAACCCTCTCTCCATCCGTAGAGGTAATATCCTTATACCTATCGTAAACTTATTATATATTTTCTTTTCGTTTCTTTTCGGGTTCTATGCCATCCCGCATCGTACCTCGCTCAACAATGTAGGTAAGGTACCGGTAATTTATTACAGCCACGCAAACCCTCCCATACCAAGCAGCACACCCACGCTCATCAATCCCATTACCAACGTCGCCACGCCTCCGAATGGCTCCGGGACTGGTGGGGCGGCACTCTTCTTCCCGCTAGTTGCAGTCTGCGTGCTCTGGAAGCCGCTTGCAGCACTGTACCCCGCCGTGGGGTTATATGTCACAGTGCCTACGTCCGTGCCTGTAGCAGCTGTAATGCGCGGGATACCAGTGCCAGTGGCTGTCACTGCAAGCTCGTTACTCGCAAGCGTGGCGGAGGGGATGGGGGCGCCCATGGAGGCGAAGGGGACGATGTTGGAGTCGGTGGAGTTAAAATCTGTTTGGGCTAGAGCGATTTGGTTGTTATCGAGATCGTAGACGACGTATGCGCTGCGTAAGAAGGTGTCGCCAAAGAGCACGGGGAGGGTGCCTGCGGCTTGGATACCGAGTTCGCACAATGTTTCGCCCTTGGAATTGGTCGAATCCTCGCCTGATGAGAAGCCGAGGGGGGTGACGAGTTGGGACATGGCAACTTTAATGGTCGGGCCTCCGGAGCCGCCGAAGCCATAGTTCAAAGTGCCGGGGTTGTTTGCAAGACTGCAGGGCACGACGGTTACGCCGAGCTTTTCAGACACGGAGGCGCCCAGCTCGGCGAAGACGGCATCGATGACATCGTTAGGGAGGAGGGTGATGGTGGTGCCGGAATCGAGGACCGCGGCTTGAGCATAGCCGGATGGCGTGAGCTGGTCAGAGCCAGACGAGGAGGTTGCAGATAGGGAGGTGAATGCTACAGTAAAGGATGTTACTTGGCGGCCTTCGGTGGCGTAGACTTCGACGGCGATGAGGTCGCCTGTATACTTCTTTGTGTCGATGCCGCCGAAGAGGATGGAGCCAGTTGTTGCATCTGCACCGATTAGCATTGTCTCTATCGACTTTCGAATTGTACATACCGAGATCGTTTAACCACAGACTGTACGCATTAGCATTGATTAGCCCAGCGTCGGCCATTGCGAATGGTAGATTCGGGTATATCGTGCCATTGCCCGTGTCAACATTCGCCTCGGAGATATTATATCCAATTCCCATGATGCCCACGCCAATAGATGTATCTAGGGCCAGGCCCATCTCAAAGTTCTTAATGCTGCCACCTCCAATAGTGAAGGTATCTTCGAAGTAGTCGCCGGAGGAACCGGTCCCGTCGACGTAGGAGATATTGAACTGGTTCTGCTCGACGACAACAAAGGACGAGGATTGCGATTGGTTGACTGGAGTATTTTATATTAGCATTCATCTACCATGTGATAACAGAGAGATCTCATAAACTCACAAGCACCACCCGCGCATCCGCCAAGCGAAGCGTCATTGCACATCGCAGCCTGCACGCTGGGCACCCAGACATCGGAGCTGCCAGTGTCGATCTGTACACTTAAATCCTGGGGGGGCGTGCCAATTGAGATGTTAGCAAAGTACAGGCCAGCCTGCTCTGCATTGCCCAGGCTGACAGAGAGTGTTCCCCCGGATCGCCGTCTGAGACCGAGGCCGCGGTTCTTGAGTTGTGCAGCTTCATTGGCAGTGTTCTTGTTGATATTCCAGAGCAGCGTGCCGTCAGTAGCCGCAGCCGTCGAGAGGAGGGAGGAGGAGAGGAGAAGAAGGGCGGCGAGGGGAGCCATGGTGAGAGGAATGGAGTGTTGTGTTCGGTCTTAGGGAGCAGCCAGGGAGAAAGAGAAGAGGAAGGAAAGCAAGAAAGAGGAAAGAAAGTAAGAAAGAAGAAAGAAAGGAGGAAGAGTGAGTAGAGTGAGGATATCCAAATCCCTAGTTACAGATGAGGAGGGTTGAATATGCAGTAGAGTAAAGTTAAGATGGTAGAAGAAGAAGAAGAAATGCCAAGAGCCAAACGCAGGGTCTTGGCGCCAGATAAATAAACGAGTGATGTCAGGGTGGAAATCCTTCTTCGTCTCTGTCTCGTCTCCTCCTTCTCCTGTTTCCTGTCAGGGTTTTTCCGCGTAAACTGGTGTAAAGTAGGGTCCTGCTTACCTAAACCACGATGATGTACATTATGACGCGGCAACTTTATACAAGCGCCACAACTGCGATATATCTTTGTATGCTCTGACAGTCTTGTATTATCTATATCATAATTGGGCATTTAAATCTGACATATATTCTCTCATTCCATAAGTATCCTCTCGTAAATAAAAACTTGGTTCCACTTCTATCTCGGGGCCATCCGGATCCTACGGGGGCTGTGCTCGCTTGAGCACATACCCCCAATCGTCACAACTGCCGCCCAAGAAGCAAGGACACGGTGGTGCTTCTCACTACAGCAGCCGCTGTGCCAGGGTGGTCTAGCCCTCTTCCGGGTTTCACCTTGGGTGTGCGGCAAGAGGGTGATACAAGTCGGTGCGCCAGAGTATAAAGGAGCGCGAATGACACAGATGCGCGGGTTCTCGGGCGCCCGTTCCACGACACACCACCTCGCCACAGGTCGACAGTGTTGCGCATGCAATGTAGAGGGCGGCAGCGGGATGGTGTTGCAACGCAAGACATTACGAGTCCAATGTCAGAAGTGACAAACGGAGAAAAAAGATTGGATATCGCGGAATAGGATGGTCACGTGTTTTGTTATTTTCGTGATAGGAGAACCCTGGCATCTGGAGCTCTAAGGCTGAGGATTAACGTCTCCACTTCCAACCTTCCAATTCGAGGCGGAGCATTGCACATTTTGAATATCCGAAAGCTGCGACCTGTGATTTTAGAGCACTGTGTTATACAGACAGTTTTGTGTTAATTAGTCTATTCTACCGCTCGATGCATCGCATGTTCTACCTGTTTAACAGGTAGAACAATCAAAGAAGGGGTTGTATGATGCCCTTCGCATCTACGACTCCCAACTCCCAACTCCATCCCTTATGAAATGTCAATCCCCCACACTCTGACCCCTAATCCCAATACTTCACCGCCCCATCCAGCCCCGCTGTCGCCACCTTCGAGCTCTCTTGTGGGTGCCACTCCACGCAGGTCACTGCCCCGTCACTTGCCTGCATCTTATGCCACATCTTGCACGTCTTCCAGTCCCAGAAGCACACATACCCGCCACTGTCCCCGCTCGCCACAAACTGCCCGTCCGGCGAGCACGCCACATCAATCGCATACCCAGCGTTGTTGTGGCCCTTGAATGCCTTCTTCCGGTTCTGCCGAAACTTGTCCGTCGCGCCGTACACGAAAATATTGTTGTCGCTGGACTGATATGCGACGTATTTCCCTGAGGGATGCGCCGAAGCGCGCGTCATGGGGTACATATGCGGCTCCGCAATATACTTGATGGGTACGGGGATATTGTAATCCCAGGCCCGTAGTGACTTATCATCAGAGGTAGTCATGAAGCGCCGGTTCTCGTCGACGAACGTGATGGTGTTGATCGCCGCCAGGTGGTGGTCGTACTCCTGCACAATCTCCCGCGTGCGTAAGTCGAACTGGATAATCTTCTTATCCGACATGCCAGCCAGGAACTCGTTCGAGTGCTCAGCAGACGGATTGAATCGGATAACATGCGGCGTCTTGCCCGTCGTGAATCGGTTGACGCACTTCCCGGTCTCCGTATCCCACAGCTTGATCATCCGATCATAACTCGCAGATAGGAACTGCTTCCCAGACGGGCTAAACGTGATATCCGAGAGCGCCTTATTATGGCCCGAGTATGTTCGCAATAACTCCTTTTGATGGTACACATCCCATATCTTGACCGTCGTATCTGCACTGCCAGAGAGCATGAGGTGTCCCGACCCGGGGAAGAACCTCACTCCAATAACAGGCTTCGTGTGGCCCTTCCACGTATGCACCAGCTTCTTCGGCACATAATTCTTCGTGCTGCCGACCTCCTTCCTCAGGTCAATATCCAGATCCTGCGGGACATGCATGTACGTCCGGCCCTGATAATCGTACTGCTCGCTCCCCTCAAAAACCGACGTCTCCTCGCCCATCTCCTCCGCCTCTTTCCTCTTCGCCACCGATTCTGGCAAAGCTGGTACCACCGCACCACTCTCAATCACTTCCTCATCTTCTTCAACCTCCTCATACTCCTCCCCACTAATCAACTCCTCATCTTCCCCAACTTCCTCATACTCTTCACTCTTATACTTGGCCCACGGGCCTACATACGCCCCCTCACCATCCACAACCGTTGCATCTCCTTTCTTCTGCCTCTTCGCCCGTATCCGCGCAGCCTCCTCCTTGGCCGCTGCACCTCCCTGATACTTCTTCTCCACGCCGCGCTCCACCGCCCGGTGCTGCGTCCGGAACGTGTATTCGCTGAGGAACATCTCTTCGGCATAGCCTGTCGGCACCGTCTTGCGCTTCATTGACATCTTCTCGTCCTTGAATGGATTCGCGGGGCCATGGGCCGGCCGCGATAGATCCTCTGCTGTGTAAGGGACGACAGCATGATCGGGACCTTCGGCTTGCCGCACAATCAGCGCGTTCTGGGGTGCCATATTAGGCGGGTAGGCGCCGAAGTCCGACATCCTGGGTGAGAATGTTGAATATGGAGAGCGACTTGATAGTTGTGGTAGAACTGCAAATCACAAAGTCTCCAAAATATATGGCAGCCTCGCGCTAGTATTGAAGCCTTAGGCATTGACGTTACGCCTATGACATCGCCTCGAGTGCAGCGTGGATGCCAAAGGAAGATTTTAAAGCCTGACCGGCAAAGATAAGGAACGAGATTTAGCATTATGAAATTCCAACTCGCATGCACGCTGCTATCAGAATTTCAGGTATCTATCCATGCGCGGCCCCGATAGGGAAAGCCCTCGGAACGGATTCATGCCCCGGCTCATGAAGATGAGAAAAGCACGCGACTCCTTAATTTCCACATTCCACCCATCACAGCCATCTAATCGTTTCGCTCGAGATTTCCACAAGTGCGTATTATCTGTCATTTGTTTTTATACACCTCACCTTGCCCCCCATCGTACCACACTCTTTCAATAACGTCCCACCGCAGCCCGGCTGAGGTTCACATTAGCCGTACTAAACAATTGACTCATCTCGGATAAGAGCTAGAGGAAGATCAGTGGTGGCCTTTTGAGATAAAATTTCTAGGGGAGTACTAACCGACTATCATCGAGTATAGGTAGAAGAAGAACATGACGAGGTGGAAACCAAGTTTAATAAATGATTCCTAGAGCGCACAATCAGTAAAATGCCCCCTAAATTAACGACATGCTTGACAGAAGTATCATACCTTCTTATGCACATTTAATTTTCGGAAGATCTCAGTGGCGTCAAGGAGATGTGCGTTGTCAACAACCCTGTTTTTGAGTTAGTAAGCTCTGAAATCTCTGACCATTACTATCCAAGGAAGGCAAGAAGGATTCCAGAAGACCTCTCAGCACAAAGCCAGGGCGAACGTACTTCTTCACGTTGAATGCCAAGAGAGGCAAGTTGAGCACCAGCGCCAACCAGTATCCATTAATCAGGAACAAAAGTGTTAGGAAAGCGTGGACTCCCGCCTCGGGGATGATGTATGTATTAAGGCGGTTGCACAGGTCAATGGGGTTGATGTAGTCACTACAATATCATCATCAGCAATCATTATCGCAGAAAACGCCTCAGCCCAGCCTCTCCGGAATTGCAAAGAATGGCACGTATGCCTCGGTCCATCCCAGAGCGGGTAAGAGCAGAGGGGATAAGAGTGGGAGCAGCGGGTATATAAAACATACCACTCCAGATCGCTGTACATGATGGTGAAGAAGACCTGTAGGAACAGGTTGACGGCATTTATCAGCACCGACAACAGAAACAACCAGGCCTCGCCGGACATCATCTTGGGCAACGATTAAGTCTCTAGGACCTTGGGCTCTCTTAGTATAGTCTGTGCTTTATTTATTCGAGGGCGAGTGCGTGCGCAGATTTGGCCGCAGACTCGTATCTGCAAGCGCTGAAGCTTGATTTTGTTTGTGGATGCGAAGTTGGTTTTCTCGGCGCCGGGTGGTCGCAGGAACAGGGACAGCGAGATAAGTGAGGGGAGGAGAGGGCGATGGAGAGATATGGAATGCGAGGCAACAAGGCGCTCGTGGAGTGGTCGCAGGGTGGGTGGGAAGGCTGTTGACGAAGGGATCAACGGGGTCTGGATGGGAGGTTGAGGCTCGTTAACAGCAACAGCTTGTGGTGATGGAAATCCCCTCGAAGCTTGGATGTGTGGCTGTAGGTTGTCATTGGCTCGCTTATCTTGTCACATGTCAGGGGCTCTAGGCGGCCAAAACATCAGGCTGATCATCGACACGACGAGGGACAGTATTTTTTTTCCTTTTTGCACATATCGCTGGAAAGAACACATATACATTTTTGCATTAACGCATAGTGTTGAGATGGACAACTTGTTATATTCCTGAACATCATGGATCATCCTCCAAATATTGGTCAGTTTACCCCCTCAAGCTGCTACCGCCACTTCCGTACTCTCTTTCGTCTCCCCATTGCTTTCCGTTACAGGTATTGGCACAGCACCGCCAGGAGAATCAGCTTTTCGTGCTGTCAGGATCTCTACCCCATCTGCCGTTACCAAAAGAGTATGTTCTGCCAAAATCATCAGTACACGCAATTCAATTTTTGCTGCAAAGGAACCTACCAAATTGCGCAGTCCTCTTCCCGTCTTGCGTGGCACTGGTCCAGTCATCAGGCCACGTCTTGTCCCTATGTGTGCCCAGCGTGATCATAGGCTCGATGGTGAAGCACATGCCTTCTTTTGCCTCACCGACAGCCTTGTTCTTGGCGTAGTGCGGAACGTTCGGCGCGCAGTGGAATAAGCTGTTGATGCCGTGGCCGCAGTACGTCTTGACGACGCCACAACCCCTTTCTTTGGCCACCTTTTCTATAATATTGCCGTAGTTCCTGAATAGCGCACCTGGCTTTACTGACTTAATAGCCTCTTCCAAACTATCTCGAGCTGCTTCAACCACTCGCACAGAGTCTGGATCGTTTCGTGCTTTCTCGCCAATGTAGTAAGTTTCGTTGAGATCGCCATGGTAGCCTCCATGGTATAAAGTGACATCGATGTTGAGGATGTCGCCGTCTACTAGTACCCTCTGATCTGGGATGCCATGGCAAATGACCTCGTTGACCGACGTACAGACTGATTTCGGGAAGTGGACGTAGTTAAGTGGCGAGGGGTAGGACTGCAATCGTTAGTTGTAGCCCCTTCAGGAGTATATTCTTGACTCACATCTCTCTCTATGCACGCCTTGTGCACAATCTCATCTATATAATCTGTTGTTACACCAGGCTTGGCGGCTGCAGCTGCGATATCCAAGACTTCTCGGGCCAGCCGACAGACCTTGCGCATGCCCTCCTGGCCCTTCTTGTCTAGAATCTCGATCTTATTTCGAACACCAAACGTCCTCTCGCTCTTCGGTATGCCATCAAGTGCATAGTCGGGGTATTTTATCGACTTGGGAACGGTTCTGCGTGGCGAGAGTGGGTAGACGGGGCGTAGGGGGCCGGTGAAGGGGAAGGTCGGGAAGGGGTTGTAGAGTCCAGTATCTGGATCCGGTTCAGAGATGACCTTAGGGGCAATGAGATTTTGGAGGAAGTTACCCTTTGATTTATGTAGGGCCTTATGCGTGCTCTATGGGATGTTAGCTGGTGAATACGAGAAGACAAAAGAGCGATATATCGTAGTTGCATGGTCGTATATGCCAGCTGGAGTATGGGTGCAGCGACTAGAGATGTTCGCACTCACCCAATTTCTCTTGAAGCAATCTTGGGAGCAGAAATAGCTGTCTTTGATTCCCAGCTTCAAGCACGTCGGACACTGGAGGCTCCCCGCATCGTTGTCGCAGTCATCGCCCATGCACTTGCGGCCGGGTGCCGCCTGGGACCCCATGGTGACTGGAGTAAGAAAAGATATTGAAGAAGACTTGGGTCGAGCAGTAGTGCTCTGAGTGAAATTTTGACTGGTGAGGCTGCGGTGGTGATGCGGAATGTATGTGGGGGAAGGCGAGCAAATTGTACGGCGCCGCAAACGAGTCAAAGAGGAATTTTGTCAGCCGCGTGGGCCGAGCCGGCAAAAGATTGGGTTTAGATCACGTTTTTAAACGGTTTGACCAATTTGACTTCGTAATCATATAAAAGAGGGTTTAGCTGTGCTTCTTGAGGGCTGAAATCGTGAACTCTTATATATTTACAGAGACGCGCCTCGAACACCTCACGATATGACCGAAGCCAGTAAACAGAAGACAGTTGTGGTGGGGGCCGGGCCAGTCGGGGCTCTCGCAGCACTATATGCGGCGCAGCGAGGCCATGATGTCGAGGTTTATGAGTTGCGAAGTGGTACGTGCGAATTCATGATACCTGTTGTTCTATATGATGAGATGTTATCGCCAAGATTTTCAAGTTGGAGAGCGCATTCTATCTCTAGATTTCCAACTGAAGCTCTCACGGGTTGCGGGCAACCCCAAACACCGGACAATGACTCGACAGAACTTTTACAGCAAATGAAACATACTATTTTGCTGGTATAGTAATGAGTTTTGTAGAGTATTTTAAATACTATATATGCTATGCCATTTCATTCTTCCTTTCACATCTTCACATCCGGAGAGCGATGTTTGCCTTTTACCTCCTCTGACTCATGGCCCAGATCTCCGGCTTCCCTCTACTCTTCCTCTCAACTTCACGAAATCAATCAGCTTGTCCCTCTCAGAAAGAGGCATCAATTCTATTAAGGCCTCGGGTAGTCCTGATCTCTTAGGGAAAGTCAAAAGCGAAACCCTCCCCATGAGAGGTCGAATGATTCATGGCAAGTCCGCAACCGGAGAGATCTATCAGCAGCCTCAAGACTATGATATTCATGGCAGAGTAATCTATCTCCCTCTTAACCTATCTACTGTTCTTACCCTCTTATAGACAAATTATGCAACAAATAGAGGAGGTTTTAACAAAGTCCTTCTGGACGAGCTCGAGTCCATGTCGAATGTGAAGCTCTTCTTCAACCACAAGCTCACTGGCGCCGATTTGGGGAGGAAGAGGGCCTGGTTTGAAGTCGCCGGAGCCAAAGAGAAAACTCTTCAGTCTCGAGACAAGGAGATCGAAATCACATTTGACTTCATCATCGGAGCAGACGGAGCCCATTCCGCAACAAGATATCACATGATGAAGTACACCCGCATGGATTACAAACAGGAGTACATCGACACATTGTGGTGCGAGTTCACGATTCCAGCCAAGGTTGAAAGCAAAGATGACCCGGAATCACGATTTGCTATCTCCCCTCACCATCTGCACATTTGGCCCGGGCATGAGTTCATGTTTATCGCAATCCCCAACCATGTTAGTACAATCTTCCCCACTCTCTCCTCTTTACTAACAGAAGCTGTCAGGAGGGCTCCTTCACATGCACCCTCTTCCTTCCTTCCTCGCACTTCTCCATCCTCGAATCCGACCCGCACTCCCTCCCCTCCTTCTTCGACACGCATTTCCCAGGCGTGACATCCTTCATCAGCCCCTCTTCTCTAATCTCCTCCTTCACGCACAATCCTCACCTCCCATTAATATCCATTAAATGCAGTCCCCACCACTTCTCCTCCACGGCCGTCATCGTCGGTGATGCCGCTCACGCCATGGTACCTTTCTACGGACAAGGCATGAACGCCGGGCTCGAGGACGTCCGTGTCCTCTTCTCCTTCCTCGATGCATATGATGCCTCCTCATCCAATCCCTACACGCGAGCTGATCAGCGAGCGAAAGCACTGGCTGCATACTCCGAGACGAGGACAACGGATGCACACGCGATCAATGATCTCTCGCTTCAGAACTACACCGAGATGCGCGCCTCCGTCGTGGCTCCCACGTACCGCGCGCGAAAGTGGTTGGAGGAGAAGCTGAGCGTCTATGTTCCGAGCCTGGGCTGGCAAACTAAGTACGCCCGAGTGAGTTTCGGGAATGAAAGGTATAGCGAGGTGATTAGGAGGAGCGAGAAGCAAGGGAGGAAGTTAGTGATAGCGCTAGCAATTGTACTGGCGAGTCCAGTTGTGATAGGTGCGCTAGTTGCGTGGCGAAGGTGGAGAGGATCGAGGACCTCTGGGCTGTTTAACTTGTGGAATATGTTTAGTTGAGAGCTGCATAGTTGGAGAAATGGACCTAATATATATAGACAAATTTAGCATAAGAGGCACTCTCAACTTTTATTCTTGCATGTACAATACAGTACTTCTTAGCATTGATTTTATTACTCATTTCTTAATTATGAGATTCTGATCCATCTGGCAGGTTCTATTCATAAACTATCGATTTCCAAGTTTATATATATCCTCGGGGAACAGGAATACGTGACAGCGAGACGACCAAGACTTATTACAGTTCCTCTTCTCCTGAACAGTTCCATTTTATTATTTCGCTATCTTCCACTTGGTTCTGAGGTATTATATTATCTATAGTTCAAAGATTCACGATTGGAAACACTTGTTACATATAAGTCTTTTAGGACCAGGAATTGAATTGGAAATTTTCGGATCGGGGGACCTACTCTTCAGCTTCTTCTCTTTCTCCTTCTTTTTTTCTGCATTACTTTCCATAGACTACTCTCCCGGATTTTGTTCTTAAACTCTGCGGATAAATGACGGAGGTGAAATATCTCCTGGCTGGAAGGCGCTGTATGTAGTTGGCCTCCAACGGAATGGAAACGCCCCCTAAAGTGTTCACTATTACTAGGCGTGGAAAGGCAGTTAAACTGGTGGTAGAGTCTACTATATCTTATGGGCTATATGGGTTTAGAAAACGATGAGCCTTTGCCCCAGGAACGGAACTCATACTAAATCACGACTCGCTAGACCACTTAATGATATCTAAACCCGCGGAGTGGATTTCTTCAACGAAGAAGTGAACCTCTCGTTTTGAGAAATTAGATAAAATGCATGCTCAATAAATAATTCCTTTTTAATTCCTAATGAGTAGAACACCTTTATCACAAACAATAAGGTGGCACAATAAAAAGGTAATTGTTGCTCGTGGGTGCTCGGTCCGAATCTGAATTCTAAATGTAATCCTTGAAGGTGAGTTGTCCTATCAAGCAACGAACTCTTGGAGGGCCTAGATTTCATGTGGCATTCTGATTTTATAATTAACCCATTATAATTTGAACCTATATATTCCCTTCTAAAAACTTTATGTAGAAATCTATTATCAATTATATTAAGCCTTAGTTAAGAAACTTATAATTAGAAAATAGAAGTAAAATATATTCGTTTAAAAAACCTAGTTTTAATAGGATTCTCTCTCATGATCGCTCTTCAGCTCTCACAATTCCGCCTCTGTCTCATCGCTAATCAAGTACTCTCTTCATTCCAAGTTCCAACAGGGGAACATGGTCGTGCTTGTCGAGTTCAGCTGGCTTCACAAACTGTACTTCAGTATGCTCCCAACCAAGTTTAATCGACTTTGCGCGAGGCTTCAATTCCCAAGCAAATGGATAGATGGTCCATTCGGTTTTCAACCCCTCATCGACCAGTGAAAATGGGTTTCCACGGCGAAGTAAATAGATATCCTCAGGTACGGATAGACCAGTCTCTTCTGAGATTTCGCGCTGAGCAGCACTCTCTGGAGAAGAATCACTGGCTTCAATTGAACCGGAGCAGACGGCCCATTTTCCACTGCATGTCATCAGCATCCTTTTCACTCCATCTCAATGATCATATGTTATATAAAGAGCAAATATATTTGTTCAGAATGGCACTATTATGGCATTGATTACTTACGGATATGTCGTAACGTCCTTACTGCGCTTGAAAAGGGCAAATGTGAGCCCCCCTGGAGATTGTGCAGGTTTACAGATAAACGATGAGACAATGGCGCGTTGTCGAAGCTTCGTGCTTATTATCGAGCTAAAAGCTCGCGGTCCTTTGAGATATCGAAATTGCCTTAGCCCTCTCTTGAGTTGGTGCATTGGGACTATCGTAGTCGACATGAAGAGGAGGGCTGACGTCGTGATCTGCCCTCGCTGCATCGCTAACTCCCCACTCTCAATGCGGTGTAGCCTTAGCGACATGCTGCCATGAACTCACTAAGCAGAATTCATCTCCGCTACTCAACACCTGGAAACGGTATCTCATTTCTTGAAGCGATCTAAAGGTACAAGTAGATTACTACCCTGAAATCTATCAGTGACTGTTCTTCCTCTGTCGTGACCGATGTATCAATTCATCGTCTAAGGCAACAACAAACATGACCTTTACAAATATCAACTATATACTATATAGAGAGAGGAGGCTGCAGCCCTAAAATATACCAATATTGATACTAAGCCTTCTAGAACTATTATAAAGCGATTTTTAGGGAAATTTATCCCCTTTAGCCTCCTATAACTAAGATTTAATCTACCTAACGCCTTATCCACTTCCTTAAGGATCTAAGTTATTAAGTCCAGCCAAGTATCCCACCCCACCAGTACCCCACATCTTCCTCAGATTACATTAAGTTAGAGGTTTGGATCGCGTTGTCGATCTTGGCGTTTTGAATCGAACCAGGAGTACCGTAGACTATCAGCCTTGAAAGATACCCAATCAACAACAACTAGGGGCATGCTAGCTTAGGTGTTTCAAGTTTAAATCAACACTACGATTCCATCCCAGAAAAACTAGGAGCGAATCAGTCGTAAGAACAAGAAAGTTCCAACTCTAGGATGCATTCGGAATAAGGATCGTGGCTCTTACATCCCCTTCTCACATCGCATTCGCCCGTAACCTCCTAATCCTAGGAGCGAATGCAAACGTTGGAGGGCAAGGATTATAATGCACACGGCCTCGAGACAATCTCAGGGTGCAGGAAATAGGGTCGTTTGGAAAGGCAGATTGGGAATCAACAGCGCTTGGAAGTAGCTAGCAGAGGACGTCGCTTCCCCACCTACATTATCTCCGTCCAGTGTAGTTGCTGGCTCCACATTTCCCATTGCAACTCAACATCGATCCATTTCGGCAAATATACTCGTTTCTAACCATTTGACCATACGGGTTACCCTCCATGAGGCCTCCGCGCTATTGCAAACAGGTTATAACGAAGGACTGTAGATCTTCCTCCAAATATCGCTGCTTGATGAAAATACCTCATACAGGAAAGTGTTAGTTCAAGGGTCCCCCTAATCTTGGGTAAGTGGATACGCCAACCGCCCTGTAGGATTGGCGTGCTGACGTTCCGTCAGAGAGAGGGGCCATCTTCAACCTCCGATCCTTGGCTCTTTGTGCCCATTCACCAGATCCTTATCAGAAGTCGTAACCCGCCGGTGATTAGGTCCTATATTTAGGGTCTCTGCTGATAAATCTCCTACCACTAGCTATCTCCGGAGCTCAACTGATCTTGACGGTCTACAAGGCTTTGGAATGGATCATGCCCCCATGTAATCCTACAGACAAGCAGTCGGTGCTGGGCTGACAGCTTACGTGACCGGAAGCTCTGGGCAAAATAGTCGTCGTAGAATCTCGACATACTTGCTCCCTTTAAATCTATTTATTATATTAAATTCAGAAAGTGTTCAATTTCCATCCTATTTGTGAGGGTTTTGCAGCTCAGACTACTCGCGAGAGTTCAAGAATATGCCAAGCACAACTGCAAGCGGAGAAGAGGTGTACTGTACAGTATGGAATGCCAACCAGTTGTTTTAGTACATATGCATTAACCTAACATTAAGCTTATTCTCAACGATGCCTATCTGCCAGGTACTAAGTATCAAGGCAACCACAGTGCATTTAATTGCTGATCTTCTCCAGGCGCACTCGTTGTCGCCCGTTCTCTGAAGAAGCATGGAGCGAAAAGGAAGTTGGCTGTGTTGGCAGTGCTTACATCCATCTCAAAAGATACAATCCTAGCGCTGGAGGTATGTCTTCCAGTGCGAGATCCTTTCCCTGACATCGTCTAACTACCTCTATTTGCAGCAACACTTTGACTACTTGATAGATGTCAAGAAACTGACCAACGACAACCTTACTGAACTTAATATGATGGGTCGCCCGGATCTACTAGCAACCTTCACCAAAATCGCCCTCTGGCACCAAACCCAGTTCCGGAAAATCGTCTATCTCGATGCCGACACCCTCCCTCTACGTGCACCAGATGAGCTGTTCGATATCGCCGGGCCTTTTGCCGCCGCACCGGAAATCGGGTTTCCAGACTGCTTCAACAGCGGGGTGATGGTCCTCGAGCCAAGTGTAAATATATACAAGCAGCTTCTAGGCCTTGCGGTTCAAGGGATATCATTTGACGGTGGAGACCAGGGACTTTTGAACATATATTTCAAAGACTTTTCTAGACTGAGTTTTATGTATAATGTGGAGTTGTACAGAACATACAGGTTGTACATGCCGGCAATGAAGCACTATATGGAGAAATTGACAGTGGTACATTTTATCGGGAAGGCTAAGCCATGGGATTTGAAGGGGGTGGCACCTGTGGATGAATCTGCATATGCAAGCTTTTACTGTGAACTAATTGGGAAGTGGTGGGCCATATATGAAGACCAAGCTGTCAAAGTGGCATGAGAATATGCGAGAATTAAGTACCATTTTTGGCTCTCTGAGGTACATTAGACTCACTAGATAGATTGGGCGGGGATGTGAATATCATAATTGGTACCTGCATTTGCGGATTTGGCCGGACTATATCTGAAAGAAGAATAAGTAACGAGTAGATGCTGTCATATATAACCTATTTTGAACTATGTGCCTTTCTAATGGAAGCTTCACAACATATGCTTTTTTAAGAACTCAATCTGCGTCTTGATATTTATCTCAAATACCTCCCCGTGGTACGCATCAAAGTGCCCACAATCAAGCTCCAGCACTTCCTTTCCTTCTCCAGCTTTGGCATATACTGCCTTTACTAGTGCAGCTGGAAGAACAGAATCCTTCAAACCAATAACCACTAGGAGGGGCCGCGGCGCAATTCGGTGGATGAAGTTGCCTGGTTCGTGTTTAATCAGGTGGTAGATGGTTTGCAGAGTAACTTCATTCTTCCATTCCACGCCTGGTGCAAGCTTCCTCTTAGATACTTCTTGGTAGTAAAGGGCGGATTCCTCGGTGCCCAGAAGCAGCCTAGCACCGTCGGTTTTAACTTCTTCCAGGGTTTCCGCAAAGAGACGAGCATATTCCGGCAGCGCACCGTAAACTCGATTAGCATACAGGCTGTCAATCAGCTCCTTGGGGAAATGACTATAAAATGCTCCTCCACTTGTGAAAGGAACCTGAGATATCACAGCTTTCACGCGCGGATCAATTGCTGCCGCAATCATGCAATTGCCACCTGAGTAGCTGGACCCCCAGATCACCACACGATCTGGGTCGATATCGGGCAAAGTCATAGAATGGCTGACTGCTGCGTGGATATCCTCAACCTGCTTCCATGGGTCGGTTTCTTGCCGTGGCAACCCATCACTAGCACCCCAGCAACGATTGTCATACAGAAGAACGGCGAAGCCTTCAGCCTGAAATCGTGCCGCAAAGTCATCTAAGAAATGCTCCTTCAGACCCCCGAGCTATTTAATCAAGTATGTTAACAGACTGCAAGCAGAGATTTCAAGATAGTTGTAAAGCATACTCCGTGGCTCATAACAATCACAGGGACCCGCTCCTGAGACTTGTTTGGGTAGAACCAACCCCGTAGCGTCAACCCTTCATAGGATTTAAACTCAATATCTGTTCGATCTGCCATTCTGTACTATTATTCTGCAGGTAAAATTCAAGAGCGAAAATATTTTCTGGTCACAATTGAAGAAAAAACGTGTCAGTGAGATTTAAATCCAGTTAATATGCCCCGCTCATGATGATGACATTTGAACAATCTGACGTAAGTCTCACCAACCTTCAAAAAGAGTAGTCGGTCATTTATCAAGACTATTCTGTCAGAATAGAAACTAGGACTTTATTATCTAGCTCGGTTTAGAACAGGTATAGCTTTTGCTTAGTGAAATGTGCCTACAGGCCACACCCTTCCTTCAATTTGCACAAGTGCTTTCCTTAAAAGTAGTTGTTTCCGATTGCATCGTAGACGATCTTCTCAATAGGATAGCGAGTATTGTTATTGAAGACAGGATCGTCTTGAGGAATCAGCTGGCTCCAGGCCAATATCACGACACCCTTCTCATTATCACAGTGCCAGTTGACATTCGTGAAACCAGCCCATGCTAACGTTCCATCTCCGCGACCAGTGTGAGCGAATCCCTCTGGGAAGAGCAAGGCACCGAGGCCCCACTGCTTAGGGACACCGGGGAACAAAACTCCACCATCCTTAGATGCTTGAGATGGTTGGTTCAGGCCATTGTTGAGTTCAATCTCAGATAACTGAGGCTGAAGCATTTTCTTGACGATTGAGGGGCTAAGAATTTGCTTTCCAGTTTTCGGGTGTCTTCCACCGTTGATAATCGGTAACAGCGCCTGCCCAAGAGCATTGATAGTGCCGAAGCCTCCAGCTCCAGCACTTTCGAATTGGATGTTTGCATGGTTGTAGATTGGAGGTCTTGGCACCACCAATGTATCATTTACCCTTACATGTTGACCGACGCATCTTGCGGTCTGCTCCGCATCGAGAGTGAATGTAAAATCACTCGGAGGGACACCAGCTGGAGTCAAAATATGAGTCTGGATAAAGTTTCCAAGGCTTATCCCGCTAATCTTCTCAACAAGTAAACCGAGCCAGTCGACTTCGGCCCCGTAGCGCCAGATTAGATTTGGGTCAGCAGCGTGGGAGCCCTGGTAGACACTTGCATTGCTAGGAAAGAATGGCTTTGGATCTAAAACGATCTCTGTCGGGTTTAGTGTAGCAAGGAAGTCAACGACTGGATATGCAGTTCCGCTGGTAAGTGTAAGGAGGTTTCGGACAGTGATATCGCCTACTCGCGGTCGTGTAGGCGAATTCGGATCGTTAGGGTCCGTTCGACTATGCTCTATTATAAAAGACTCTTAAGCTACATGAAAGTGTATGACTTACACTTGCTCCTGGGCCAGGTCAGGCAAGTGAGTTAAGACACTATCATTGATACTAATAAGTCCCATATCGATGCACTTCAACATCGACATCACCCCCAGAATTTTAGTATGCGAGGCAAGCCAGAATATCTAAAGAGGAAATCAGCCCATTTGACCAAGTGAGGATAAAAACGGCATTGAAAACTATGCATGTCATGATGGCGAGGGGCCAAAACTTACATCATTGAATCTCAGAGGTTCTAGGGATCCTAATTGCCTCGTGCCAGCAGTAGCTTGGTAGAGAACATCGCCATCTCTCGTAAGTACGAGGAAATTCAATAACGGTGTGATCAATGGGACTGTGGCATTGACAATTGCATCTGCTTGTTCTATGCATTTAAATTAAAGAGTTATTCAAGATTCACATGAAAATAGCACTGCGCAAAATAGCAAGGTTTACCTACGCTTGATTGTGTCGCTGATTGAACCGACTTCAAGTTTTGCGGCTGCAGTAGAGAATGGCATAACGAGAAGTTGGAACTTGTGTGGCTTTGGGTTAGAGAGGAAAATGCTCAATCTTTAGAACAGGCATCTCTAAAGCGACCGTAGAGACTTTATAGAATTTCATTATCTACTTTAAAGCGCGCATATGATCGCCATAAACAGTTGGCGCTACCTACGAAGATATTTACATGGATTCACACGAATTGCAGCGGGGCTAGTCATGTGGTGTAATGGATCGAGCGTCGACGAGATTGTCGTCTGAATAGCCTGGCGTTAATCAGATGCAAGTATTTGGCATTAAGACGAAAGTAGAAAATGCGTTTCTTGGCAGCAGTACGCCACAACCATGCAGGATGGTAGAGCGCTCAATGGCGGTCGTTTAGTGCAACCTAACGTAGTATTGCAGCGAGAATCAGTCAGTAGTCAGCATATTCTTGCTGACGGTGCCTTGCAGATTCGGCGCCTGGTTAACAAAATCCTGGTGTCTTGGCCCTCAGTTCTATAAATTATCCCTCACGCCCCAGACGACTACTATCACGGATATACCGACCGTCTACTGCTCACTTCTTGTCGCTCGGAACTAGAAAGTCGCTAGTACCGCAAAAGACAAAAGAGTATTTTCCCTTGTCGGGCATCCAAGGCATTTAAAATTCGGTTGTGTATCGATTATGTTGCCAGAGCCTTCCGGGATAATGCCATTTAAATCGGGTCAACACTTGCGATGCATGAAAGCCCGAATCACAAAAGATACAACCTACGTGTATTTATCTACAAACAATTAAGGGGAGCAGAGAACCAATAAGAAGGTATTTTCATCGAACAGTAAGCAGAAGAGTCAGGAGAATAAACCTAATCTCATACTGCTGCAGAAGAATTGTCCCAATGAATACAATGCCGAGGAGGGTTAGCCTACACAGATTATGATGACTACTGTCATATGCTGCAAAATAAAAGTGCAAATGTAAAGGTTGCATATTACTTGTCCGATAAGAGGGTCTGTTTGGAGACCCCTGAGAACCAAAGTCGAACCTTGTGTTAGTGGTGCAAGCTTGACAGAATCTCCACAGCATAATTGAATGAATCTGAGGAATGATCGGTCACAGGGAGGAACAGTGCGAATGTTGCAGCACGTGGGAATCCAGGACTCAGGCAATATCAGCAAAGAGTGGGTGAGGGAATTACATCGAAATAATATCATGTCAAGCCCCCCCAACACAGAAATTCGAAGCAATTGAGCATCAACCCTCCAAGCACGTGGGCTCTAGTCGCTTATGAAGGAATTAATAACGGCGGGGAAGACATATGAGTTCTCCATAACTTTGGTTGTATTCGGATGCAGAACGCGTAAGTCCTTAGTAAGTGACAATGGAGAAGAAAGTGATATCAAGAGGCGACGATGTCTGGAGTCGGTAGGCAGGATCTGCAGAGAACACCGGAAGTTGAGTAACGCGAGAGTGAAGATTTTCTCAATTGCACATACTATCATTCATTCTTTACTCCGGTCAACATCAATCATGGTTCGTGGTCAGAGCATTACAGGGGCAGTCCTTGCCGCAGCCCTACCCGTCTCGGCATTTACGTATCAGGCTGCCAACCCACGGTCTTACTCCGCCAAGCAGTTCTCTCAGGAGTTCAATGACGGATTTAGTGTGCTCAAGCACTACGGAGGAAACGGCCCTTGGTCGCAGGGTGTTTCATATGGTATTGAGCGAGATACCCCTACGGGCTGTGCAGTAGATCAAGTCATTATGATCCACAGGCACGGCGAACGTTATCCAGATCCAGGCCCACGTTCAGACATGTTAACATCATTGGATAAAATTTACTCCTCTAACATTACCGAATTCAGAGGGGGTCTGACCTTTCTGAACACTTGGACCTCCTACCTCTCTGACTACTGCCTTTCCGGTCAAGAGAGCTTCAGCGGAGCTTACGCTGGCCTGCTCAGCACTCACACCCATGGTACCGAGTACAGAGCACGCTACAGAAATCTCTGGGATGGCAAATCCATTGTGCCCATCTTCACAAGTGGCTATGAGCGTGTGATTGAGTCAGCCCGATCCTTTGGTGAGGGCTTCTTTGCGTACAACTACTCTACCAATGCAGCAATCAACATCATCTCGGAATCGGAGACTCAAGGAGCTAATAGTCTCACCCCGACTTGTGATAAAGATAAGGACCAGAAGACGTGTGGTGATTTGACCAATCTGATGCCTCAGTTCTATGTTGCCGCAGCTCGACTCAACTCCCAAAACCCGGGTCTCGATATTAACGCCACGGATGTGTACAACTTGATGCGTATGTTCCTGTCTTACTAACTGTAATCATATTTGCCTTATTACTTTTCCGTGCTGATATAAAGAATAGAGATGGCGGCCTTCGAGCTCAACGTACGCCCTTTCTCCGATTGGATAAACGCCTTCACGCTCGACGAGTGGGTAGCCTATGGGTATACCCAAGACTTGCAATACTATTACTGCTCAGGGTAATAAGTTCCATTACCTTGAAATAATCATGAATATAACTAACATGTGAACGCTGCAGTCCTGGTGACACGAACATGAATGCAGTTGGTGCCGTTTATGTCAACGCCTCCTTGACTCTTCTTAGTGAAGGTCCATCTTCCGGAACAATATTCTTCAACTTGTAAGCCACCCCATCCAGTTCCTTACGCTCTCACGATGACTGACACATATGGCTCAAGCGCTCACGATACCAACATAACTCCCATCATCGGCCTTCTCGGCCACTTCAACCCGGTAGAAGACCTTCCCCTCGATAGCATCCCATTTCCAAACCCATGGTCCACAGGTAACATCGTTCCCCAATCCGGACACTTCACAATCGAACGCTTGACTTGCAATGCCACCACCACTGCGCCCGCTGGTGTGCATGTCCGTCTCATCGTGAACGAGGCCGTCATCCCTTTCCAGACCAACCAGTCCGGGCCCGGGTACTCGTGCCCGCTGGACGTGTACATGAGCACGCTCCGGAAGGATATGCCGGATTATATTAAGACCTGTGATGTGCCGAAGACATATCCGCAGTATCTTGACTTCTGGTGGAAGTACAATACCACCACCTCACTGAATTTTCAGGACGGGCCAATCCCTTGCGCAGACTCGACGACGACTATCTGATGACCTGATCGAGATCTTTGATTGGATTCGGAGATCTTGAGGCACTTTACAATTCGTTGTATATAGCATCTGATAGGCGTCATACAGAAAAAATGTCCGCCATAACTGGAATACAACAAACGACGTAGTCCATCATGCACTGTTCTACACTTGAAGTCATTTCATCATAGAACACCGTCCCTCGCAGGAGACTTCCATTAAGTTCGTATCTAGATATACATCGATTGCTCTCTAGAGCCACCTCCGTCCAATTTCCCATCGCTGACCCTGGTATAACCTCGCAAATCAACCCGCTCCATTTTTGATTTTGTATTAGCCATTTCCATTAACACAGTAGCCCATACGCCGCCGCCAGATGAGCCAAATTAAAATAACGGGCTTCAAACCTTTTGGGTGACTGTCGAGATGAAAGACTTGTATTTCTCCTCTTCAGTGAGTAGCCTGGGTGCCGCTTGCACCGGTACAGGCGCTTGTGTGGGGTTCGTCGTTGTCCAGAGCACTTGGTCGTCCATGCGGATAGTCTTGTTGGGTTCTGCATCCTTAGGCTCTTTCGGCTCCTTTGCTGTGGATGTTGGTTCGTCTCTGGGTAGACGCATGGCGAGGAGTACATACTCTGCCCTCGTCATGTTGTCCATAATATCATCCATATATCTTCGAACCTCGTCTGGCGGAGCAACGACCTTTTGCAAGGCGTCTAACTGCCGGCCTTGATGAGCGTATAGTCGGATGGTGATCGGCTGGTAGTAATCCAACTCTGGATCATACGCTGGTGAGTCGCTGGCACTACCTTTCCTGACGATGAGGAATGATGCAATAACTTGGCCTTGCGGTAGGTACTCCAGAATACTGAATTTTGGGAATAGAAAACGATCTCCAGAGCCACCCGTGAATTCAAATACGACTCCGGTTATGTCAGGTTTGGTAGAAGGTACCGGTCCCTTCGATCGGAGTGCCTGAGGCTGAGGATGTGACTGGTAGTGCGGGGAAGGAGCATGCCCGTGTGGTACAGGACCTGCCAGAGGTCCTTGTGACGGCGTGAGGCTGGTCGGAGACATCTGCCCATGGGCAGTAGTAGGACTTGGAGATGGATGCATGTGGCCGTTTGCTACACTATGTGGCGGAGCACTATGCTGCTGAGCTCCTAGCCCGCCTCCTTGTTGTACACTATCATTGGGAGGAGGGTTTGTGTAAGTCGGTTTTACGTGGCCGTTATGTTGAGGAGCAGCTTCGGCTTTGCGTTCAGCAGCGGCTTGACGTTGTTTGTGGAGTCGAGTGAGCTGGTCGATATGTGATTGGAACTGCTTCAGTTGGTCAGGCGAGGCCTCACCATTAGCTACAGTCTTCATGAGCGCTTTCAGATCTGGATCTGTGGCAGCTTGCTCTGCAAGCATTTGAATTACTGGGTCGGTGCGCTTGGCTGAGTCTGCAGGCGAGGGGTTGGTGGGTGGAGGATTTGGAGCAGAGTGGAGATTCGGGTTGGGTATTGGTGCGTAGGGAGATTGATGTATTGCGTGGGGAGGATGTGCATTCGCCATCGGGGTATCTTGTGGCCTGGGAGGAGCTTGGTGCATCTGCTGCGGTGGAGGTGCTTGGTTGGGAGGAAGTCGTGGAGGAGGCATCACGCCATTGGGCGGACCATACTGAATAATAGGGCGATACATAGTTTGTTGCTGAGGAGGTGGAGGGGCTGTTGCTCGCGGTGTGGGGTCTTTTATTGCCCACATTTGGGCCTCGAAGATGTGCGGTTCAACCGTGATGGTACATGTACCCAGCTTCGCCATCGAATCCTTCGGTGGATTATTTGCCAGTTCAGGCAGGCCCTTATTCTTTGCCGTTGGCTTCGTCCAGTATTTCTCGAATATGCCTTCGCTGAGCCATTTCGCTCGAGATCGACGTAGTGATTCTACCAGTACTCCACTGCAACAAAAGGGTTAGCTCTGGGAATCTGCACGGGGAGACATCGCGAAGTGAGGTGTCGGATATGGGAAGGACAGACCTTTCAGAGACAGATTGGTATTCTTTTGCAGGCAGATCTTCTGGCTGAGGAGCGTCCAGCGTCGGCAGCGGTTTGCCTGCACTTATCGATCGTGGCAGAGGCTCCTCAACAATTGGGGCTGGAGCAGGCGTCGGTGATGGTTGATTCTGAGACTCTGGGGGCGTCGAGGTCCGTTTCTTGCTAACTCCCTCCACGCGTGCAGCTCTCGCTGGCAATTTCCTCTTTCTCTCCATTGCCGCGATAGATATCTTTCTGTAGACAGTCTCGCCGGTCGGAGAGATGGCTGAGGCGGACACGTGTAGTAGTGGTGGTTGGGGCCGAATGGAAGATGCGGAAGTGTGAAGCTTTGAGAGGGAAGGACTCTGGATGGATGGATGGATAATGGACGAGCGAGGCGCCGGAGATCAAGCGAGCCTTGTCCTAAGGAAGCGAGGCTGCCACTTCAGAATCAACCGCGAGGTCCAGGCTGTCACATATCAGACAGAACGGCTTGAGTGAGAGACAGATGCATTAATAAGTCGAAAACTGCGAGTTGAAATCTAGTTGTGGTCTTCGTTATCTAGCGAGTTGCGACCCTCTCCAGCGAGAGCCTGCTTCGGAAATGCACGGAGGCACCCGAAACCCATCAAAAGCACGAAGATCAAAACGAAACGAAGCTACAGATTTAAGACTCTGTTACCTTGTTTTCAGTGTTTTGTTATATTAGACCTTTGCGAGTTCTAAACCTTCATGCCAGAGGCCCTCTCTCTTTCCCAGAATGATCAATCTGGCCGCCATCGTCATGTTGGTATCACGAAGGCTGCTCCTCGGCATCTCCTTATATGCTGTTTCTTTGGTGGCCTTGGCAATCCCATGGCTGCAACGACAGTAAGATTATATCACTCTCTGCCTTGAATTCATCTATGCTCATTGTCTCTAGTGTATTGTATCTGCACAGAGCGCAGTGGCCGACGTGGTGGGCGAACGCCAATAAGCCAGAGCAGTTCGGATTCGCAAGTCAGACCCTGAAATGGCCTCTCCGCGCCCTTACTGATAGCCTCCTTAGAAAATCAAGTTACCCCTTTCACTTTCACCACGCCGGATCATGAAGCTATACATTCCTGGCACATAATACCACTATCTCTCTACAGCAAGCATGAGTTTGAGATTCTACAGCAGCAGTCAGGCTGTACAGAAGACATCACAAGGGTGAAGGGCTTCGAGCTTTTGAGAGATGATCCAGAATCTCGACTAATTATAAGTTGTAAGCAATGTCCCTGCCCTCTAACCTTAGCGCGAGTTTCTACTAACGTGGTATCAGTTCACGGCGTATGTCCCAAATCTCTTGATCAGACCATGGCACACTAACCAATGTAGAACGCGGGAAATGTCGCTCAAGGCTGGAGAAGCGACTCCTACCGCGTACTATCTAATAGTGGTACTTTTAATACCCACATACTAGCCATCGACTACAGAGGTTTCGGATTCTCCTCTGGCTCTCCAACCGAGGAGGGACTTATCATCGATGGCATCGCGGCCGTCAACTGGGCCATGGAAGTAGCCCAGGTCTCACCTGACCGTATCGTTATCCTAGGCCACAGCCTTGGAACTGCTGTCACAGCAGCTGTGGTCGAGCATTTCGCTGTGCAGGGCATTGAATTCGCTGGCACTATCTTGCTTTCTGGCTTCGCCCGCTTGCAGAATCTTCTTTCTGAGTTCTGTCTCGTCGGGTGGCTGTTTCCTCTGCGGATATTCCCTCCAGTCCTGCAATATTTCAAAACAAGGCTCCGCGATACGTGGTCGTCCACCGAGCGAATTGCGAATTTTGTTCGAGTGAGTAAGCGGGTGAGGCTTTTCATCGTGCACTCTTTGAATGATCCAGAGATTCTACCACATCATGCAGATGAACTGTTTGATGCTGCTATAAATGCGACTGTAGATGGAGGGCTGGACATACCTCAACTGGAAGAGATTAAGCAGAAGAATACTATAGATATAGGCGATGGTGCATTCATTAGAACTGTGCGATCTAATTCTGATAGCACTGATAAGATTATTAGGCAAGATATTGTGCCTTATGGATGTAATCGCTTCGTTCTTCGGGTTTTGCTAGATAAATTGCTGACTCTTCATAGATCACAGCCTGGTTTTGACATACAACCAAGTTTCCTTAGCTGTTCTCAAAGCATTTGAGCTTAATGGTAAGGCTTTTGCCTCTGTTTGATTTGTGCATTATATAGCCTAGGCATTATTAGGGCCAGAATACCCCAAGTATCGCGATAAATAGCCGCAAATTCCTATATCAGCAAACGCATGTTGCAACTCTTCCAACCTCTAATATTAGAGCACGCTTCACATTATATAGAATCGATCTCCTGAGTAATTAACGTCTTTGGTACATTCCAAAGATAAAGTATTTATTGCCAAAAATTGGTACCACTTTTCTGAAGTTATTGAAGAGTTTGTTCACGTGACCTACTTTAACCGTTGTCTTGGGATCCCACCGAAACACCGACAACCCCGCCAAAAGTTCATGCCACATCTCTTGCAAGTCTTCGACAGCAACAATGGCTGACGAATCCAAGATTGATGATCCTGCTAGAGTGCAGAAGGTTGCAGCAGAGGCCATCGCCGAGTCTAAAGCTGCTTCATCCGACCCCCAAGCGGAGCCTGAAAGTGAAGAAGAGGACGGCGATGAGGTCCCCGCAGACGGCGCGACGGCTTCGAGCAGCGCGACGTCCAAGAAGAAGAAATCGAAGAAGAAGCGGATAAAAAATCTCCTACATTTGGAGAAAGGCGAGTCTTCAGCAGGTCCTTCAAAGGACGAGATATCCAAGGCTGTTGGTGGTCTCAGCCATGCGCAAGTTTCCGAGTTGCTGAAGATGAACCCCGCGCTGGCCCAACAGCTCGGCGTCGTTGATGGAGACATTACCACGCAACAGGCAACAGATGCGCTGAAAAAGTTGAGCCTCGAGGATATCATGACTGGGTTGGCAGCGAAGGGGAAGAATGTCAAAGACATGGGATCGTACAAGTTCTGGCAGACACAACCGGTTCCGAATTTTGGAGAAAAGGGAGCAATCGAAGAGGGACCATTCAAGATCATTGCTCTAGAGGATGTACCCAAGGATCCAGGACCACTTGTGGACGGATTTGAGTGGGTTACTATGGATCTCACCAACGACGAGGAGCTTCAAGAGGTATTTGATCTACTGTATGGACATTACGTTGAGGACAATGAGTCGATGTTCAGATTCAACTACTCGAAACCGTTTCTTAGATGGTATGCGTCCAAAACTGTGTAATTGTCACAACTAACTGGCCTAGGGCTCTCCAATCTCCAGGATGGACTAAGGAATGGCATGTTGGCGTTCGAGCCAGCGCCTCCCGCAAGCTCGTAGCCTTCATCTCTGCCGTCCCTTTCGAACTACGAGTCCGTACGAAGGTCCTGCACGCATCTGAAGTCAACTTTCTCTGCGTACATAAGAAACTCCGGTCGAAGCGTCTAACTCCGGTCCTCATCAAAGAGATCACTCGACGATGCTACATCCGAGAAGTCTGGCAGGCAATCTATACTGCTGGCATTGTACTGCCGACACCTGTTAGCACAACCAGATATTATCATAGATCGATCGATTGGCAGAAGCTCAACGACGTTGGTTTTAGCCCTCTCCCACGCGGGAGCAAGCCTCAATACCAGATCATGAAGTACAAACTTCCCGACCATACATCTACGAAGGGGCTACGACCGATGGAAGCGAAGGATGTGGATGGCGTTCTCAACCTGCTTAGGTCGTACTTGGAGAAATTCGATATGGCACCTATGTACACGAGAGAGGAAGTCGTGCACTGGTTACTACCTAAAGAGGCTGATCCTAGTGACCAAGTCATCTGGACATATGTTGTTGAAGTAAGCCTCACTTGCTAGCCAGAAGATTAAAATCCATTCCTAACAATGTCAGGACGCAACGACAAAAGAAATAACCGACTTCTTCTCCTTCTATCTCATCGAATCCTCTGTCATAAATTCCAAGCACACCTCCATCCGCGCAGCCTACCTCTTCTACTACGCAACCAATGTCGCGTTGCAGGCTGACGACCGCGCTGCGCTGAAGGAGCGCCTGAATGCCCTGGTTAACGACGCCCTCATCCTTGCCAAGAAGTTTAAATTCGACGTTTTCAATGCCCTAACCCTCCTGGACAACGCACTGTTCCTCGAACAGCAGAGGTTTGGTGCCGGAGACGGTCAGCTACACTACTACTTGTACAACTATAAGGCGAATCCTATCGCGGGTGGTGTTAATCATAGGAACGAAGTGGACGAGAAAGGATGCAGTGGAATTGGTGTTGTGATGCTATAGGTGAAAGACGTAAGCGCATTGTGGGAGCACAGAAAAACACTGCATGAGATCATGGAAAATCGGCATGGTAAAGTCTCTATCATCTCTTGACAAGCGTTGGAAGAAAGCAATAATTAGTGTGCTATATAAGACAAGCTGCAATGTGCGCCAAAGAGAAAACCCCGTTAAAGCAAAAAAATGCAAATCATCTACGACTTCTACAGTCCCATACTATGTATCCCTTTCTACTTCAGCCCTAACTTCCTCGTCTTCTCTATCTGCTCTGCAATCATATCATTATGCCAATACGTATCCTCTAACATGAACACATGCCCCACACCCTCCTTAATAACCGCAGTCCCGGGCTGCAGCATCTCAATCAGCTTGCGCCCATGCGGGACGGAAATCATATTATCTGCCGTGCCATGCAACACGAATATTCTTTCCCTCCCAACATTATCCCCGATCTCCTTCAACTGTGCTGCAGATTTATGATGCCACCCTGCCGCGATGGCCTGCAGCATGAAGCCTTTCTTCGCGAAGCGCTTGGGGTCGAGCCGCTTGTTGATCTCCTGCGCAGCGAAGCGCTGGTAATTGGTCTCGAACATCCCGTACTTGCCCTTTGCCGGGAACAGGACACCTGGAGTACCCGGCTGTGGCACGGGAGAAGTGTCTTTGCTAACGAGCCAGGAATCGGAGAACATCATGCGCGAAGCGTCGGTGACGGAGCGGTCCATGGATTTGGGAATGAACATGTTGATGCGTGTACGCAGGTTCTGGTAGTACGAGGTAGTGTTCTCGATGGCGGCGGCTGTGGAGAGGAGGTTGAGGGAGCAGATGCGTTTGGGGATTAGGTAGCCCTGAGTATGGATGTTTAATGGGGCGGTTGACCATGGATAAAGGGGAGGGTACGCACGAGTTCTTGAGATATCATTCCGCCCATGCTGACTCCTACAATGTGGAGTTCGCGCTCGCCTGTCCAGCCTAGATGGTCAACCAACTCGATGACATCTTTTGCCATTTCACTGGTTGTATAGCGCAACAATGGTGTGTCAGAGTCTCCCATGCCTTGGAGAATGCATTAGCATAATGCTAGAGCAATCTGGTGGTTGCCAAGGATATACCTCGATTATCGAAGACGAGAACAGAATGTTTGTCTCCCTCTTCATGACCGAATCTTAGGGTTTGTCTTTGCCATGCAGTCTTCGAAGTTTAGCTATCCAGGTACTTTTAGGGTCATAAGGGGTCTTGCCTTGACAGCACCCAAGCCCATGATCCACTGTATATTGGTCAGCCATCAGCCTTTTTGCAAACTCCTATATCCTAAATGATAATTAAACAATGTGGAGAACACTACGAATAACATCTCTGAATGAGTCTACAGTTACCCTTAAGACACCGAGAGCTTTCTAGTACGCGTATATATCACGTGACAGCACTCATCGTTTCCATATGGATTCTTGAGCGACGAAGAGGTAATGAGGGAGTAGATACATACGATGACCTTGATATCGCCTGTGCCATGTACCTCCCAGTCAATGTTGAATGGCCCGCCACGTTTAGCAGCAACAGCCAGCTTGCCGCTTTTGGTCGGCGTAAGCTGGAAGATGGTGTCTGGATATGTCGGATGGGCCACGATCTTGGCCACGGTTGGTTGTCCGGCCCTAGGTTTCACGTGAGATACTAAATTTCATGCCTTCAAAATGGATATCCGTGCCACTTACATCTTGAACTGGGAATCTGGGGAGCTGGAGATGTGGTTTCACGACAGTCTAATATCTGAACGCAATCTACTCAGGAGGATGGAGTTCCGGCACAAGAAACCTCGGCAACGTGATCTTCGCTTCCACGTGCACAGGAGAGACTCTCAGCAACTTCTCGGCCAGTTTGTGTCAACTCGTCTTCCACACAAAATATACCCCATGACAGGGGCTCATCATTCTTTTAGATAAGATCGGATCTAAACTGTGCCCTTCTCATGCATTAATAAGGAAGTCCTTATTAGCCGCGTTATAATTCGGCTACAAGAACTCAGGCCACCATCCAGCCTAGTGGTTCGGGTTAAAACCAGCCGAGTCTCTCTCCGCTTTGTCTAACCAGCCATATATCCACTTGTAAAAGGATGTTCTGTATTCCTCTTCTAGAATTATAACTTTTGTGATATCTCTCCAGAGCCAAGATGGTCCAGATCCTCCCCGTCACATTCGAGCATCATCGAGAGGCGCTTGGTATCGGAGAGCCAGCACCTAGAATATCATGGAGGTTCGCTGGTGAAGACCAAAACTGGACTCAGGCCTCATATGATATCGAGATTGTGCGGCCCTCAGTTGATCCTGTCAACCCGTTGTTATTTCAGGCAGTCTCCCATGAATCCGTGCTAGTGCCATGGCCAACATCTCCACTCCTTCCTCGAGAGAGTGCAAGCGTCCGAGTGAGAGCCAAGGGGCCTGATGGCATATTAACAGCTTGGTCGGAGCCAAAGACAGTTGAAACCGGCTTGTATAGTCATGAGAACTGGACAGCAAAGTTCATTGCTGCCCCCAAATTGTTCGCTCCAAACGGATCTCTTAAGCCTGTGCTATTTCGGAAACCGTTCAAGGTCACTGCGAAAGTACAGAAAGGTCGCCTGTACATTACATCGCAGGGTCTCTACGAAGCTCATATCAATGGTACTCGAGTTGGCGACCATGTATTGGCGCCTGGGTGGACCAGCTACAACCATCACCTGAACTACCAGACTTTCGATGTCACACAGCATCTGGTGGAAGGTGAGAATGCCATCGGCGTGGAGGTTGGCGAAGGATGGTTCTGTACAAGATTAGGTTTCAATGGCGGTCGGCGAGATATCTATGGAGACCGGATGGCTCTGTTGGCTCAGCTTGAAATCCTGCTTGTAGACGGGAATACTTTGACCATCAACTCTGATAGCTCTTGGCACTCTGGCACCGGACCAGTTATTTCATCAGAAATATATGATGGTGAAGTATATGATGCCACTTTGCAAAAGAAGGAATGGTCCTTACCGAATCTCGTCGATGAACAGTTGTCGTCCGTCGAGGAGTCAGCGTTCCCAAAAGCCCAGATAGTAGCATCAACAGCCCCACCCGTTAGGAGAGTCCAGAGTCTCCCGCCAAGAAACATTTTCAAGAGTCCCACTGGCAAAGTTATTGTCGACTTTGGACAGAATCTTGTGGGATGGCTTCGAGTTCGAGTTTCTGGACCGAAGGCCCAGAAAATTATTTTCACACACACCGAAGTACTGGAGAATGGAGAATGCGCAACACGTCCGCTCCGAAATTGCAAAGCAACCGACTCAATAATCCTCTCCGGCGAGCTTCTAGAATGGGAACCCAAATTTACGTTTCACGGTTTTCGTTATGTTCAAGTTGACGGGTGGCCATCGGAAACCGGCGAACCAGAGTCCAGTGCGATTGAAGCTATCGTCGTCCACACTGATATGGAGCGAACGGGCTGGTTCGAGTGTTCGAATGTCAAAGTAAATCAGCTCCACGAGAATATACGATGGGGAATGAAAGGCAACTTCGTCAGTATTCCAACTGACTGCCCTCAACGAGACGAGCGTCTCGGCTGGACAGGTGACATCCAGATCTTCGCACCCACAGCCAGCTTCTTATATAATACGAGCGGCATGCTTTCTGGATGGCTTCGAGACGTCGCTGCGGAACAAATCAATGACTGTGATAATGTAGTGCCTTTAGTTTGCCCGAACATCATCGGCGAGGAATTTCCCAGAGCTCAAGCAGCGTGGGGAGACGTGGCTGTCATCACCCCGAACGATTTGTACCTGACCTATGGGGATCGAAAGATCTTGCAGGATCAGTATCGAAGCATGAAGGCATGGATTGAAAAAGGCATTCCTCGAGGATCAAATGGTTTATGGTCTTCTGATACATACCAATTGGGGGATTGGCTCGACCCATATGCTCCTCCTTCCCACCCAGCGGATGGGAAGACCGATCCACACCTTGTGGCCAATGCATATCTAGTCCAGATCACGAAGGTTATCGCCCGGACATCGGAAATTCTTGATCATCAAGATGATGCATGCCATTTCGCTTCCGAAGCTAGAAAGTTGCAGGAAGAATTTCAACGGCAATATATCACACCCTCCGGTCGCCTTGCCCCAGATACAATGACATCCATCTCTCTTGCTATTGCCTTCTCTCTCTTCAGAACACCTGAGGAAACTGCTGCGGCAGCCAAGCGTCTGGGTGTTTTGGTCCGAACCTCGAACTTCAAAATTGGCACCGGCTTCGCTGGCACACCTCTAATCTGCCCCGCGCTCTCTCAGTCTGGCCTGGCGCAACTCGCGTACCAAATGCTGTTATGTGAGGAATGTCCAAGCTGGCTATATCCAATAACCATGGGAGCAACGACGATGTGGGAACGTTGGGATAGTATGCTGCCTGATGGAAGCATCAACCCAGGGAGCATGACAAGCTTCAATCACTATGCACTCGGGAGCGTAGGAGCTTGGCTGCATGCAACAGTTGCTGGGATATGCCCGGCCAAACCAGGATGGAGGGAAATTTCCTTCATGCCTGTACCTGGAGGGACGATCACATCCGCAAAAGCTGTTTTTGATAGTCCTCATGGGAGGGTTGAAAACTCATGGAGGATTGAGGATGGCAAGTTTATCATGGATGCGGTGGTTCCACCGAACACGTCTGCATTGATCAAGTTGCCAGGGCAGGAGACGGTGAACTCTGTTGGAAGCGGAAGTTTCCACTTTGAGATCCCATATATAGCTCCGGAGTGGCCAATCCCGGCAATTAAGGAACCTTTTGACTCGTAGAAGAGCAATTGAATAGCCATAATACAAAACAAGTTCACTGCACGTTGGTTCTGCTCAACTCGTACATTTGTATCCTATATAAGCGCTTATAGAGTACCACGCACTCAATTTCTCTGGTAGAGGAGCAATTATACAAAAGAAATATAGAGATTGTATGACTTCCAGACAGGACAAATCCCATCGCATTATTAACCACCTCGAGGAAATAGAAACTGTTAGGTATCATCGCAAACAAAGCAGGAGTTCCCCTCTCCTCTATCAAAACACCCGACGAGGTCATGGCGGCCTTACGCGTATATGAAAGCCAGGGTATACAGTTTACTGCTGTCCGGCGTTCATATCCGCCACGGCTTGGTAGCCAGCCTTGTCGGTGGTAGGCAGAGTCTGGCGGTGGATGACCTCCTTCTCGTTCTGAATAAGCGTGCAGGGCAGGCAGCAGAAGGCACTACCGCAGTCGCCCAGGACGTTTCCGCGGATGTCATACATGGTGCGAATGTCGGTGCGGCGGAAGAAGGGGAAGCTGTGGTAAGAATGGGTTAGTTAAAGTATTTTGAAATGAAATGAACATTTAAATAAAAAGACATAAATGGTCAAACTATAACAGAATTTGAAGTTGGCTAATAAATTTGAGGGTAGGACATACAGCCAGGAAAGACCGCAGTAGTTGGCGCCGACAAACATCAGGCAGTCGGTGTTGAATCTCTCGTAGTCCTTCATCTCGGGATCACGGAGACGAGCCTGGGTCTTGCCGTAGACGAAGCAAGGGCAGCAGAATCCCTTCAGGCCTGCAAATGGGCATAAATATTAGCGCGAGTCCATCACCTTGGCATCTATCAGAGATATTGAGGTACACATACAGAGGTTGTCAGGAGCATTGCTAAAGCAATCCAGTAGCCCATCCTTCCACTCATTGCTGCCGGTCTCGACCCTGTGCTGGGCCAGAAAACCATCAGGACGCTGTTGTGGTTGAGCAACAGGCTGGGCCTGGGAAGCAGGTGCCTCAGTGATAGCCTGCTTGGTCTCGATGGGGGCTTGCTCTTGGATTTCAGACATTTTGGATGTTTCTATTCTTCTTGATGGAGAGATAAAGGTTTAGCAAAGGGGAAAGTAAGAGGAATCAAGACAAATAGACGCCCAAAATAAAACAACATATCTGACGGCAAGGGAAATATGGCCTATATACAGGGCAGCAAAGCAACAGAGTAATTTCGTTAGATCGGCAAGGTCGCAGGACGTCTTACGGGCCAGCCCCAACGGCAGAGAGTCCAGTAGCAGGCGCCCACGAGTTTTAGCTGTAGCAGGTAAGGGGCTGTGTTACGGTGAATGCTCTTGGATTGACTGGAGAGCTGTAAGACCAATAATCTCGTTGGGATTCACATGAACTTTCTGACCTATGAAGCTATTTGGAGTAGGGATCCCTGGTCGCACTAGTTGTTTATCCCGTGTGCAAGAGCCATCATGCATCCTAGAGACATTGTCAGCCTTACCGTGCCGGTATTGCTGGATCTCATGACGAGCGCCCAGAATGAGAAGCTGGTGACGCGCCGTGAACTGTATCTCCTGTTGGAGAGGAGAACGTCTAGTCTTGGCCAAGTCCCTCAGCAGATTACGAGGCGTTTGAGAGATTTTCCTGAGCTGAGAACTGTGCCTGTTGGAAACATGGGGTGATAATAAGCGAAACACCGCGCGAGTCTTAATTTAGAGCGTGAGCGACGCCCTTCAGTGGTTCGGGGCGGGTCCAGATCGTCAGTCATACAGAACAAGCCGCTCAGCACAAGTTGCGAGCCGTCATTATGCGCTATGACAAAGACTTGCTGAGGATAACATATTCGGATTCCACTCGCGTGCCGTTGCGGAGGACTCGGGGTTTGGGCGAGAACTCGTCCTCGGAATAGCCCAGCTTGGCGTAAAATTGGGCTGCACGCTGATTACCCGTGAAGCAGGTCAACATCATTTTGGTGGTCTCAGGGATACGGCGACCAACGCTCTCCAGCAGTCGCATTAAAGCACCAGCCAACCCGGTGCTGTTAATGTCAGTCCCATGAAACGCTATTGGAGGAGGAGAACAAAGCGTAAACAGAGGAAACAGAAGAAATAAAATACGACCAGTCTCGAAGATTGCAAAGGGGCCGCTTACCCACGCAAGGTTGTAGCAAGATGGATCTCGTAGCAATATATGACAGGATATCCGTCCTCGTGCGTCGGCATGAAGGATACGAATCCCTCGGTCTGGCTACCGCGCTTCACGAGGAAGTACTTCAGGTCAAGCAGCTTCATCTCCCTCCTCTTTGCCGAGGGTTTCCAGCCCGCTTTCGACTGCTTGTAATCTTCGGCACTGGTGAGCTCGATCAGCTGAAAGCACGCCTCGAAATCTGCGTCAGAGAGACCGGAAGCTGCGGATAATGCAACTTCGTATTGGTCTCCTGTTTTAGGATGAGTCCATGATCCCCATTGCTCTCTAGCAGAGAGTAATATGTCAGTGGATTACATTCCAGACGAATCTCGTGGCCTATGTCACGGTGTTGAGAACGGCGGTAAGTACCTTGGGGGTAGATACTCCTCCATAAACGCCTCCAGGCCCTTCTCATTTGCAGCCTCGATACCGTCCTTTTCCATCTTTATCCCTAAAGCTGTAATGTAATTTTTTGTGCTGTATTGCAAGAAATAACGCGTCGGAAGGTAAAATATCTTGGCTGGGTAAATACCACGCGACAGCGGGGCGGGATTCCGCTCCGCGATTTTGAGCTTCAATTTTGTCACCGGGTCACGAAACAGTCTCCACTGTTCTCCCTCCATCCACCTCCAACAGCACAATACCATGCTCGATGCACTTGCTTCGACCATGGGCGTTCCAATTGACCCGCGGTTACACACCTGCCGGTAAACCTCCAAGCAGGCTTGGCAAAACCGTGAGCTTAGATCATGTACTGGTCCTTTCCCCAACGATTCGAGCTCATGGAAATATGCAACTACTAACATGGGGTATCTGCGAATAGTTCATACAACGCGGGAAGGTGCTTTCCCTATGGCGGACTATCGTGCGTGGGTGTCGCAAGATCCCAGACGTGAGGACGAGAACAGAGACACTCAACTTTGCGAGGGACGAGTTCAAACGAAATAAGAACATCGATGATCTGGTATGTTTGGCATATGCAGTTGGCTTTCGAATATATGGGGTATGGACTGATGCATAGAATTACAGACACAGATTCGATATCTAGTATCGACAGGCAAAACACAATGGGAGAATATGGAGAGGTTGATTCAGGGACTGTAATATCAAACTTTGCCCGTCTCTTAATATTGCGGCATCTATATCACCTGCAGCCTGTATAAACAGCTTCTATTCCTGCTTCCTTCCCCTTAGAGTGTCGTGGATATGCCATAACGCCGTCCCATGCACATATAATGTACAAATTCGTCCATCACTCAACCTACTCCAATTCAGCTCCCACTCTAAATATCACCCATTGCTGAAATCCATTCACTTCCCTTGTCGTTGTTTATGCTTCGGGTTCAGAGAGCAAATGATATATACGTGCCCCTTCCCCGTTTTCCCGCCCTTTCTCCTAACACTCTGTGAAGAATCAGTCTCTGTCCAAGATATACTCTCCACAGATATGCCACACTCCAACATTGCCCCATATCCTTCACGCCAAGCACCTATACAATGGGCAAAATACAGCGCCACTGCCTCTCGAATACATCTGCAAGATACCTACTCCAAAGAACAGCAAAACGTACCTTGCAGCCCTCACACAGCTTCTTCACTGAACTCCGGACTTTCATCCCTCTCACCTGCTCTGCAATTCCCTTCTGAGCCTCTCTCGATCCTGTAACCAACATTGGTCTTCGCGCTGCAATTCCTGTCTGCGCCGTCAGGGCGGAATAACATCTTTGACTCGTCTTGGGCGCCGACTGTCGGACGGATGGGAACAGTACCCGCGCTGTGCGCAGGAGAGTTGTTGATGACATCATCTCTCTTCCTCTCTCCCGAAGAGCGTGAAAAGGATGGAGGTGTGTGTGTTGCACTTCGAATTGCGGTTCGTGATGTTGATTCCTTGGAGGGTTTAAAGAGTGTCAATTTTGATACAAATATTTTTAGCCTTGTATATAAGGCAATAATAAGTCGATACACCTTCAAACTCCCATAAGAGAAAGATGATAAACGAGCGAACCCGTGCAAGAGTGCCTGGCGATTAGTATATTATTTATTAATTTTTGGGGAGAAAAACTAAATTCCAAAAGGATGAGCATCAAAATGGGGATGGCCCCTTTTTCGTGCTTTAATTCCGAATAGCCTTCTTCCAGGCATTGTGCATATGAGATCGTGCCTAGCGAAATGCCGCTTTCGAGAACGCAGATATTTACTACTGCCATTTCAGAAATATCTAAGAATCTATATGAATTTCTCTATCCGTGGAGAATATCCCCAGTAACTCCTAGCTAACCAAATCAGCGTTTTGTTCTTCAAACTTTCAAAACCTCTTTGTATAATCTCAAGATCTCAAGAACATTTTGAAAACATCGCTCTTCGTGCAATCCACCCACCCATACCCAATCTTTCCCAAGAAGATCTCCAGTTCCGCCAGCTCACTATCCGGGCACATAATTCCCGCCACTGCCTTACCAATATCACCTCCAGCATTTCGGTATTGGAAGAGGCTGATGTTGAACCGCGGCCGCAGCGTTGTCAGGAACTTCTCCAGCGCCCCAGGTCGCTCGGGGAAGTTGAACATATACAATCTCTCGTTGGGAACGCTGGACCGTCCTCCGACTAAGTAGCGTATGTGGGACTTGGCGAGCTCGTCACCGGAGAGATCGGTGGCGTTCATGCCTTGGGCTGCGAGACGCGAGAGGAGCGATGCCAGCTCGTCCTCTCGTTGGAAGGCAGGAGATGTGAGCGAGATACCAATGAGAACATTTGCCATGGCATCTGTGGCATATCGATAAGAGAATTCTGTGACTGCGTGCGGGAGGACAACTTTGATGAGTTCCGAGAATGCCCCTGGCTTCTCGGGAATGCTGACGCTAATGAGGGCTTCCTTCTTCTCACCGAGTGCGGCTCGTTCAGCTACGAATCTTAGACGGTCAAAGTTCATGTTTGCCCCTGAAGCAATGGCAACGAGAGCCCGTGATGTATCGGCCGAGGGGTTAGCAGCGACGTATTTCTTGAGGCCGGCCAGGGCGAGAGCGCCTGCGGGCTCAACAATAGAACGTGTATCCTCAAATACATCCTTTATCGCAGCACATGTTTCATCTGTCGTTACTTGGATGACATCGTCCACCACTTCTTGACATATTCTGAACGTCTCCTCGCCAACGTTCTTGACGGCGGCACCATCGGCAAAGAGGCCAACTTCCTTCAATACCACTCTCTTGCCTTCTGCCAGCGACTGCACCATGGCATTGGCATCGTATGTCTCAACTCCGATGATCTTCACATGCGGGGCGATACGCTTAACGTAAACTCCAATGCCAGCAATTAGACCCCCTCCACCAATGCAACAGAATATTGCCTCCAATTTTTGGATGTTGGTCTGCCGCAACAGTTCCATGCCAATTGTGCCCTGTCCAGCAATCACATATGGATCATCAAAAGGCGCGATGTTCGACAATCCATGAAGCTTCTCCAGCCGAGCACACTCCTCCTTGGCAGCGTCAAAATCAGCGCCATGCAGCACAACCGATCCACCCAACCGCGACACATTGAGATGCTTGATGCTAGGCGTACCCTCGGGCATCACAATGGTAGCCGGAATTTTCAGTTTTCGTGCAGAGTATGCCACTCCTTGCGCATGGTTTCCTTATCTAATATTAGCAGCCTTCCCACAGAGAAGAGAAAATCCTACCAGCAGAGCATGCAACGACGCCTTTCCAGCTCACTTTGGGATCTAAATGTGCCATCTTGTTATACGCACCCCTCAGCTTGAAGCTGAATACAGGCTGCAGATCCTCTCTCTTCAGCAAGACCCGACATTCTAATCGATTGCTCAGATTTACGGCAGGAGTCAAAGGGGTTTCTTCGACAACTTCGTACACGCGGGAGGTGAGGATAAGTCGGAGGTACTAGACTTGTAAGCTTCATTCTTTGAACAATTGATTAGACATACATCTGGATATCCATTAGGGAGCATAAAATCTTCCGGCACGATGCTCCGTACATTTGGTTTTGGCGTCGAGGACGGCGGTGAAGGGTTCGTGGAATATTCAGTTAGGGATAGGGAATTGACATTGAGACTGGGTGTTCTGGGCCGGCTGTCAACAACATTCTCTTTGATGCTGCTAACGCTGCTGTGAACGTTATTGACCACAACTCCATTCTCCATCTTCCAATATTATGAATATTTTTGTTTAAGAGATATTTCGTGGCGGGGTTCTGACCACCGATGACTCCCGCAATCAGCCTAATGTGCATGGATATTTTTCCGATCGGATAAATATTAACCCTTATCGGCTCCAATTACCTTACCTTCGGCCGAAAGAGGATCGCTTTATGGAAAGTCTCGAAGACCTCACAAGACCATCTGAATTGATCAAGCATACAATCAGAATGTCTGGCCGGCCCCTCCCCTCGTCGTTCGATGGCAACTCGTACGTGTCCCATCCCTCCCTTGTCCGGTTTTAATTAAAAAATAAATCTCGCGTGACCCGCTCTAACGATTCTGGGCACAGCGATTTCTACGAGGAAAACCGCTGGCAAAAGATCCTCCGACGACTAAAAGAAGAGCCCTTGGTTCCCCTAGGAGTAGCCTTGACATGCGCAGCTCTCATCGGTGCGACGCGCTCTATGCGTGCTGGGGACCGTGAGCGCACGAACCGCATGTTCCGAGCTCGTGTCTACGCCCAAGGCTTTACAGTTCTTGCGATGGTGGCTGGGAGTGTATACTGGCAGACAGATCGGCAGAAGAGGAAGGAGTTTGATAAGGCTGTGGCCGATCGCAATGCGCAAGAGAAGAGAGATGCATGGGTGAGGGAACTCGAGGCGAGAGATGAGGAGGAGAGGGAGTTACGTGCTATGAGAGAGGCGAGGAGACGAGGAACGACGCCCAGCCAAACAATGGAGACGGCTAAGCAGAAGGTTAAGGATAACTCAAAGAGGCTGGTGGAGGAAGATTGGAAGGAAGATCCGGCCGAGATGCAATTGGGGGTTGCGAATTCGACTTCTGAGAATGAAAAGAAGGGCATAATGGGTTCAATACAGGGAATGATATGGGGAAACAAAAAATAGGCAGCCGACATATGGCTTACCACACATGGCATTTCCTTGGAGTCACAGGCGTTAAAGGTGTACTATACGGTATTGGAGGAACCAAATTGCAACCTTCATATAGTATGTATATTGTATCTGCATTTCGAGGAAATTCATGAAACAACCCTTGCGTACCAATACCATGATATGCACATCGCTGAGTTTTTCAAATCGCCTCTTCACTTACGCTTATGGGCAGCTATTATCTGGTATCAAACTTCACATAGGATAACGTAGATGCTAATATGATACATTTAGTTAGTACGCAAACTCATTAGGAGAATGACATACGTCTACTTTATCTATATCTCCTAAGTAGAATGTGATAACTCTTGAAGAATCCATCCCACTCCATCAGCAACAATTTCCGGCTCAGTCAGCTGGACAAAATGCCCACTCTTCTTCGCAAGCACGAACTTTCCCCTTGTGGAGAGAGCCAAATGCTCCTTCTGAAGAATCTCATTCTTGTCATTCGCCGTATCGATCATCTCCCTCGCCACTCTCCTCTGCTCTTCCGTGCCATTTCCCTTCTCCACACCAACTCTATACTGACCTTCCCAATCCCTCGCTGTTAACCCCATAATCACGAACACAGGCTTGTCTCCGAACAACGGCTGCTCTCTCGCCCTCAAATTTTTCCTCCTTAAGGTTTCAAAACTCGGTGGATACTCTTCCCCCTCCTTCGCCTCTTGCAATTGATGCTTCTCCGTAGCTTCATCGATCTCATACGCCTGCCATTCTTGCGGCGTGAGTTTATGCTCACTCCTCAACCCCATCGCATCTAACGAATCTATGCCTGTAAAAACCGCTCGGAGATCCGTATTTGTCCAGTCCAGGACTTGCAGTGTACGTTCATGGTTCGCATCGACGAGTACCAAGCCCGCAATATGGGGCCCGTTCCCAGTCCGCGCGATAAATTCCCGTGCGATGACCCCGCCCCAAGATGCCACGACAAGGATTAAGGGGTTTTCTATGTGAGCATTCTTTATCAGGAGGGAAAGCTCCAGAGCGATATTCTCTGCAGTAGGAGGAAGGGGGGATTGCTCGGATTTCCTATACCCGGAACGGTCGTAGGAGTACACCCGTATTGAAGGGAGGAGTCGTATCACACCAGCCCAGACTAGGGTGCTCGTTCCGAGGCCTGGGACGAGTAGGACAACTGGGGACTTGGAACTGGCAGGAGATGGACCGCGGGTGTAGAGGCAGAGATTGTGAGTGCCGATGTTGACGAGAGTGGAAGGTGGGGGTGGTGATGATGTGGCCATTGTATTATGAATATCTATGAGTCTCTCAGCTTGTGGATGTGGCAGTATCCTAAGCAAATAGAGCTATGGCTTGTATGGTAGAAATCTTGAGAATAATGATAATAAAGTCGCTAAAGAGCTCATCGATAAAGACTAGGATAGCTTGCGAGTTTGATGGAGTTCTTACGTTCTACTTATCGAAAAAGACTAGAGATGTAGTGAGGATTTTTGAGCGATTTCTCGACATCAACCAGACAGATCTGTATGCACCCTTACCCTTTTGGTCACCGAGTCGCCAACATGCCTCCGTGCCTTGGCTCTACTTGCCTAATCATCACTATTTCATGTCCTTATGGCAGATCGCACTTGGCCTCACAGAGAAGTACGATGCTAGAAATAACACCATGAAAAAAAATCGCTGTATTAATAAATATGAGACCTAGCAGTCATCTCTAGTAAGTTTGGCCTGGCCTGGCCCGCTAAGCCCTTTTATCCCTGATACTTTATCCACTTCTCCAGTATCCATTAGTATACCTAAGGAAGATCTGTAAGATGCCAAAAGTTTATAGACGAGTTCTCGGCTCTCTTGTCTATAGTTTCTTATTCTTCTCCTCCTTCTTCTTCTCCTTCTGCTTCTTCTTCTCCTATCTCCTTAAGTTTCTTCTGCTTCTCTAGATTGTTAATCTGTGCATCAACTTCTGCCTTCTGGTGACGTTCCTCTAGCTCTTTTAGAACCGCATCGTATTCTTCTTCTAGTTGTTTTCCTGTAGGATTCTTTAATCCCGAGACAACTCTACCTCTACAAGCGATATCTCTATCAGGGTTAAGAAGGCTTTCATTTAGTTGAAAGTATATATCTTATTTAGCCTTGATAATCATAAGCTCTTTTTCGAAAGTTTTCTGGAAGAATGCTAAATAATAGGCATCAAGGCCTACAGTATAGAGACCAAGCTTGTCTGTACAGGTATGAGCTTCTTGAAGAGTAGTTGAAATGCTGCTAGTTCCGATCTTTGCAGTTCGTTGGACTAACATCTGTACCATCCGGGAGGTATCATTATATCCCGCTTCAAGATTTTTATTCTTCCGCTTGAGATTTCTAGTCTCGATTTGTACCACCTCAAATTTTGCCTTCCAGTCCTCCGAGTCTTTTGTCAGCTCTTCTCTGCTTGGAATTTGGATCTTTGTCCGCGGTTTAAATAGTAGTGGTGGCGAGGCTTTGAATCTCTTCCCACGATATCTCCTTTGATATTCTCTGTCTTCTTCATCACCCTCACTCTGTTCACTATATCCTGAAGTTTCCGAGCCTTGATCGCTTGTATTGCTAGAGGACTCATATGCCACGGCTTGCTTCCTAAGTCTTGAAGAGAGTGATTGTTTCTTTGCATCTCCAGGATGTTTCCGCTTCTTTAGTAAGGTCTGCGCAACTCCTGTAAAGATCTTCTCCTGTAACATATTGAAATCAGGTGCGTCCTGTAATGTATTTATCTTATATATGCCACGTGGTAAGGAGAGATCTGTACCATCAAGGTACTTGTTTCCAAGCTGAACTGTCATTCCAGATGGATCAAGGAAAGGGCGACCGCCAACAAATCTGTCTTCTCTAATCCTTCCAGCCTGTTTATAGACTAGATAGAGTCTTTTCAAGAATTTTATAGGGATCCACTGGATGACTTGTGCTAGCTCTAGAGCTCCTAGACAATAGTCTGAGATGTTCTGGTCAACTGGGATTTCGTTTAAATCGAATATCCAGGTCTCATCAGGATCGAATAGAGCAGCGTTACGAATACTATTTCTAATCGCACGCTTCTTTTCGCCTTGTGCTATATGGTCAGCGACTCCAGTGTTCTTAAACTCGCTCTCTGAATTGGCCATTCTGTAAGAGGTTAGTTATGAGTTCGTGAGATAGAGCGAGAAGTTAAAGAAGTGGGAGAGGAGAGGGATAGAACCTTGTAAGAAGTGTAGGATTCGTGAGATGAAGTGAGTTGAAGAAGTGGGATAGGAGAGATAAAGTGAGATTTTATTTAAATCTTGCTTTATAAGATAAAGCAAGCAGTTAAAGAAGTGGGAGTATACAATTACTTTAAGATAAGAGATGTAGTAATCACCTTGAGATGGTAGATGCAGCAGAAGAGGGAGATATTAGTGGGAGTCTGGACAGAGGTCAGCAATGCTTTTCTTTCTGTATAGGTGCGATGAGGGTGAGAGAAAGTGAGAAGGTGAAGTAGGAGAGGAGAGATAGTGAGATCTTATTTAAATATTGCTTTATAAGATAAAGCAAGTAGTTAAAGAAGTGTAGTAATCACCTTGAGATGGTAGAAGCAGCTTATAATAAGTAAGTTTTTATAGTAATATTTATAGTAACTTACTATTAGTATATACTAATAAAAATGTAAAACTAGATAATAGACTATTACTTAAAGTATAAAAATCTCTTAAATACTAACTTTCTAGCTTTATTACTATAGCTTAAGACTTACTAGCTACCTTTTCACCTGGAGATGGTAGAAGCAGCTAAAAGGTGTGTGATCACCTTGAGATGGTAGAAGCAGCTAGTATGTGATTACCTTGAGATGATAGAAGCAGCTAAAATGAATCAGTTATATTTCTTATGAGGTCTATGTAAGCTTTGGTGGACCAAGGTGGGATGTCTCGCAAAGTCTCGGGGTTCAGGTAGGCCATGTCCTGGCCATATGCAAAGGCGGATAGCTGACATTCCCATTGGGTAGGTAAGTAAGGAGATGCCATACTAGAAGTACTAAACAGGTTGGAATGCCATGAAATACGACATAAAACTACAATGTGGCTCACAAAGACTGTTTACTCTATCTGTCGTTAGGATCTCATTATGCTTCATGGCAAGTATCAACCTGCGGCAGTATTAATAAAGTAAAGGAGGTGAGCAATATTCCATCCATCATCGTTATACCCAAGACTCCCCTTCCAAACCAAACCAAGCTCCATTTGTCCAGTAATCAAGTCTATAATATTAATTCATTGACCCGCCACTTCTGTTCGCTCCAACCAAACCTACCATTTCCAACAGTGCTCTATCCGCTTCAATATCCCCGGTGCCCAAGTTAACCCTCCGACGTGCCTCGGCTTCTCTCTCTTCCCATGCCCACATCTGCCTCTGTTGCTCTGCTTCTTCATCGCCGCCACAGCCCCAGACTTCCAAGCTCTCAATCTCGAATCTGTCTTGCCAATCCCTTCTCCTCATTTGACTGCTGTGGAATGCCCCTCCACCGCTCGTGTGGTTGTGCGTGAAAACACCAAATTCAAAAGAGGAATCGAGCAACAGAGATACAGCGCCGAGGATTACCTGGTGTGGAAGGCCAGCAGTTGGCTTGGCCTTTGGATGAGGGCAGCCAACCGCAATACCGGAATGCGGGATTGGCGGTTTGGTGAAAGAGATGTAGTCCGTATTGATCGTCGAGGCGTGGAAAACTTCATGCACGGGTTCTAGTTGGAAGAGGAGAGTGTCTGCATCCCCGATACATTCCTTGTGCGTCTGCTTCCATGGCTGTTTGAGATAAACGCCGAATACAACACGCGACGAATTGCTGCTGTCAGGGAATCTCTTTGGGGGAAGTGTCTCTGAGAAGGCCCGTTCCTGGCCACCGACCGGAGGGTCCGCAATCCGATTCCCAGAGACTAAAAGGATGCTTGGGGCGCGCCAGTTGAAGACTCTGGTCTCGAAGCTGCCCATAGAGAATCCTGCGTCACCGCCAGAGTAGAGTAATCTAAGCCGCCGAAAGAGGGTCGCGCCTGGGATGAAGAACGAGATTTGCGACAGAATGTTGAGGTCCATGATCTCTCCAATCTGCGGTAGGATGGGTTGTTCTGCTTTAGGATCTAAAGGAGACACGGTGGAAGCATCTTCATGTTTTGTAGCCCCGACGTTTTGCGAGAATAGGAAATGTTCAAATAGTGGATTGAAGCCACAGAAGAGAAATGGCAGCGAGATGGGTATTATGGTGCTGAACTGATGGATCTTGACTCCAGGAAACTTTTCCACGTTCACAAACGCCGCCAGAATGTTGTCTGCTGTTCTTCGGAGGCCATCGAGATGCGTCCCAGAAAGCCGCATTGCATGTAACGTCAGACTCTCCTGGGAACTGAGAGGGGCAGCAAGAAGGAGCAGCATTATCAGCTTCTTAAGATTGTCCGACGGTATTGATGACTGGGAAATCGGGGCGTCGCCATGTTTAAAGACATCAATTGCGTCCAGCGATTCAAGCGCAGCAAGTGCAAGGTCGTCGTCGTCTTCCTCTTCATCGTCATTGATTGCCTCGTCAACTGCAAATCCCGGCACATGGCTTCTCAAGGTTGGCGTATCCTTTGATCCTTCAGCTGATGCTTCTGTGCCTTCGACCTCGGCAGCTTCATGTCGAGACATTTTCCGGTCGAAAACGGCCAGACTCCGAAAAATCAGCTTCGTTCGATCGTGGCTACCCTTCTTCAGTACTCGCTGGTACCTCTCCGTCATTATAACAATAACCATTATCATCTGTTCGAAACCCAATACGGCCGGCGCATCTTTGGCAAATGGGAAGGCACCCAGGTAGGACACCATTTGGAAGATGATCGAGGACACCCCCAGAATGTCCGGGATTTTGAGAAATCGCACAATGGTGTCCTCCTTAAGGTACGCGATGTTGTCCTGGTAATCTGCAAGGGACTTAAAGACATCTTGGAAGGAGTAGAGTTCGATGGGGGAGAAACAACGTTGTGCGAACTTGAGAGCCTAGTGGTTGTTAGTTCAAGGCTGCAGAACGCGGGGAAGAAGAAGCTACCAGCTCGTGGCTCAGCTGTTCTGTGGTAACATTTTGCCTGCCTTCGTTAGACTGGCCTTGTCCCATTATAGCGACACCAGAAATTCATGGGTAGTCCCTATGGCCCTCGTTGAGGATTGGAATTAGTGGGTGAGATTGAGGAGGTTGAGATTGATGATGAATGTCGACTTGCTTCTCGGCAGAATGTCGGGTCACAAGGCTGAAGCAGGCAGCAGTGAATGCAATGAATGCAAGGCTGAAGTGGCTCATTTAGCCATTTCTAGCAGAGAAAGTCAGGTTTAATATATACTCCTACATAAATTATTCATATTTATATACAGGTATTGCAAATCACTATATTCTTGATGTAGTCCGTTCTGCGGTAAGCTTTATTCTCCAGCTCACGGTGATCCTCTCCCTCTCATTCTTAACCCCCCTAATTTCGACCTCCAATGAACCAGGACATCACACTGATGGGATGAAACTCATATATCTTATCTAAATAAGATATTTTGCAGGACTCTTAGGAAAGAATCTTTAGCGTGATCTATAAATGAGATATCTTTAACCCTGTTTGCAGTATTCCTAGTCTTTGAATAGGAAGCAGAGATTTCCATACAATCGACTATAAGTCAAATTGTTCATAAAGGCCCCAATAATTTCAATCACGGCCCAAGATTTCTGTACTTGAATAAAGATAAGTTGTCCTTGAATTTATTTCTTTACTAATATTTTTTCCGAAGAGAAAAATCCAATTTTCCATTTGTAAATCATGTTTATAAAATAACAGACTATAACGCTTTGAGGTCAGTCCAACTTGCTCTCAAGAGCTGGCGACATTAGCAGAGCATCTCATCATCTTGTTCCATAGCATCTTGTTTATGAAGTACTTCTCTGAGAGTAAATTGCTCATTTCATGGCTCGTAGTTTCGCTGATTGTTTATTCCCCAGTAGTCTTACGAGCTAGGAAACGTGGCTGGAAAATTTTGAATTACATTTGTTCAGCTGTGACTCTGCGACTAAAAGTCTGACACCTGTTACGTATTGCCCGAGGTCCAGTTCCCTTGTAGACATGGCAAGCGATGACGTTGTGGTTCCACGCGCTTGTAATTGGCTTCTTTGTTTGTTGAGGCGTTAAGTTCACAACCATTTTTTGGCCCATAGGGTGGTCAAAACTGCCTGGTAACTAACCTTATTCCTCATAGTTTAGTCTGACTTCGATATTCGTCGTAAATGGGTATGTGTCCCCAGATCAAAAGAAGATATAATACATTTGTGAGCTGTCATCGTGGATCAACCTCATCAAAGACCAGCAGCGCATACTAAACCAGGTAGGTGTTGAGGCTAGATTGTGGGCCGGTGTACACATTGCGTCTTGCTGTAGAAACTTGGAAAGAGATTCATGAGAAGACCGTGAGAATTGGCTGTTGTGTGAAACTATTGTACTTTTTTTCGTAGATTTGTCTTGGAACATTGTTAGAATTTTCTAGCATGAGTAGAGCCGATTGATCTTACTCTTTACGGCATGCAATATTTTGCATCAGAAGTCTTGTTCCATAATTCGGCATCGGGTTATTGTTGAGAAGAAACACGATAACTTGATCTAGAAAGTAGGATATATCTCCAAGAAGATCTTTTGCATTGATTTGATAACTGCAATTCAGTTAGACCAGAGCCTTGTCATTGTAGCAAGTGGCCTAGACAGGAAGCCGTGCTTCTTTAGGCAATATTACACTTCATTTCACTTCATTTCACCTCTTGGATTGCATTTTTAAGGAATTCGAGGCATCTGAAACCGACTTATTTTGTAGCTTAATTTACACTACCCATGAAATTTGCAACCTAGAGCTAGATAGGATAAAGCTTAGGAGAGACTTAGAAACTGTGAATATAGCAGGATGGCATGAAGAAAGGTTACCGCCCCGTTTTAAGTATGTACTCTTCACCCTACACTGTGCAGCAGGAGCAGGTGTTGTTAAAGAGTAGAACTACAAATAAATGTTGAATGTTGCCTAGGATTAGTGTGACAGTGTAAGCTACACTGTGTGGTACAGATGAGATGCTTATGTGACCCTTGGGTATATAGGGTAGCTCCTCCCTCTCTAGTTTTAAGAATCAAGTCGTCAACTCTACTTCAAATATTGTTTGCAATAAATACTTCAAAGTTTGTTTTAAAGAATAACTGTCTAATATCAGAGAGAGAGATGAGTGAAATTGTCGTGATTCACACCCAAATCTGCAACTGAATACTTCGCACCGGGAGATCAGCTCCCTTCAGGTTGGATCAACAAACGGACCAACCTTCTAGAAAGATGCTAAGCCTGCACCTCTTCTTCAGGATGCTGAGATATTGTCGAGACATCGTCCTAATCTGGTGGAGGGGATATGTTTAAGGACAGATGGAGCTGCTATAGCCCAAACTCAAGTTATGCATGAGCAATAATTTTTACTTGAGTCCCTGGGTAAAGTAAATTACAGGCCAGATAGGATGGCAAGGAGAGTGTCTATCATACCTAGGGAGAATGGAAAATGGAGAAAGTAATAATTGCAAAACCACCTCTGTTTACCATGCGGTATGAATAACTTAGGGGTAGGCTGCGGATAGGAGATAAAAGAGATAATGAAAAGTTTCATTTTTGGTTAAAATGGGCAAATGGTATCAGAAGATAGGAGATAATACAAGGCTCATACTTGAGGCTGAGAATGAAAATGCGTACTTCGTGTTATCTCATCTTGCTCTCTTACACTGAATAGAGGACAAATATTGATAATTCCTACATTTTATGTGTATAGTAAGATTACCAAGAGCAAGAAAGCCAGTTATGATGTCTGCCCAAAACAAGCACAAAGACAGAATATGATGGACACGAAACTCATGAGACATGGCGCAATTCACTACTCACCAACAGCAAAACATGTATACCAAACACGAAATAGAGCGTATAATTCTATCATTCTATTATGGAATAGATCAATCGATCTGAAACTGTTTGTTGCTCCGGCCAACAAAATCATCCAAGTAACAAGCAACTTAAACAGCGTTCAATATATGCCAGGCATCAGACACCTCGCACAGATCCAACATGCACAAAAAATAAATTAACACCCTCCAGACCCGCTGTCATATGTAATCTGAAAGAGATCCGAAGAGGCCCTCTTTCCATCCTGCAAACGCAACGACCCTCTCGCTTGGGTAAAGCCGAACTTACGTACCGATGCCGAGCAACAATTCGAAGAGCCCAGAACCTTACTATGGGATAGGAACCTCCAGCGGCCGCACAGACAACTTAAGAGTGTGATATTATACCCTCCTTACCCACAGCCGCACGGCCAGGAAAACCGGGCCAACTATGCCTTATGGGAATGAGGAACGCGGGTCCAACCCGAGGTTTTGCTCGCCCAGTGAATTTTACGACTGGCCAAAAGCAGTAAGTAGAACGGGGCGCTGGCTATGAGCAAGGAAATATAGGCGGGATGGGATTAGGTTTTTGCTAGTAATGTACGGTGCAGTGCTGTAGGGATTTGATATGGGAAAAGACAGGGCAATATATAACGCCATTATACCCAATATTCAAGGGGAAGAAAGGGGCATTCTGCAGTTTAACAAACTATCGAGAGCCTATTGAAGTATCTTTCTGTGTAGGATTAGGGTACGAATGCAGTGATGAGATGAGATGAGATGAACCCGTGCATCTCCCATCCCGCGTCCGAGGAATACCGAACCTCGCCGACCAAAATAAAAACGCGATGGCGTGCGATACAAGGGCAGAATAGGGGAAAGAGGAAGAAGTAAGAAGAAAAGTTTCGAAATGCGTTGTTGGCGCCGAAGCGAAATTGGGACGCTGACGGGCAGCTGGGATTGGGGGAGTGGAAGCTGGTGGAAATGGGAGCAAGGTGACCTGAATGACTGCCTGGGAAGAAAAAGGGGAATCAGCTGCAGCGGGGAGATTGGGAGACGCTACAAACTGTAAGGTCTCCGGGCGCTGCGGAAGTAAAGATGCGATAGGGTGGGGATACTGGTCCGTGGGGTTGATCCGGGGGTGATCTCGGAGATGAGGGATGGAGTTGTGCTGTCTATTTGCGATCGCCAGGTGTCTTCTCTTGGTATATTGGTATATTTCTGCGAGGGGCTTTTGGGTGTGACAGGCGGCTACGAAGGTTGGAGATGGGTTTGAATTGACATTGGGGAAGTCGTCTCTCAGGAATCTATTTGGGTCCTTGCCCTGGTGCCGTGGCTGGATGAGGATATGAGGATATGCGGAAGGGGTATATGAAAAACATCCACAGAAATAATAATAATGAGACGATGCATAAAAATAAATAGCCCAAGTAAAACTATACCCAACCACCGCGCGACGAGACGCAGCAGCGTAGATCCTCCCTGCATCGCAGCGCGCTCTGCAGCTCAGCCGTGCGCTTGCCCGGTGGCTGCATATCAGATACTTTGGGATTGTCGGGCGCGTGGTAGGGTCGTATGGGGATATCAGCTTTTACGGAGGTAAATAGATTGCTGGCCAGAGTAGGATGCTGCATGGACACGTCTGCTGGGGAAGGGAAGTATGGCGGGAAGGGATCTGATTGTTGATGCCAAGGGAAAGGAGGCGCTAGATACGAAGATACGACTGCAAAGCGTGTTCGCGACGTGATGAGGTGTGGAGAGTGATGCATGAACGGTAGGATGCGGTTCTGTGTATGGGTGGAAGCAGGAGAGGATGGATACTGCAGTGATTCCGTGGTGCTGTAGCAGTGCGACGGTGCTGCGGCGCGGCCTAGGGTGTGTTTGAGGATTTGTGATGGGAAGAGTCTGGAGTGCGAGGTGAGGATTGTGATGACGATGAATGCCAGTAGAATATATAGATCTATGAAAATATTCTAGAATATTTCGTAATAGTTCATAATTCCCTTCCTTCCATGGCAAACGATACTTCCCGAGCCTCGTACTGCATTATTTCGACAAGCACAAAGGCGTCTCTCCCGCCTGTATAAAAAAGCAATATACACTTCATATATTTTTATACTCAACATAAGCTTTTCACACTTTATGTCTATATATGCACAGATGTATTACATGCATATAACAACATTTCGCTCAAGACATCCAAAGACACCTAACCTTAAATCCAAATAGAAATTAAATTATAGTAATTCAAAACCAAAACTCCCAAGACTCACCTCACTCAATAATTCAATATTCTCGATCACACAGTCTCATCCCATCTCAGTGACATCCGCCATCAGACGAAACCCACAGATATAATGATGTCGTCCTGTCTCTGTCCCAAGCGCAAGGGACGCCCCTCTCTCCGCCACAAACATCACCAACCAGATCCCAGATCCCCTTCTCCCTAGTGTGAATACTTTAATTTTTAAAATAATGTCTTGACCAAGATTTCAGTTCCAAATATCGTTCATCTCTTAGAAATTTTTAGGGCCAATTAAAGCTAGACTTGAGGTGGATTTTTTTTGTGGTTAGTATCCCCTTTGGTGCCTCGTCTCGTCCCCGACCGCAGTGACCGCGGGGACCGTGCCGAGGGTGCGAGTGACGAAGTGGGGTTTCTCTTTCTCCATTTCGTCATGAAGGTTTTTCTTTACTATTACGTAGATGGTCCCTCACTTATGTGGGAATTTTTTTTTTGAAAGGATGAAAAAAAAAATATTCAACCTCGGAAGCTACTGCAGGAGGGGCGCATACGAATGAGAGGAGATTCGGAGATTACAGATGGAGAGAGAATAAAAATTTTTTTTTTGAAACGGCGTACGGGGCGGAGGGGCAGATAGGAATGAATGAGAATGAGATTTAGTGAAATGCGGATATTTCCTGTAGCGTACTGTACCGTGTGTCCATAGTGCAGTATTTCGTCTCTGACATTTAGATAGTTCAATGTGTACAGTTCGGCAAGATGCAGTTTCACAAAGCTCGCATATTGGCATATGCACATAACCACAAGATGCAAATGTCAAATATCAACGCTTCTATCTGAGACATAATGACGCGCTCCAATATTGGCATCTGTAGGTCTCATGTCTTACTTAAGCTTCAGACATTTCCCCCCTTGTTCGCGTCTCGCGGGGTCTGGGAACGCGAGGAGGGGAATTATATCCATTACGTCAAGGTTGAATTTTGCGTTTACGAGAGGAAAGAGCCGAGCAATTGTGGAGAGCAGAATAGCTTCGGAATGGGAAATGGGGATTTGCAGCGGTATGTGTATGCATGAATGCATGAATGCATGAAATGGGATTTTTTGCTTTGCAGTGCATAGCATTGATGGGACACGCGACATCTCCATCATGACATACAGGTTACCTCACCGAGCTCCTCTGTACCTGAGCGTACGTGACATACTACAGTACCTTAGGGTACAGTAGTTTACTTTACCCCTCCCTTCTCAGCTCGCCTGTCCTCTCAGCGTGGCAGGGCATATCCCACATCAAGTAAGGCCATTGAGAGCTTCCTGCACATTTCTTCACGTACGTTTCCACGTGTGTACTCCTCTTCAAGCTAGCTCTATCTCCATCTCTCCCTCCACTCAGTAAAACACGCCACTGCATAGTCACAAGAGGAAAGACATGGAGGGGGCTTACTCTTCACTAAACAACTAGCCGCGGGCATTTACGAGGCCGCGCTTGATTGGGTCCTGACGCGTAAAGTGTTTTCTTCCGATACCTGCTTTCGCGTACGTGTGCCGGGGAGTGGGGTTTGAGGCTGAGTTGAAGAGTGAGGAAGGGCGGGGACGCCGAGGCAGGTAAGCGGATCACGGGCAGGAGCGGGCATGCGCGAGGGGGCTATTTACGGACGGGATAGAGCGCTTCTGGGGCGTTGGGCAATCAATGAGGCTGAGCGTGGGCTTGAGGGCGAGGTTTGGATTTCCTGGATTCCGTCGCGGGAGAAGGGGTGAGTGGGGGTTGAGGGTGTGGAAGGATGATGGGAAAGGGAAGGGAAGAGGATTCAGGGATGGATGGTGATGATGTGATTGATGACCCTCACGAACTCCCTTCGAACTCCTGGTCAGAGCTGTCTACCTTCCTGTTCCTGAGCTCGAGCCATTTTGCTTTTTGATGACGGGATATCTCGCATCCTTATCCATGGTAATAGTCGTGGAAGGGGGTGGTTTTCCTCCGGGCGGCTATGATCGTGGATCGGGATACACTTTCGCTGTTATAAGGACAAAAATAAATAAATAAATAATCAATGAAAACAATAGCCTCGATCGAGTTGTAGATAATCTGAGAATCAGACCGTACAATCCCAGCGCCTCATACCCGCCCGGACGGGGCAGAAGGACCATGCATCACCAACTCCAAGCCCAGGGAATCGTCTACCCTGCCGAGTGTGCTTGGATCCGGAGATGTGGAATTGAACTATGCCAACGGGTACGCGTCTCTAGTATCCTCAAAATACAGTGCAATTCTTTCCCCTCTTCCGCCATCGCACAATACAAGGTACTGTACAATACATAAAATTTTATAACTATATGTACCTCATCGGAAATACGCCTTGGGTATATTACCTAGGTATGTTACCCAAGAAGGCACGGAAGCACGATATCGGTACCTTTGTACTTAGGGGAAGGAAAGAGGAGATCGGGTGGATTGACGCGCAGTGGTTGGTTGGAGAACGACGACACGAACGCGTCGGGACGGGGGTTTTGGGGTCATGGAACGAACGCCGGTTGTATGATCGGATCAGGGAAGTGGTTGGGATACCTGCTTGCTTGCCTTGCTTGAGGAGAAGCGAGTAAGACGGCTCGCGTGGGTGCAAATGAGATGAGACTTGCTGATTGAGAATGAAGTACTTTCGTAGAGGAGTTGGACAGGTGAATGGGGTGCGATTTTGATAATTGAAGACATTCAGACAAATCTCTCTTTCATGAGCCAGATCCCCCCCACCCGATCGGATTGCCAATGTTCAGAGACAGACAGACGGACAGTCTCGCGTGTCACTCTCCAGGGATGACGTAGTTAGTTTGACCATCCTCTCATGCAAACTATTTTGGCTCAGGTGGGGAAAAAGACGAAAAGGAAGAGAGGAGCCGCTTCGCTATTCGCGCGCGTCGCGTTTTGCTACTCTGTTCGCCCCCGATTCCCTTTTCATGATCCTGTCCTCCGATCATACACTGCCCTTGTCCCGGGCACTTGATCCTGGGATTAGGTAATGTAGATGAAGGCAAAGAGCGACCCATTCCACGACAGTGCGGGAATATACTTTCGTACCTTACCTTACCTACGTGACTTTGCGTGGCCTTGTCCAGGCTAGGGGAGCAGGAGGGAGGTTGGGATACTTTGAATAGGGTTTGGTTTGCCTGTGTCTTGTGCTTCTCTTGCAGCTTCTGGCTACCCCTCTCTCTATTCTGCTTTCTGTCAATGGCAGCACAAAAGGTTCCCCACATCTACTCTGTACGATCTTCAACCTCGCACTACCATAACAAGGCAAAGCACAATGCGAGTTGGTGTTGCGTGACAGCTGTCCAATTGGGGTGCCGCTCGCAGACCCGCCCACCCGTCCAGGAGAGCTCACACGAGGTGCCAGGCATCCAGCGCGATAACTCCGTGTCTGTAATTGAGCCGTAGGGAGGCAGAGTACCGATGTACCTCCCTTTCCTCAGCAGTACCCGGGATGGTCCGTCTACCCAGTTTCAAGCATGCCTGGCGACCGCGGGTGATTGGCATTAGACTGTCCCCCTCGCCTCCCCGCTCCAGTCAGCTGCACGAAATATGGCGTATTCCTGGCTTGTGGCAAGAGGGCAAGCGAGCAATCAGAAGCATAACATACTTTTTCTCAGGCTTATGGCCTGCCCTAAGGTCATAAGATTGGCGTTGCAGAGGAGCGGTGGGAGAAGGGGACATCGGCTGGCTGGGAGGTAAGGCACGCGAGACGAGAAGCTTCCCCCGCGTGGATGTACCGTAACTCTCAGGGTGTAACGGCCGGGAATACTGCCTGAGCGTGATTGGGGTCAGGGCGATCTTGCAATCCTTCAGGAGGGCACGTCCGAGGTGGAGAGCGCTGATGCTGAGGGTTGGATGGCAGGAGGCGGGGAGCTTCCAGAAACAGCGCTCTCTAACGCGCTCGGCGGCAGGGCTGATGTGCATGTCGAGGTACTTCCATGTGGGCGCAGTCTAGTTGGATTGCAAGTACCTGGTGTTGGTACATAGATACGTAGCACAAACAGACATACCTGGGCATTATTGTATCCGGCTCGCTGGATTCGCCATTGTCCAATGGTTCGAGCCGTTGCCATATTGCAAGTGTTGGTTTGAGGAGTCCCGGCCTGTCGCGTTTCTGCCTCCTATCTCCGGGCAATTGGCACCCCGACGATCACAGCTATCAAAGCTATCAACAAACCTTAGATCTATTCCATCTTGCTCATGTATTGTCATGGCCATTGGCCAAGCGCGCTGGCTCTAATCTATCCTGTGTATCTCGCCCATGTCTATTGCCTAGTTCGGGTATGGATGGACTATCTTTGTAGGGTATGGTGGTTGCACGCTTCGTAAATTGTCGCTTGGCTCAGCCCTGAAAACGCGTGAGAGATGGTCGCCCTTATGCACGCACTCTGCACTTACGTGCGCGGGTGTGATCTGACTGCGATGGAGTGATCTGGATCTCACTACCTATGACCGTTAGAGTCGTAGATAGATTGGCAATTGTTTTACTAAGCGGGAGATGGGAAAAGATCGCTCGGCGTTGAGAACATCCTTCTATACTGAGATTCCTGGGCCGTTTGTATGTATCACCATCGGCATCGTAGAAACCGCCCATCCATATGACCGTATAATGACGAGCACGCGAAATCTTCTCCCTTCCCTCTCAGAGTGTCCTGGAGAGCCACAGCCAAATGTCGCGTCTGGCTCCTTCGCCCGGCACAGTCAGGAAGCTCCACTCGGTCGGCCTCTCCACACTGTGTCCACCAGTCGTTGGGCCGGAACGGGCGCGACCCCTTTGCCTGGCTGTCTGGCTGTCTGTCTCTGTCCAGGTTTCTCTCCCCTGTCCAAGCCTGTCGACGAGTGGCAGCGCCTGGTGCTTTGCTTCGTACCGTCTCTGCTGTGCTGTCCCTCAGCCCGGCCACGGGCCCTGCTGCAGCAGCCACTAAACCCTAAGCTTCTGCTCCTGCTCCGGCCTCCCAGGTCCGTCTAGGGCGCCATTGCTGCTGTGCTGGCTGCGCGATCTCCACTCCCCTCAGCAGCGAGCAGGCTGGCAGACGCGCGCTGGCCTGGTCAAGCCCGTTCACGCCAGTCGCGGCGCGGCGAAACCCCCCTGGTTCTGGGTCGCGGACGGCGCGCGGCGGGTGGTTGGACGATGGAGATTGGGGCCAGGTTTTGCATCTGGCTCCTGTTCGAGCAGCTCTCGCTCGACACGCCAGGCGATCCAGACACCTTCCAGGGAGCAGATCCCAGTTCTGGGCCGCCGGGACAGGCCAGGACGAGGGAGAGGCCGGCCGGGACAAGCCAGGAAGGAGAGAGAGCGAAGGGCGGGACGCGAAAAAAGGGGTACCTGGTGGGCGGGCGGAAATTGTAGGAGAGACAAAGTACTCTTTCGTACTTTCGTACCAGCCTTAATATGGCGTCTTATGGTGGATGCAGCATCTCCTATACACGCACCCAGTGCGATAATACCGGATCTGGTAGAAATGAAGATGCTGGGATGACCTGGAGTGGCCCCCTTAGGACTAGCGCGCAGGGGATTCCGTGTCCAACCAACTTTCTCGCACTCTCACTCGCTCTGACGCTCCCTCACTCTCACGCTGCCTTTCTTTCTTCTTATTCCTCTCGTCTCCTTCTTTTATCCTCTCTCCATCCGCCCTCCATCCTCCTCCCTCCTCCTCCTCCTCCTCCTCCTCCGTTCCGCGTTTCCTCAACCTCCCTCTCCCTCCTTCTCCTTCTCCTTGTCGAGGGCTCGGAGGACCCTGACCCGTGCTTGGGGAAACTGGAAAGGTGATGCTCCTCGAGCTCGTCCTCCCCCGTCCGTGTCTGCGTCGTTGAATCCGGTTCCTACTCGCCCTCGAGAAGGAATCAATTCACCACGGCCCTCTCTCTCTCCCGCCCTCTTTCCTCCGCCTTCGTTAGTGTCGACATCCGGCTGCTCAGTCGGTAGGGTGTAGCGAGATCTTTCGTCTCCCGTTCTCCAAAAAAGCGTGTGAAGCGTGCTCCAGCTCCGCCTCCTACGACCCCACACGTCCGAATCCTCTTCATCCCTTCTCCTTCGTTCCAACAAAAGCATCTTCATGATCTTCGACTGCCACGCTCGACTTAATCATCTAATTGGGTCCCTCTCTCTGATCCCGGAGTCCCACGTTTCCTCGACCCCCATCCGACTCTAAATTTACCCTCCGCAAGGAACTCCACGCTCTTCGAGACATCGTGATAAAAGGTGAGCTGCCTACACACTCTCTCGACACGAGGCGTCTGCCGTACGCACGTAGCTGTTCTCTCTGCATACCTCTGCAACGCAACACCAAGGCTGACCTCTCCCCGTATAGCACTCGCATGCCAACTGTCACGGCATCGTCCTGCATTCTTCGGCGAGCTCCAACCTCAGAGCTCCCGCACACCCGCTGTCACCCCAAGACGCGCCGGCTGGAGACGTTAACTCGTTCATCCCGCCCTGCCCCGCGTTGCAGGTCCTTCATCTACACTGCTGAAGCTTTGAACCCTCCGCGAGATTCTTCAGCGGCCAGCAAGGGAATACATCCATTCGTGGTCTTGTCTCAACCTGCCTTGATCTGCTCCCCTCTCCCGACTGGTACGTTGGCCGTAGAACATTTTTTCCTCAGGAGCATACCTCGTCCTCATGGGATCGGCTGGACCACACCTCAACTAATCTTGTTTCCCGTGGTCCTCCGCTAATGCCTTGCTCTTCAGTTCTGGTCGACCGCATCTATAAGTGATCCCGTGAACCGGCTCCTCGGTCTCACTCGCCGAGCAGTTGCATTCAATCAGCCTTTATCACTGTCAATCTCATATAATTTGTCCTCACACTCTTTAATTTTCTAATTTCGAATCCCCACAGGAGTGGCTCGACACCCACTCGACTCCCTTCCTTTCACACAGCCCACTGTCTATTGAGGGCTGTTGGTCGAAGCTCCTGGCGAACTAGACATCCACTCTTTCCATTTCCCCCTCAATCTCTCTCACCTTCAACATGGCGTACTCTCGTCAACAGCCTTGTGACTCCTATTTCGTCGAGTCACAGGATTCCTTCCCGACCTCCTCCAACCAGGACTATGCCAAGATGATTGGCCGTCGTAGACAGCAGGCCATGGCTGACATTCTCTCGAAGCAAGCTTACGAGGCATACGTTGAGGATACCGTGGCCCATATGAAGCAGATGGAGGTTAATAAGGCCCCGACTCAGTTTTAGTTTCTTATTTTACTGACTTCCGATAGGACGAAACCCTACCTGATGTGGCTTCCATTGACATACAACAGGAGATCAAGTGGTTCATGAGACCCTATCTCATCGACTTTCTGATCGAGGCTCACGCCGCCTTTCAGCTCCTTCCGGAGACCCTCTTCTTGGCTGTCAACCTCCTCGACCGGTACTGCTCTCGCCGCGTCGTCTACAAGCGCCACTATCAGTTGGTCGGCTGCGCGGCCCTCTTGATCGCTGCCAAGTACGGCGACAAGAAGGAGCGCGTCCCTCTCATCCGCGAGCTCAAGTCCATGTGCTGCTCGCTCTACGACGAGGAGATGTTCACGCAGATGGAGTGGCATGTCCTCAACACCCTCGGCTGGGCCATTGGTCACCCCACCGTCGACACTTGGCTGCAGCTTGCGCTGTATGATGCAGCTGATGATGTTGAAGTTGAGTACATGACTCTCTATCTCACCGAGATTGCCATGTACCATAAGGACTTCGTCGGCAGCAAGCCCTCCGTCATGGCCAGTGCGGCTTTGGCCCTGGCCCGTGGCATCCTGCGCCGGCCTGAGGTGATGGACACTCATAATCTCAATGAGAACATGATCTTGCTGCAGCTTTCTCAGAAGCTTGATCGTCCCTCTCAGGTCCTACAGCGCAAATACGCCTCTCCCCACATGTCTGGAGTCTCCGTCACCCTCGAGAACTTCTTGCAGCAGCAAGAGGCTGCTAGCCGTCGTGCCATCCCGCCGACCCCTCCCTACAACGCTGTCGCGAGCGGGAAGATGGAGCCCACTCCCGAGATGTTCCCTGGCACCCCGCAGAAGCCGTATGGCAACATGGTCAATGGTTACATGACGCCTCCTATAACACCCGAGGGCGAGTACTTCATCAATGGTAACGAGATCAAAGGCTACCATCAGGCTCCTCGCTGCCCAGTCACCCCATCCCCGTCAAATAGCCATCCGTACATCCAGTCTCAGGCTCAGTACCAGTCTTATCACCAAGACATGGTCATGAACTGAAGTTCTGCGACCAGTCCGATGCGAGATATCACTCTGATCTCCCGACATCTGGATCTATCTCATATGTGTACCACAATTTGTATCAACCAATTTGTGCGCTTAGACCGGCGAAAAAGAGATTCCCAAACCTTTCTTCCCAATATGTGTGCATAAGCGTTTCCTCCTTTGCATTAGCGACCTTGACTCTTACTCTTCGTCAGCTTCGCGAAATTGATTTGTTGTGTTAGCGACTTTTCTTGATGGCGAATTCCTTTTCCTTTTCGCCTTCTTTCTCTTTTCCTGTCTCCCTTTGCCGGAGACCCTTTATTGTTTTCCCCGAATGACGGATACCAATTTTCGCGAGTCCCGCACCGGCACATACTGACAGCGAACTGTCAATGAATTTTTTCCCCCGCAAAAAGCAAAATCCCAGGAGTGGAATGGCAGGCATGGCGTGGATGGAAACAAAAAGTGGAGGATGGCTAAGGGTTGTCGATTGGGAAATTTGAAAATTGGTATGGGACGGATGGGATTGATTTACCATCACCACTCCTGGACGATGGAAAGAGAAAAAGTCTGGCTGAGGCAGGCATATCGAGGTCCGCAAATTGCTCAGAGGATGCGTTTGTGTTCCCCGAGCGGCCTGTGTGATGGGTGGACTGGTGGAATGATACCCTGAGCTTTGGTGGCGGATGGGGGATGGAGACACACCATGCCATGCAATCGGAAGACAAATGCACACGGAACACTACATACGGCAATATGATGCGTGGCCCACTTTCTATAGGAAGGAATTGACCACACTTGCTATACATTCTTGACCCTTGACTTGAACTTGTGACTCAAATCTGTAAGTTTCCTCGCATTTCCTATTCTCATTCCTATTCCCATTCCTCTTTCTGCCATGTTCCCCTCCCCGCCCCTGCACGCGCATAGCCAACCCCCTTAAACAATGAGCCTCATTATCTAAAATTGGCGCCCAGTGTACACACTCACGTGATACATTCAGGGGTAATCTCCTTACTTCATATTTCCCCGGAAACAGGGCGCCAGTGGGGGACTAAAATTTAAGCGAAATTTAAGCTTAACGTACTGGCGTAAAGTTTGGAATTTGTATGCGTGGGTTTTGCGAGTGTGGGTGGCGAAAATTTGCATCCTTATTCGAGGCTTTTGGTTTTGGCAATAGAGAGTGCTGGTGTGGTCTGTCTTTTATGGCTGAGAGGAACGGGATTCTGGGTGTTTTTCCGTTTTATTTGGTTTGGATGCGAGAGCACATTCGGGATTTTGGGGTCCGGACGAGACAGCAATTAGTCAGATATTAGGTAATGAAATTGGCATTCGAACCAATCAATAAGAGATTAGTCGAAACAATCTCTTTGACCGTGAGTTTCTTAGTTATGTAGGGGAAAGGGATTTCAGTGTGGATTCCTTTGAATGCTTGAAGGGTAGGAATGTAGTAGGACATTGATTGTTTTAGTTTATGATGTTTTGCTGCATACCATCATCGTTCCTACTTTGCAACGCTAGGTGTATTTTATGGTGGGGTTGTTTCATCGCAGGATTTTGGGATCACGAGAGCAGATCTTCAGTTTCTAAAAAGCAAGCAGGTTATTTGAGAATATACGCGATGAATACAGTCACAGTCTAATCCAAAGAGTAGCAAGATCTTCTTGATTATTATGCTAGAAGCATGAATTTAAAGGATCTTTCTCACAAAATTTCTTGTGCATGATATAGGTATCTGGCTAGTGATGCCCGTCTCGACTAGACATGCTGAATAGATCCTTGAGTATTTGGTAGGGCAAATAGTGGGAATATTAGTGGCTGTCTGAATCTAAAATGGAAAGCTATAAAGCATGGAAACCACGAACCAATACGAAGCGTTGTGCGAGGGCAGTTAGCTTTATTTGCCAATCTTGATTATATTTGCAGTCAGATAGGCCAATCGAATGATATTGTAGGCGAAATAATGAGGACTGTGCCTTAATTAGAGCATAAACTATTTCTGGCTTGAATTTGATCAATCGGTCTTATCCATCTACACTGTACGAGAAATCGCTGATAGGGGAATGTTTGATTTGGATGCTTCTGGGATGGGCCTTGGTTGAATGGCAAATTTCTCGTGCGGCATGTACCCATTGATGTATCGTGGTAGATTGAACTGCTTTCGTCGAGTGAGAGAGGGGTAGGCCTTCTGCATGCGGCCATTTTCTTGACTCGGGGGATAAGAGAGTAGTCAGATATGGCAGCATTTCTTTCTTCTTAAAAGAGCGAGTGAGCAGAGAAATTACTCAATAGATACCAAATCACCCCTGTTTTGATTTCAATGCCATTATTCTCGAGGGTGGTTGAGTGTAGCTGCATTCTAACGTTTTCATATATTGGCGGAGGAATGTAAGTCCTTCCCCACACCACGATTAATTTGGCGGGCGGCTCTTTCATTCCATTTTCTCACATAATGAATATTCTCTCCTGTTTCTCTTCATTGTCGCACTTTTGCCACTTGATGTCAATTTCGTGATTTGAAGCGAGGCCGAGGAAGAGGACGATGGTGTGAGTCTCCTATGCAATATCTAGTTCAGTGAAGTTCTCATTTAATACTGACTGGAATTAGTCCACAGAATGGCGTACCTGTGCCTGCGGTACTCGCCCAAGATACTTTTGCGTATAAAGCACACCCCCAGCCTCCGATCGACGAACGCCTCAAGCAGTCCCGCAACTTTCTCGCAGATGAAGACGTCAATCGTTGCTTGGGCTTTAAGACCAAGCTTGATGAGATTGAGGAGTTCCTCAACAATATCGAAAAAGAAAACTTGCCGCGTAACCGATACCTCTTTAGCGATGTTAAAGCAATGATCGATGTCCAGAAGGACTGGATGTCCCGGATGGATATGCCTCCCATCGACTACGACGGACCGGGTGCCCCATCCATATCAAAACATTCAACCCGCTTGATAAGCCTAGCCAATTCAGCAGACTTTCAGCGCCAGAGAGAGGCATACGGCATAGTTACGCAGATGCGAGACGACCACGCCCCATTTACGGTTGAGAGATCTAGCGACCAGGTTGAGTTCCTCGTCAAGATGAGACAAGACGCCCGTACTCATCCAAGTGTGGTCGATCAGTCAACAAATCTGCTGTATGTGGAGCACAGTGCGTACGACTGGGCTCTGAGAGAACCTTCACTCATCCCGCATTGGCTGCACTGGAAAAAGGGTCTCCCAAGCAAAGGCATACGCCAAGAGAACTCCAGGCCGAGATCTTTGGCTAAAGTCCGCCGTGCTCCTGCTCTCAAGCCACACAACATATTTCTTCGTGAGGTGCTGCCGGATTACCTTCAGCTCAGAGAAGACGAGATCAACCGCCTCCTTAGATTTCACGATTCTTGTACGGTATCTTCCAACTTAGCAGAGCTGCTAAACTTCCACGCTCCGTGTGACTTCAAAGACCTTCGCGATAAACATGACTATCTTGCCTGTATCCAGGATTTACTCTCTGTAGATGAGCGCCAGGCTCTCTATTCGATAAAGTCTACTCTCGAGAAAGATCTCAACGGATGGATAGCCACTCTTCGACCTCGAGGTATTCAGATCAGGCTCTCGCATGACACTTGGACAGACCCCAACTCTCCAGGAATGTTCTACGTTACTGGCGGGCAGCCAACTCCACGAGACTATGATCAGCTACAGGAGCGTGAGAACAAGATCAACTCACTCTTGGAAATGTCTCAACTCTCTTCTGAAGAAGAAGAACAACTAAAGAGTTTACTACACGGTTTTGTCCCAGAGGAAATACGAAGATGTGACGACAGGGCTCAAGCTATCCTGCTAAGAGCGTCAAAGAAATCACAGGCGGAGTTTAACAGGATGTCCCAAGCCAAACAAGAGGAATTCAATAAATCGCAGCTGGACGAATTGAAAACTGGTATTCGACAAAGCTACACATTAGCGAAAGTAAAGTGCACTAGCATGTTTGATTCTTGGCTGGCAAACTTGCGAGCAAGTGCCCCAATCTCTCTGAAATTCCTACGCCAAGGTGAAATAGGGACTGCTTCACCCAGGGAACTCTATATTCAGTGGAGGCCTGAAATTGAACCACGGTTGCAACTTCCTCCACCAGAAGTTCAGCTCCTTGAGACCGAGATCAACGACTGCCTGTTTGCTGTTGTAAGCACTCGTGTAAAAGAATCCCAAAAGAGCCGCCTAGATGGGTTGCTAGAACCCATTATGCCAGGCCAACAGCTGCAAGACGAGGCAGTGGACAATAATTCACAAACCTTGAAAGTAAATAGAGCTGCTGGTAAAATTACCGGATCATCTAGGGAAGCATATCGGCTTTGGAGAGACTGCCTTCTATGGAGGAAGCTTGAGATACGTATGCCACACAATGGTACCGACTCCGACTTCGACCCAGGAGTTTTATACTATCGAGGAGTGGATGACAGCATGAGACAGCCGCCACCCCCAGCGCGTGACCTTGACCAATGGGCGGAGCAAGTTAATGCCACCCGGCGCGGTCACGATCATAAAGATATTTGCCCAACTGTTGAAAATTCTTTCAACAAAATAGAGGATGATATGTACCAGCTTATTGAAGAACTTCAGTACCCCGCACTCAAGCAAATGGACGTAACTTGGAGGACCTTAGATTTCGTGCCATCTTCAGACAAAAAGATTGTCCAGGAATTTAAAACAGCTTGGATGCGTGAGTTCAGAAAGTGGCTGGCAATGCTCTTGCACCAGAGCACTCCCATTAAGATTAAAAAGGCGGATCCAGACAATGATACACTAGGAGATCCTGGAGTGGTATACTATCGGGGACATACTTTTTTTGATGCGGATTCAGATGCACACAGGAAGTCAGAGAACTTCAACCCAATACCCGAAGGTGTTCAGAAGAAGATAGATCTGATTAATGGCCTGATAAAGGAGTTCCACAAAGCGCAGACCAAACACAGGCTTGAGGATTTGGAGAACTTGCTCCGAGATTTTTGGAGGCCAGCTCGTGACCATGAAGACTGCCAGGATCTTCTTAAAGGCCAGAGTCTCGATTTAAAAGAAGTAGAGCAACTTCAATTACGGGGACAGGAGTTTGAAAAGCGGCTATATCTGTTTATTCAGGAGTCAGCAAAATCTAGCTTCAAAATTAAGGTTCATAGGTCTGGCACGTACGTGGCCGACGATCCAACCATAAAGCTTTCTGAGCACTGGAAAATACCTGGTGATCATTGGTCATGGGCCCAAAACCCGCAGCACTTTCGAAAGTTGTTAAATCGGCTCTGGGTATATCCAAAACGATTTTATAGGACTCTTCGGGACATGGAGATTGAAATTAATGACCATTTGCAGCAGCCAAGTCCGAATCGTCCTTCAACAAATGAAGACAATTCTAGACTGCTGCAATTGATGCTCCCATTCCTGCCCCATGCGCTCGCTGACCTGGCTCGTCGACTAGAAAATGCTTTCCCAAGCCGTAATCCATTCTATGATTCGGTTGATCCGCAACACGCACCTGTTCAAAGGTCGTTCATCGCCCTCTATGGGCAGTGGATTCGGGCGCTTCAGCGATTCGGAAAAACTAAATGGATTAAACTATTTACGTGGGATCAATCGGAATTGTTCTCAGGGTCATTCATGGGTTTAGAAGGCCGACTTTACTACCCCAAGCCAGAGAAACACAACGCACCTCCTATTCTCATAAGTCAAAAGCAGGATCCTTTGCCATTACGTTTTCAAAGATATCAGATGGAGATTAATGGGCTGCTCAAGAAAAGGAAACTTCAACCACCCTCGCCGGACAAGACGTCCTTGACCTGGAAGGAAAATGATCGACTCCGTCAGCTCTTGCATCTGGTGATGAACCCAGTAATTGCAGAAGTTGACATCGAGCTTCGGGAAATGGACGATAAATCTAGAGAAGATATCTTGCAAGGAGAAGAGCTGATAAGCTATCTGAGCAAGTATGAGATCTGGCTAGCAAGATATAATAGGTGGATAGACTCATTTCCAGATGATGGAATTGAGTTGCGGCCTTGGAAAAAAGACAGCCCGCGAATTGACAACGCTCCAGGGGTTCGATATGTTGATGTTGAGAATGAGAGGCGACTTCCTCCTCCTCTTCGCAGTCGGAAGGTGCCTCTGCACGTCCAGCGAATGACCCGCGAATTCAATATAGCTTTGTGTGTTCGGAATCCCACTAATCTAGAAAAGAAGGCCATTTATGACAAATATCTGCCGTTAATCAGGGCAACATATCGGGAAGAACTCGACAAGTTCCGCCAATACTTCTTTCATGAGCATTTCCCAGATAAAGTTCACCCAAATAATCCGGCCCCATCTCGCCCGGAAATGATTTCAATTTTGGAATGTGTAGAGAACCTTGCAATCCAAGCTATATGGGAACGTTTGCGACAGACTGCCACTTCATCACGGCAGACTGGAATTTCCATAGAGATCTATGAACAACTCCGTGGAGAACTTCGAATTAGAGAGAAGTCGGCGGACGCATCATTCATCTTGGAAGATGAGGATGAGTCGATTGAAGCTAGACGGTCTATAACGCCGGTGTCCGGTATAGTTATCCCTGGTTGTACAGAGGCTATGGAAGAATACCTTCCACTCGCTGAGAAAGTCCGCAATGGCCAGGTTATTAGCGAATCAGAGCAAGGAGAGATAGTAGGGCATATTCGACCACGGTCAGAAAGGATCCCAGCAGCTGATTCCCAACAAGCCATCGACTTAGTTCTAAAGGTTCACGATGGGGGGAAGCTGACAGACTCGGAAGAAGCATTAGCAAAAGAGTACATACTAAGAGGTCTATGGCAGCACTTTGCGAGGGTCTCCTCTGAACTGGTGGAACGAGCTTGCCCGGAGCTGAAGTGCCCAAAACACGCGAACGGCCTCATGGATCAGAACATACCACCTGCCACGGCACAGCGGATCTCTCCGCTGGATCCGGCTCCCACTGAAGCAGAAATAAGAGAAGTCGGAACTGAAATCAACAACCTATTACAGAAATTCCGCGATGGGACTATTACTATTGAAGAAGATCAGGTGCTAGATTACCTTTTACGGCCCATGGTCAACGATCGACTTCGGGAGCTTGATAGACAGATAAGAGGTCTCAATTTGATGCCAAAATTTGCAGATCATAGTATGATCCCGCCTTATCAGGAATGTGACTTGAACCCTAGACAAAGCCTACATTTGGTCGAGTTGCAGACCCAGTGGGAAAGAGAATTCGAGAAGTGGAAGGTGAATCTTCCTGCATATGGGGTCATTATTGATGAATGGTTCTCTGAACCAGACGTAATACCTAACGTTTTTAAGCGTTATGGAGAAGTGAGAGAGACCATTAATCGCCCGCAGGAGCATTACCCTGAATACAAGGATCCACACGAAATTCTCTTGATCCTTAAGAGATACATTACAGATAGCTCTTTTACAGATGACGGTGGAAAGTTAATGCTGGACCGCGTGCCGGTTCCAATTGCGGCCTTGCGAAATGAGTTATTTCAACGTAGGCAGACTTTGAATGCTCGGAATCAGAGGCCCAGCTTAAGTGAGAGCCTGTCACTAAATTTATTAGAGCATGACTTTGTCAGTGAGTACATGGCTTGGTATAATGCTGTTCCGGTACGCTATCTGCTATCAAATTAAGGGTGGTTGTGAAACTGACTGCGAAAAGCTCCGAGAGAAGTTATTGTCCCAACAAGCACAAATCGTGGATTTCCGTGGCAAGGCTGAGAGACGTGGCGTTCAAAAAGCAGCCATTGAGCTTGCCCTTAATCTCCTAGCAACCAATCAAGAACAGCATAGGCCCCTCGATAAGTTTAGGAAAGTTATATTGCCACCTAAGTATAAGCCGCCTCAGAGAGAAGTTCAATTATGCTTGCCTCTTGATCCATGGAAGCGTCCTGTGGAGCAAGATCCCTTCAAAATCACGAAAGTACTACTCAAATACAGGAGGTGGAAAGACTACATCTATTCTACCGCTCGATCTCATGCGATGGATAAATTGCCAGGACACTTACCACCTCCCCCTAACTATAACGGACCTTGCACTCTTGCGTCGGAGCAAGACGTGTTTACCGCGGTCAAAAAGAGGTATGACACACTTGTGGGAATTCAAGCGGCATTAATCCACACTGGAAAAATCGCACCCAGACCGCTTATCCATCGGATAACTACCGTCATAAACGAAGTAATCTGTCTACCATTGAAAGAGAGACATCCGCTTGCGGATGAGGATGGGGAGTGGGGGCCACTAGGAAAAAGGGACTTGGAGATCTTAGGTGAGCTTTGCGAATCTTCCTGGAATCGCAACTGGCAACAATATCCTGATGTTATTAATGGAATCGATGATGGCAACAATGTTAATGCCGGAAGAGCTCGATTGAAAGAATTCGAGAGAGAGCTCAGTATAATTATGAATGATTTGCCACTTTGGGAGCCGGTCAGCGCCTTGCCGCAAGCATCGTTAGATCCAGACAGGTCTCAGTTTTATATACAGCTGCCCTACAATGAAGAAGTCGAAAGCAAAACCGGCCTAAGTATAACTACATTGCGAGTCGTGATCAATCAGGATCGTCAATCACGTTCTCAAGGGGGAGAGGCAGTGTGTGAATGGACGGAACCCGAAGTGATCCTTTATTTGAAAGCAATGCATAACGCCGGTCGAATCCAGTAAGTACACAGTTTGAGTTTTAAAAGATAAGCTAATTAAATAGTTTTAAATCAACCCCAGGAGAAGAGCGGGTGTGTAGAATTCCACCCAACGGACATCCGGAAAATAAATTCATTGTGAGCATCGACAGGCTTAAGACATGTGACTTCTTCATTTATAAACCGAATGAGGATATATGGGAAGTTCAATATGATGACAAAGGAAAAGTTGGTCCACCTATACTCCAGCCTAATCTGTACGAGTATCTGCAAAAGATTGCATACAGAGTTGGCCGCGACATTGCGGAGCTCCATAGACAGATCGTTCTCACACATACAGAGTCTGAGAGACTCAGCGACCAATCCGAGTCGGGGCGCCTAACATATAATCTGATGAAAGACTTTGCATCAGGGGCTAACAAAATCTCACTAGAAAAGATAGCTAGAGATCTTCATCGAGTTGCCCCCGATCTTGTGGAAGAATCACAGGTTAGCTTGGATGATACAGGGAGCGAGGAGGATTGTGCAACTATCATCCAGATGCAACTTATCCAGGAGTTAAATAACAACTGGGATTCACGATTTCCTGAGAATGAGCACGTGTGGGATTTTGCTGCTCCTCGTTTACGCAAGGAAACAATTGACCCGAACAAAAGCGACCGGCCAGCGAGGCGCAGGACAATCCAGTACTTCAGCCTGCGTCGGTGGCCCCTGTGGGCTCAGAGCGGAGAGTTACAGAAACTGATACAGTCTTCCGGCTTGGTCATGCAGGAAAATCCCGCCACCACTGCTCGCCTTCAAGACGAGGAAGAAGTCGACACTATGTCAATGGAAGAGATGAAGAGGGAGCGATACACCGGTTATGGAATGCCATCGATGTTTCCATTTGGAGAGACGCCATATCAGCAAGCATACCAGAGTTGGAGGGTGGAGCAGGATTTGGCTAATGGTACGTACGTCGTTGAGAAGGCATAGCAGCACTAATTTTCTTCCAGTGGAAGAATTCAATCCCAAACCCCCTCGTAGGAGGTTCTTCTCTTGCCAGCCAAAGGCGAAGGAACAACCCCTGGTTAATCGCTATGAACTACCTTCTATTCCAGAAGGCTGGAAGCCGGATAGTGTATCGTGGGAACAGAAGCGGTACAATGTGTCCGAGAAAACGAGGAACTTAGAGGGCTTTTCTCATCAGCCAGAGCATTACTACACCGTGGATGAGATAGAAGATATCAGAGCTCACGAGGAATATATGACAAATATTAGACTACAAGAGGGAGCGCGAGCGAAGGTTGAGGCACACCTAAGTAAACCATACAATGAGCTGACCAGAGCTGAGATCCAAGCTGCCGAGAAAGTGTTGGGCGTTGACCCACGTACTGGAATCATTCCGTCGAAATTGGTCTCAGCCTTTGGAGGGCAATCTGTTTCGAGTAAACGGATACCCATCATATCTCGGCTGTTTAGGAAGCGCAAAGCAGAAGAGAATCCAGCAGAGCAAGCCACCCAGGATCCTAAGCGGACTAGACCAGACCTAGAAGGATTAGAATATGCAGAAGACTTGTTGGATAGGGATGATCCTTTCCTGTAGATGTAGGAAGAGGCCTTGTTACGGGTAAAAGCAAAGATTTGTGGGTGACATGTTTAATGACTGCTCTAGCTTATCCGGCCGATTACGGCTTACTTGCTGCTGGCCATCTTGTGAGACGAACTAGCTATTTACTAGTCAAGGGGGACTAATATTAATAAATACAGTAAACTGCAAAACTTCTATATAGGGATCTTTAATGATTTTAGTCTCCAATAGAACGTATATCTACTAATCTTTAAAAAACACTGCGTATTATCACGGTATATTAAGTTACACTAACTCTCGAAAGATTATATTAAGAGCAGCCAAATCGAGTCATACTTGTTGCCACCAGCCACCATGTACACTAAGACGTGGGCAGTGCTGGCTTTGTGTTCAGCGTAAATAATTAGACTGCCAAATGTTTGGCAGTTTTCTATTTGGACATTTTTGGACTTTTGCCCAAATACTTCTCCTATCCCATTCGCTGTTCAACCCCACAGCATACAAACCACCAACCTTGTCACACTCCTGCCGATTTATCTCAACTTCCTTACACTCTAGGTCTACTGTCAGTGCCTTCGCCGGCCCCTTGCCGCACAATACGCCTGCGTCGCCTAGCACTATTTTCTCACTCTTTCCTTTACACTTAGTTCTGGTCGGCCTTGCCTGGCACATTCCCGCCAACTACAAGTATCCTCATTCAAGACCGTTTGGCTTTCTGAATGTATATTCTCCCGGTCTCCGTTGGGATACTCTCAGTTACTGACTGGTCGGGATGCTTGTGCAAGCTTTCAGCGTCACACCCACAGGGAGTCTAATTTGACATCGCTGTTTTATGCCAAAAATACTCGTTCATCATGTTCAACAATAATTTATCATTCCCTAAAGTCATGGAAGGGATGAATCACTACAGAGATCGGAGTTTGTTTATACATATAAACCTTGCAACAATGTAGAGGCAGTCTGAAATCACCAACGAGATTCGTTCTTTATAAGAATTTCTGTGTTCGGCTGTGCACGAAAGAGTAAATTTATGATATAAGACAACAGACCAAAGAAATTGGAGGGAGAGTGTGGGAAAGTCTTGGTGGTCGGCCTAAATGGGAATGTAACTGAAGTCATCAATAATTGCAGTGTCTTACATTCAGACGCGGATGTGGAACGTATCATATTCGTCTAATCTATTTTGATCACGCTCTTGTTGTGATTATCGAAGCCGTCAAAAAAAAGTTACATTGATGGGACACTGGTATGCCTTTCCGTGGTTCTGGCGGCTATGCTCGACTTAGCTCAATGCACATTTGGCTCCATGAGGAGCGCGCCAAACTTTGGGCCGAGGACTTGGTTGTCGTTATTGTTGTCGTTACTGTTGTCGTTACTGTTGTCGTTACTCTTGTCGCTACTGTGTAGTTACTGTTACCGTTGCTGCTATCATTGCTGTTGCTGCAGCTGTTGATACTGTTAGGAACGGCGGCTGTAATCATTCGTTGGGGCACTTGTAGCAATGAAGCGTTCGTTCAAAGCGTCTAACTCTTCTTTGCTTAACTTGGGTCCCTTCTTTGGCTTGCTCTTCGTCACACCGGCAGAGGCGCTGGCCTTTTGTGGGTCTGTCGCTGGGTTCTCAGAAGCTGCACGTTTGTGAGGAGCCATCTACAACCAGTCAGGATGGGAGGCCGTCAAAGCGTCATGAGTATTCGGCAGCCAATTATTGAGCTATAGCTGACATTAGTCTAGCCCAGCTCATGTCATAATTGTTGCTGCAGTTAAGGACAACAGTGACTTGGTCTCTTACTCTCTCATAGTACTTAGAGACAGTCTTGCGGAGCAGATGCGTGAGGCTCTAGAGGCGAATACCAAGGCGATGACGGCAGTGATTCGAGAAATCAGAAAATTGAGACTTGTAAGTATCTTCGTTGGTGTGATCCTATACTATAGGAGGTTGCACTAAGATATATAATAGTCCTTGCTATAGCGCCAATAAACTCCTTTGGCCGTAGGAGGTTAAGAAATCTTAAGATTAGGGCATTTGGCATAAATGTAGCTAAATTTCCTATGGTTAAAGCAGGCGCAGTTAAAACAATATCTAGGGTAGTTTAGGTTACCTACAGTATGTTTGGTTTATTTATAGACATTATATAGTGTAATAGAGTCGCTTAAGGTGGTTTTCTTAGGTGAGTTATTGTCTTAAGTAAAGAGGAATTGCAAATAGACATATTAGGTAATAAGTACTCTATAGCATATAGAACTTGTTATCTATAGGCTTGCCATGGGTGCCACTTTTGATAGAACCGTTAATGACACCAACAACATAGACATAACGCTAACGTGTATCAGCCACTAGGTTGTCCGGAGTAGCGCGAACAAAAGCAGTGAGGCGCTTATTAGGGTGGAGGCGGAAAACGAGACAAAGAGCCTAGTGTCAAGTAATGGAAAAATTAAAGAAGGTGCTCAATGAGGAACATCCAGATACCCTTACCATCATGGGGATCATGGCAGTAGCCTAGAAATGGCAAGATCGGTTCTCTGAACTATTAAATTGACGGAGAAATGCGTATAGCTATGGATTACAATCTTAGGAATTAACTGAGCGGCAAACTGACAAGTTGGATACTAGTTACTTGTCTAAGAATAAGTTGTTGGAATAAGTAATACTTGGTGAACCAAGATGTAATGAAATATTTTCCAATAGCTGCAGAACTTTGTCCAGTTTGTGGAAGACCTGCTCGCATTGTCTCTATGAAATTTGAATTCCATCGGTTGGCTCTGTTTGAAGTTTTGAAATAGACATCTTGGTGCCTTCGTACTTCTTACCTTGGCAAGAAGAGGAAGCCAATTTTGCAATGGGTCTCTTCCCCTGAATATTCTTCGCTAAGGAAGCGACCACGAAAAGGGGGCTGTCCTAATATGGTTAGCGTTGTCACGTTGGCAGGTAGCGCGATAAGTGGATCGCGTCTCCAGCTTCCAACCTCCATTCTGGACGCGTGCTCATCACATCATCAGCTTCAATTCTCACTCCTCTCAACTTCGATTCCCTCTTCTTCACCAAGCATCTATATTGTCACACGTTCACCTCCAGCATACACAATGGCGGTCGTTCTCAAACGCAAGCGCTCCGATTCCGAGATCTCCACCACCTCATCCCTCCTCTCGTCACCTCCCTCCAATTCCTTCATGGCTATCGACTCGTTCCAATCGCAACAGCAGATTGCAAACCCCTCTCTCTTCGCTTCCCGAACGCGAAAGCGACACCGCGATAATCGCCCTTCCGAGGCCGATGTACATCGTGAGCCAGTCCCGGCACTCCCATCATCAGCTGAACTGATGTCATTAACGCCTACCTCAGAACATACGTTATCCTTACTCTACTCTGCACAGAACAATAGCCATCCTCAACCTCAAGCCCAGAATTTTGAGCAAGCTCCGATTGCCTCCATTCCCATGAACATCGAGTCAGAAAGGCACCAATCTAGCTTGCATTCCTTCTTTAACATCCCTCCCGCTCGTCAATCATCGCCGTCCAGCCTCTACTCCAGCAGCTCGAGCTCACCTGCCGATATTCCTTCTCTCAACACAGCCGCATCATATCTATTCCACGCAACGAATTGTGAAGACTGCAATGCGTCGCTGGGCCAGGCTGGCGATGCCAATGGGATGGATATTGATATGATGGATCTCGACGTTGCGAGTGGTGGCAACTATGCCTGCGAGCAGTGTGGGAAGACGGTCTGCCATGGGTGTGCTGTGAGTAACTTGGGAGAGCAGAGGCGGTGTTTGAACTGTGCGGGAACAAGAGGGAAGACATGGGTTGGTGGACTTGGATGGGTGTAGAACATAGGTCATTGTATTACAGTATGAGGTGCTAATGGGAGCTCTGCAGATTATGGTTGGCGTTTGGGGGAGGGTTGGCGTTTGTGATGGCCTGGGTATTTCATCTACATCCAGATCTATACAGTAGCTTTAATCCTAGACCTGTCATTTAGCAAGCTGATAGACGAGAATGTTTTTAATTGTGGATGAAGTAAATGCCTGAGATAATTGGGCATCAAGTTGACCTAAGTAGCAAATTGGTATACCCTTTGAAATCCACCAGAACACCATGATCACATACTCCTTCCAGCGGCGTAAACACGACGGTTAATATGGTGGCAGCTCCTTTGTCACACTATCAAACACGTCCCTCCTCACTGTTTTCAGTTTATCTTTTGCGGCGCCGGACTCTTTCTCGAGCCTATCAATCTCATTGTCAAGCTTCCCCATCCTCTCATTCGACAACCTCTTATTCTCTTTCAACCTCCCAACTTCTTCTCCCACCTGTTCCCGACATATCCCAATGAGATGATGAAATACCATCTCTCTCGGTGTGCTATTCTGATATCGATCCCCCCGAAAGTATGGTTTCGGGATATCCACGATTCCTACCCTCCCGACCTCAGGGATGATCCCTTTCGCGGCCTGCATTAGGCCCTCGTAATACCCGATATATGACTTCGCGTTGGTCAGCGCTTCTCTCTCGTCCCTATCCATATAATCCCCGCCTTGACTCTGCAGCCCTTGCCTGCTCGCATACTGAGCAGCTATGACGTAGTCGACGACCCTGCTCAATTGAACGCCCGCCTTCTCTAACTTCTCATATGCTTGTTTCTCCTTGTGAAGCTTGGCCCGCACGGCCTCCAACGCATAACCCACCTCGGCAACGGCGAGCTCTGCCTGATCTTCGTCGGGAAACGCACCTGTCGGCCCACCGAAGACAGACTCGTACAAGTCGTCCAGCGCTTGCAGCGTTTCCTTACGCTTGGCGACCGCGCCTCCGAAATCTTCGTGTATCTTTTGCGCTTCGGCCAACTGCCCCTTGAGCGCCTCGAGACCTTGTTCAGCCTTAGTAAGTGCTTGAACGGTGTCTAGGTACTGGCGCTCCTCGCGGGCGAGGAGCTCTGCGAAATTATCCTTCTTGCCAGTAACGTTGAATGCTAGGCGGCGGACAGCTGAATCGCGGAGCTTCTGGTGCGAAGCCTTGTTACGTGTGCGCTGGGTCTCGAGCTTGTCGACTCGATCTTGCTGTTCGGCGATTTTGGAATTAATGGAGGAGATGTAGACGGCGCTCTCTGCGAAGGCGCTGGGGGCATATTCGACTTCTGTAAAGGTCTGGACGAGCTCATCGTGCTTAGTAGCCGCGGTGGCAACTCGTTCATGAATTGTAGGCGGTGCTATGAGGTGCGGCATGAGGCTTGTTGGGAGCAGGCGCTGTCAATGTAATGTGCTCTTGAACTGTGCTGGATGCTGGTAATTTGTGCATAGGGAGCAAAGTATAAAGATAAGAGGTCTCTAAGGAGGGCACAGAAAGATATATACTTAAGACTTCTGCCACACTGCTGTGGCTTTTCATCGACCAGGCAGAAAATAGAGGAAGCGGGGCTGCAGTGATCGGAGGCGGAGTGTCTGCAACATGATCACCTGTGGGACGGCTCAGAGTGTTCCAGTTCCATCGGACAACAGTCCAAGGATTCGGAATGAGTTCTGCAGTCAATGAAGGCAGCGATAATATGTCCTGCCACTTACAAATAGCCAAGATCTGATTTAATAGGATCAACCAGGCAGCGTGAAACTTCACGGAAGGCTTATGAAGGAGGAGGTTATGGGAAGAGGTTATGGTAGCTTGACCATCATAATGATGGCCTAAGGCATCAATAGATTTTAAGGCATGAAAGTAGTCATTCGCCATATTAGGCAAACTAAGCGACCCCTCGCAAATCGGGCGCCTTTACCAGCTTACCCCCCGCGTTTTCTATTTAATAGGGCGTAAATCCCTCAATTCATGAACAAGAGTTTGTTGAGTACCTTTCTCGACGCTATCGCAGGGAAGTTGTTTTGCAATTTATATTTCTGATTTTAACTATCTCGTTGTAGATATCAGTCATAATGCCGATCACAATGGGGATAACACCTGCCATGAGCTCGGCTGAAGCTAGTAGAAAGGCTATCGCCGCGGAAGCTCCTGCGGATGGATCAAAACCATCTCCTCTGAGAAGACTCATTTCGAAGATGAAGAGATCAAACTATACAGCGCTGGCATCAACAACTACTTTAGATACCCAGGCTGCCCAGCAAAGCAGCGGAAGTTCTACCAGTCAACCCCATGCAGTGAAAGAAGATAAGAACGGCTGGTCTAGTCATCCTACTGAGGGGTATTCTTATACGATAACAAAGCCGCTGGCTCCAGTTTCCAGCAAAGGAGACAAAGGACGGAAGAAAGTTCAGAGGCAAAATGATGGCGAAGCAGTAGGCAGCCCGGAAAATGCAGTGAAGGGAGATGTAAGGGTAGAGAGTGCGGACGGGGAAAGAGGGGTTTTCCCACCTGACGGAGATTACGGGGGTGATTCGGGACGTGGTCATTGTGGCGGCGATGGAGGTGGTGACGGTGGTGGTGATGCAGGTGATGGAGGGGGTGGCTGCTTTGCAGGTGACGACCTCATCCGCCTTGCCTCTGGGTTTGAAAAGCCCATCTGGAATCTCCATAAGGGAGATAAACTTGCCTGCGGGCCGGGGGGAGAGACAGCCACCGTCGTCTGTGTAGTGAAGATTCCGATATCTTCTGGAAAATCGAAAATGGTGTGCTTCCCGAACGGCCTCGCAATCACCCCAACACACCCTATACTTGATTCTGTGAAAGGTTGGGTGTTTCCCAAAGATCTCCGCATTCCTGGGGTCATTGTTGCGCAAATTGAGTGTGAGGAGGTCTTTAATATTTTGCTTGACTCTAAGCACACAGTGGTGGTTAACGGAACTGTCTGTGCCGTCCTAGGCCATGAGCGGGATGGTCACACACGGCATGAGTTCTGGGGAAATTGGCAAGCGGTTGCAAACTGTCTGAAAAGTATTGACCCAGAAGGATTTGACATGGGAAGAGTAGAGGTTGTGAAGAATCTGAGAGACAGAGAGACTCAAAGAGTCAATGGCTTTGAAGGAAGGAACAGAAAGGTAGGATTAGCTACAGAACTTCAGCATTAGCCAGTAGGGAGATGGTTTCCTATCTGTTGTCAAAGGTCCTAAGTCAGTCCGTTGTTAACCGTTTTGAGATTCTTTGCAGCGGCGTTACCTTGCCCCATTTCTTTGGCCTTAATTCAAAGTAGGAGCTCCTATCGAATCCAGTGTTTCTTTAGATCACTCCGTTCGCCTTCAAATTGATTTGTCCGAATAGCTTAGCCGTACAAATGTCTAATCTCCAACGTCTAGTCTGAAATGGACTCAACTCATGAAATATTCTCGACTCGAGGTCTTATGTTCTATCTGACCCGGAAAATTATGTTTCCGACTATCATCGATCACTAGAGTCCTTTTTGAGGTGACGCGCTGAACATATATCTCGCTAAAGATATAACAACTTTTATATTCTTCGATCTCTACAACGTCTAGATCTTTTACACCGTTCCTTTCCTCACATCATCCCAATCTCCACAAAGTCTTGACTCTCTATCACGTCTTGGTTTCACATCGATCTTCAAGCCATTCCCGAACTTCACATCGAACTTCACATCCTTCCTGATCATTAGATCGCCTCAATCTCTTCTCGCGTCTTGATCGACATACATTTGGATCCAACCTGCGTCAACAACTTCGACGCATCTTAACACAGGATATATCCTGCAACGTTGCATCATCGGCAACTAGAGCACACGCACTCGAAATGGCACCGCACACTGCAGTCGAAGTCTTCTCGATCCCGGAGCTCCTCCACTTCATTCTTCTTGAACTCCCACTTAAGGATCTTCTTGTCGTGCAGGGTGTCTGCTGCCAGTGGTACGAAGCGATTGAAACCTCTGAAACATTTCAGGAGAAACTCTTCTTTCAGCCAACTCGTGACCAGTCGCGTCCGCCAGAGTTTAATCCTCTCTTAAAGATGATATTCCCAAGTTTCAATGAGGCCACTACTATGACCGCTGGTATTACCAGATCCATGTTTCATGAGGTAGACTGGTTCAAAGACCCGAGCCGTCGCTACAAGTTCTTACGACCAGAGGCGTCATGGCGCGAAATGCTATCCATCCAACCTTACTCAAAACTGGTCGACGTGATGATCAAATGCAACTGCCATTGTGTATGGCACGAAAAAAGATTTGGCAACCTCTCGTATGAATACATCGAAGATATGACTGAAGAAGACAACATCGGAAGAATCGGCCTGATATGGGATATTCTCGCTTATCTCTTAGATAAAACAGAAAGTGCAAAAGTCTCCATAGACTGGTTCGGCGCCGGATGCAAATCGCACCCAACTTACTTCATTTTGATGTCTCTGCACCGCGATTGCCCGCGTGGAAGATATGTCGAGCCATCAGGGCTCGCAGTAGCTAGGTTCGACCGGACGACACTCGAGTGGGAAGATGAACCGAGTCATCCGTCAAGATTTCTTCTACTCAGCTACTATTATTCAGGCCGAACCATAGATGACAGTCCTTCCGAAAGGCTGCGATATCGTGACTGATAGGGTCATTGGCAAGGCATGGCGGGGACATGATTCGAATTTTCATTTTGCAATAAGCGAATTGCTATGGCAAGCAAGGAAGGCAGGCATATCATGCATCGCGATGGGTTTCGCTGCTCTCTGAACTGCAATACGTTGAGGATTGGCGGATGCGGAGCTAATGGGTCATTCAAATTTGCTCAGAACTCTCTCGATAGAGACCGAATAAATCTACAGTTTTCTCTCACTATCACTCATGCAGTTTGAACGTTCATGTTGATGAACTAGTAATTGTAGGTTGATGTGCAATCTCCGCATAATGACGAAGAAAAGTTAATCATGCATACGGAAGAGCAACGGAATATATGTTGAAGAATGTACGATAGCGCATATCCGATAGAGCTAACCAACAGTGTAACTAACCTAAACGCAAGAGAATTGAAATAGAGGCACGCGTGCTAGAACTCAAGCTCCAGTAAACTCCCAATTTTCATCAAATAATTCGTATTTGATGTCAGGATTCCCTTTGAATATATTATCATACTGGGGAATAACCGTCTCAGGGTCTTCGCCTTGCTTAAGGTAGTCTTTACCTAGCAGCTTCAGCGTCGGATCGTTCCACATCTTCTTCATCCAAGCCAGAGCTTCAGGCGTAGCAGTTGCCAGTGGAAGGCCGTAGGAACGGAATCGCTGTTAATACAGTTAGCCGCAAACTCCTATTCTCATCTGTTGTGTGGATTTAAGTGTGCTGGGAAAGAATCGCGTACGTACCCACAAAACGGGCCAGAAGAAGGAATCTGCGATTCCAAACTTCCCAAATAAATATCCTTCATCTTCCTCCCCGAGTTTCTTCAGTCGCTCTGCTGTCTTAGTCCTTGCCTGGTCCCAGATAATAAGGACCCTCTCAGCTTCTTGCTTCGCTTTATCTGTAAGTGGTATGTTGCCAGTATACTTTGCCAAGAAGTGGCTGGGGCAGTTGCTTCGCAGCTCCTGAAATCCAGAGTGCATCTCCGCAGCTGCACTCCTTGCAAGAGCTCGGAGCACGCGATCTTTAGGCCATAGAGGAAACTCAGGATGAGATTCAGCAAGAAATTCGCTGATGGCCAGAGAATCGTGGATTTGAATGTCCAACTTTGGGGAGAGCGGCACGAGGACGGGGACAAAGCCACTATTGGAATATTTTTTTGTCTATATATACTGTTAGAGTAGGCAATTTCAGCTAGTAAGATCTTCTACCTCGCTCAGCTTGATAGTTGTGAGTTTATATGGTAGCTTGTATCGTTCCAGCAAAGGCACCACACGGGCAGTCCAGCCTGTGTTTAATTAGACTGCTGTTCATATTTGTACAAGAGAGAAGAGATGTACTAGAGTATCGAGTCTGAACTCCAATTAGCTGGTAAATATGTTCCCCAGTCAGGATAAACGCGACAGGATTTGTCTCTGTCATTGTAGCGTTCCAGTATGGTGGCCTGAATTTGTTTCTCGCGTATGCTTAGTGAGTAATCCGTTGATAATAATATGTGACGAAGAACTAACTATTTTGCTAGAGTTCAAGTGTTTTGGGAAGAAAATATACACGATCTTGTCAATCACGCCCTTTCCATGTAGGGCGGAAATTTTTTTGGTGACTCAGATCGGTCAGCACCCGATGGTATGTATACTTTCGGAATAAGGCGACAAATTGGTCTCGGCATGCCGACATAGAAATATGGGCCGCTTTGGCGTGACGAATAAAACACTTGCCCTATATGATAGAGCTTCGAATAATAGAGCATTGGATACAATATGAGAGGGAAGAGACAATCAAGCAAGATTGGTAAGCAATGTTCAACAGAAACCAGTGGATAATTCTCAATAAAGGCAGAATTTGCAGGGTGTCACATCCCACCAACGTCAAGCAAAAAACTAAAGATAGCTTCGTGATGGCAAAGATAAGTGTCGCACCCCCTATGTTGTGTCTTACCTTGTCTACATCTGGCAGATAAAATAAACAGCCTAAAATTGGTACTAGCTTCCTCTGACTACAGGATATGCATTTCTATCCAATCCAACGATCTGCCCCTCAAACCATTCTGTGCCGCAAATTCTCGAAAATCCGTATCTATCACGGTACGGGTATTTTCTGTTTTAAGGTGGGAGAGAGGGAGAGAGGGAGAAGGATCATCGCAAAATGTCGAGGAAGATATCATCGCAGAGCAGGGACCCACACGTCTTTTATGTATTCTATGAGCTTTATAATACTCAATTATTAAGCTCTAGGACCCTGTAGATTACATGATGAGGAAGTTCAAGTTATGGTGCATCTGGCAGGTACAGGCCTCGCTTACATCCACCACGAAGCACCTGTTGTAATGTAAACCCATGGAAATGTTAGCAATTGAAGCCGGATTTTCTCATCTTATTGTTATGGTAAAATTTAATGGAAGCCCATTTCTCTTAAGAAATCATGCAACGTCAATGTATCAATCCTTTCGCCCATCTGTAAACTTGGGAAGTCAGCCCCCGGCATGTTATGCCGAGAGTAACTGGAACGTATCATTTTTAGCCAACCTATACATCACCTTTGCAAGAACAGTACATTATCTAAATGCAAAACTGATCCATGTTTGGCATGGATAGTTTTATTTTGGAGTAGAATATGATTCTGGAGCAGGTATTATATATTTATAATTTATAGTTCTGTGCTCTAGGTGAGACTTGGATTCGAATCTATGCTTGGAAACACTATGTGAAGGCACAAACAATAGCTAGAAGTTGATGTAATATATAATAGAAGCGTAGATTTCAGTGAGTTTCTATCCTTTTCACATTCTAAGAACTGTATCCACAACGATAAGCTTGATAATAAACATTTGTCGCAATTGCTCATGTATCGATGGGTGTCTTGGATCTGACGGGGATACTACTTTCGTAATCATCAATGCCGCAGCCTATCTCGCAAACAGGAGTTTGAAACATGGACTCCCATTTATGGCCCTGTAGTGCTAACTCGGTCTCGAGTTGAGATATATCCTTTATGTCGAGGTGATTGGTATGTATGTCTACAGAACGCTTTCGTTCAGAGCTATCGCTCCCCTCAACAAGCCAGGATGCTTTGCCAACAACTTCAAGCGAGACCGGTGTGGTAGGAAATTGATTGTAAGGCCTCTGCGCTACTTTTAGGTAGAAGGCAATAAATCTTCTTCCACTAGGGTCCGGAAGTACTGTTGGTAGAGCTCGGGATAGAGGGGGACCGAGTGGACTCTGGGATCGCCACACATTATCCTGATCGTCTAGCACGTTCGTATTCTGGGTGTGCTGATACGATTTAAGCAAGTCAAGAGATGTGGCGAGGGCTTCGCTGTTGAAAAGACCTTCCTGGCCCATATGGCGTAGCTTTTCTACTATCCACTGTTGCCATGTTGGACTGTAGCAGCATCGTGCGGTAAGGTATAGGATTGGTGACAGGCCCATACCGAGGGATTCGCAAGAGAAGTATCTCCCGTCATTCGTTTGTCTTATTGGATTATTAGAAAGCAGACCTTCCGCTATGCGGAGGTTTTGATACGCATAAAAGTACGCAGTTATCTCGCATGGATGACTACTAGTATTGGTCGTAATGCTGAGTAGCCACATTGTATGTGCCATGAAGCAGTTGTATAGAGAAACTGTGATAGCGGCCTTAACAGAAGGGAAATACTGCGCACGAGGAGGAATGGTCAGCCCTGCAAGCGATGCCCAGCTGGACGAAGGGGCGCTGGGCATAATTGGTTCCTCATCACAATATTGGAAAAGAGTATCAGATGCATCTCTCCATCGGCGAAGGTCTGTTTGTAGCGCATTAACTTGCTGAGAGTCTAATCGAGTGATTGAGCCGTGCAATGGAGTTACAATACATTGAGTGACATCCCGATGGGTAGCTAATATTCTGTGAAGCTCTAGCCGTTCAGGACTTTCGACGTGGCCACCGCAATTGGTGGCATTGGATAAATCTCCACTCATTTGACCTAGGAATGAGATATTAGGTAGCGGTAACAAGACCTGCGCAACTAGCTCAAGTTGCGCAATGCAACTGTTCAAAGGTTCAACCGCTGTAGAGTCTCTCTTGCGAAGTTCAGCTTCAGCAATCGTAAAATAGTACTTGGCAGCTCGCAGGTGGCGGAAAGCTGCAACTGGATTTCCTACAAAACACTGTTTACTTTATAAGTGCCTGTAGTATTACAATGTTGCCGACCAACCTGAACATACCTCAAAGTATACCAGCAGCAGAAGGACGCCAACTTGAATATCCATGCACTGCTTGCCGCTTCTAAATTCACCCGAGAGCCGCTGCAGCGCATCTCCATACATCTGTAATGCTATAACCTTTGTGTCAAGCCCCTTCCATCTCTCATACGGCTGTGAGAGAAAGAGGGTTGCTCGATGTGCCGTGCCCAGAGCAAGGACTGCGTCGTATACATATTCATAGATCCAAGCTGTGTGTAATATTCTATCCCGCCAAAAATACAAATGATCTTCTTTAAATAGCAAAGGCGCGGTTCTGAAAGTATATTGGTGATGGGCCAACACGTCACGGGCTCGTGGATGTGGCACTCTTTCGGCACAATCCGGGTTGGTAGGGCAGCCCACAATTGGCAGACCATCCACTCGATATGTAACTAATGAAGGATGAAAGGGATAAAATGTTGAAGGTATATGAGACGAGCTGGCCTGGCTGGAATCAACAGTTAATGATCGACTCCTAGTTTCAAGATGTCGCTGAGTATCATATCCCTCGCAGTACACATTGGCTGCTTGGCATCGTTGGCAAGTGGGCTTCCCCTCGTCACACTTTACCCGCCTCTGTCGGCAGGTCAGACACCCCGTCTTGACGCGCCTCTTCTTCTCTGTCATTTTATGGATTTTGAGATACTCTTGATAGCAGTCTCATGGGCCCTTGATAATTTTCTGGTGTTCCGAGGGTTGATAATCGCAACCGTTGACTGACTAACGTGTTCCCAAATATAGCCTAGTGGCCGCATGCACGTGTATGGCCGACAAGAATATCACGTGAATTGCTCCTCTCCCTTTCTTCTCTCCCCTGGCACGAAAAGGGAATCCTTTCATGTCTGCCTGGGATGACAAAATTAAACTGCCCCCAGTAGGCGTTATAAGCACAATGTACCTATATGCCGGCGCAATATGCTTAAGTGTAACAGCCTAGATAGAGGGTTAAACTTGTTGAATTCAGCCTAATACCCAGATATCGACATCTCCGCCCGCATCAAGAGCTATATGTTCAAAACAGCTTATTCCATTTAATAACTACCACTTCGCAGGTTTTTAAAATACCCTCCGTGCCTTCGCTTTATTCCAGAATGGATTTCGAGAAAAATGAGCAAGATGAGGCGCAACGGTTCCTCCCGAAGCCTCAAGAGGACGTCTCATTTTTGAAAAACGGACTACAAGAAACGAAATGCACTTGGAAACGGTATTGGCGAGTAGCTTTAGAGATTTTAATGGCATCAGTCATAGTCGTTTTATTGACCCGTGTCCTCACGGATAAAAAGACGGCAGAGCCATCAGCGGTACCTCAGTGTACGTTTATCTCCAGGGCGCAAAGCTGGCGACAACCCGGAAGTTACTGACAAAGATGTGAAGTTCCGTTAAAGACATACAAGTTCATCGAGAATCCGAGATACTTGCATGAGGATATGTTTGATAATGAGATGGAGACTCTTCATACACTTCATAATTGGATTGAGCTGAGCGCAGGTAAGTTAAGCGTTTTCGCATACCTCGCTACATTAAAGCTAATGATTCCTCTCCTAGATGGCAGAGGATATGTCAGAATCAACAATTCAGCTTCGTTTGATCTGGGTGAACCATATCATATTGGCTCGGAGTCAGATCCTAAGCCAGCATACATGATGTCTGTCTTCCACCAGCTGCATTGCCTTGTATGAACCCATTTCTCATTCGCTGTCTTAATCGCAAATCTCATTTGCACCCTGTGCACCAGACAGGAAGATTATACTGACATGGGAAAGTCGTATATTGTGCAACACTATCAAACTGCTTTCGATGGAGTAAACTTGACTAAGGAAGTCGCTCACCACTCTGCCCACTGCTTCGACTATCTTCGACAATCTATCATGTGCGCCGCGGATACTAGCCTTGAAGGGAAGACAGAAGCCGGCCCAGGCTGGGGCTCAGATCATCAATGCAAAGATTACGACGCAGTTTTGGCTTGGGCGAATGAGCGCACAGTGGTTAAGTTTAGAGGAACCATGCCATTGGAAGCGGTCCTTTGATTTAGGCTGTCCATAAAAAGGCAAGTTCACCTGTATATAGCAAGCTGTAATGTAAGGATATGTTTATTACGTTTGTGGCAAATTCAGTACACGTTTTTTTCAATATGGAAATACTTTTACATCCTCCTCGAGAGTAATTCTCAAGGAAGAACACCGTTGCCAAAGTAGTGTTGGTACCATACTTTGGAGGTACGGTACGATGGACCAGTCGCACTGTGTCTACTATCGAAATCCGCCAAATTCCAAATCTTCTTCTAGTGGCATATTCAATTTGTTATTAGTTTCCCAACGTGATGCCATACCTTGAAACTTTGTGGCTTAGAGCTGCTCATAAGGCGTGCATTCAGCCACAGCCGGCGGGTCGGGACCCCAGAAAATGATTCCACATGCCAGCCGACGATTCTGCATCCCGCCAATCATACACGGAGAAGATTGGTGTTCAGCGTCATAAAGTCAGCGTCAGCATCGCTAACCCCCATGCTTACTTACTATATGCCCCTGAAATCAACACAGGCATAAGCGATCATAGCAAAGGGGCATGCAAATATAAATATTCTTGTACACGCCACATGCATGGAGAAGTATATATTCTGGTCAATGGCTTCACTCTTGAAATATTTATGCTGTGTCGATAGCGAAGACGAGCCATCGCAGCAACACGATCCACCTCCATTTAGATCCCTGCCCATCGCTCAAAACCTTCCAATGCCGCCGGAATACACGACTGGCTTTCAAGAAGACGACTTCATTGCTATCGATCCACTAGATATCCCTCCCCCAACCTACACTCGCTTTGACCCACATCCACCAGGATGCAATTGTCCCATTCATATCAACCGGGTGTCTCGACCAACCGTTATCGAGCTCTTTCAGTCCCAAGGCTGTAACTCCTGTCCCCCAACCAGCAGCAATCTCCGATCTGTGCTTGCTAACTCGGAAGATCCCAACCTGCTTGTCCTCGACTACCACGTTACGTACTGGGACCATCTTGGCTGGAAAGATGTCTTTGGCCAAGATAAATTCAATGAGCGACAGTGGGATTATGCTCGACGACGCGGCGATACTCGCGTTTATACGCCCCAGGTAGTAGTCAACGGGATAAGTGAGGGTGTTGGACAGACCGATGGAAATCTGAAGGAGATTATCAAGAAGGGCCAGAAAGCTAGGAAAGGAGAGAGTTGGGCGCAGCTGGAGCTGGCAGGCGAGAGGAAGCTGAGAGTCAGCGGTCCCTTTGATATGAAGGGAATCGTAACTGTTGTGACATACGATCCTCGATTGATCTCCGTCGATATCAAGAGAGGAGAGAATATGGGCAAACGATTGCTTTTCACCCACATCGTCAGGAATTCTGAACAGATCGAGGACTGGAATGGTGGTGAGCAGCTTTTTGAGTTGCCGCCTCGTGGTGATATCAATGACAGATGGCGACAGGCCGTTTTGGTACAGCAAGGAAGGGGAGGACCGATCATCGGTGCTGCAAGAGTCTGAGAGATTGACACTTCGCAGCTATCTTACTGGCTTTGACTGCCATTTGTATTGTTATCTATATTTCTTTACCGTTGCATCTGGAGAGGATCGAAAATAACTCTGTACTTAAGTAGTGTAGTTCAATGATTGGATAATTTAGTCAGATTGTTCTTCTATCGTAGGCAGAGAGATACCGCAAAACAAAAGAAAATCCTCCGACAAGGCCGCAGTGCCTTTCTACCCGGTCTCCACTAATGCAGCCTCATCCCCGGCTATCGAGTCCCCCGAGCTGCTAATCTAGTCTGTTGTCGTTGTTTGAGTGTCTACCATTTTACCCCAGTTATCCGATGCCTAAGTGGCGCTATCCGGTGCTGCCTTCTTGTCCTTATTAAGGGTACGTGCACGCATATCTGCCAGGAATCGGCGAGTGATCACGGTAGTGCAGTTACGGCGCGTATGTCCTGGGAGGCGGCATCGGCAGCAGATGTCTGGAATGGGACAGTTTGCTGCGGAGTGGCCGAGTTGCTGACACTTGGAACAGGTAAGGCATGGGCATTTTGCACGGCAATGTCCTTTTTGGTTACATTCGTTGCAGCGTATCTGACGTTCGTAATAAGGGCAATTGGCTGCGATATGTCCACCGGCTCGCTCAGGGTCGTCATGCTCTATACAGCGTCTGCATCTACGGCTATCGCGGGGTTCCTTGCAGTCGCGCATAAAATGGTCGTGCTGCCCGCAATTAAGACAAGTAATGTAGTTTGTGCGGTCGACAACGTGGTGGGAGGTGTGGAGGTCTTGAAAGAGGCGAACGAGGTGTCGATCTGAGCGTCGTACATGTTCCGGATTAACCAGATCCCAGTTTGTGTAAATGCCAAGCATCCATCTAGCACGAGTCAAGGCGACCACCAGGCGATGCGGTTCTCCTACGAATGTTGGGCGGCGAGTCTGGACAAGGGACAGGAGTACTATGTCGTATTCCGTACCTTGTGCGCTATCAACAGTCTTTGTGGAGATTGGTGAAATGACCTCATTGCCATCGAGGACCGTAATGTTAAGGGATTTGGAGCAGGCAGCTCTAAATTTACTGATTTGTGCCTTATAGAAGCTTAAAATGCAGATCGACAAGTTAGCAAGTGCTGGAGTAGCGTGAATGCGTTGGATATCGTCCATGATGTTCTGCACCTCTAATAGATTTATTGACGAGGTGCCTCCTTGCCCTTTTTCTGCCCAGGAATTGACAATGTTAATGGCATATCGGTTTGTGGGTCGCTGAGTGCCGATTTGTTCCCTAACAAATGTGCGAACTTCTGATAGGAGTTCCTGCTCTTGACTGTTGTGCCGAATAGGTGCTTTAATAACCAGGCCGTGGTAGAACTCGCGGGATACCCACTTGGGGATCTCGCCTTTGCAACGGTGCTGGACAGTAAGCATATGATGTTCTTGACCGGCGGAAATCAAGCGTTCAGACATCGAGAGTAGGACCTGATTCTGGAAGGGATTGATATATGGCGGGTCATCCCGATGGCGGTCTGCGGAGAGGACAGTAGGTCTCATTTGTTTATGATCAGCCGCGAGAATGAATGCTACCGGATCATAGACACCTAGTGGGATCAGATTCTTAAGCTCCGTAAGTCGAGCTGACTCGTCAATATAGACAACTGTAGGATTGAAGTTGTTGATAAGGTTGACCTTGGCAGCAGCTGCAACAGTGCAGACAATAACATGTGACTCCTGCAAAGTTTCTGCAAGGAGCTGATTGAGAAGAAGCTTAATAGTAGTACGCGTGGCAACCTTAGTTTCGTAGAATCCAACTTTACCATATTCTCTAAGCGTAGAGTGCAACAGCCAGAGATCAATGTCGGTCTCTGTGGCTGCTAGAATCCTACGGTACATAGCCGCTGCAACGGACATATCTCTGAGAACTCTGCGTGGATCGCCCCGAACCCGTGTCGTCCGATGTTTCAAGGAGATAGAGGTCAAGAGGGCAAGAGCTGAGAATTGCGCTACAAATGTATCGCTAACTTGGAAACGCTGCTGGGCTTGGCCTTGGGTGTCGAAATAGTTATATACTTCAGTTTTCTCATCCTTGAGAGTATGTGCTCGGAGGATTTGAAGACCTGAGAGATCGTTTTCATCAGCAGCACGTCGAAAGCGCAGGGCTACATCGTCTACAGCAGCGTTGGATTCGACAACATAGAGGATTTTCTGATCACGTTTTGGGTTAGAAACTGTTTCAAGGCCGTGATTGACTAGGAGTGTCGTCTTGCCGGTTCCGAAGGGGCCATGAATGAGTGTAAGCTCAGGAGTATTGGCTAGTGAGGCATGGGCCTTCTTCTGGGCTTCGTTGAAGTGAGCAGTAAGGTCTAACTTAGATGATCCTTTAAGACGAAGAAGATCAACGCGTTGAAGAGGAGACTGAGTCGGGTCGTGGCATAGAAGGGCTTGGCGAATGCGCGTCTTCTGGGGGGAACGGCTTTGCCAAAGCTCATTTGCGCAACGAACCTGGTCCTTGAAGCCTTGACGAGTGTACTCCATTTTGATGCGAACTTTAACTGAAGGGGCTTCTTCAATAAGGCGAGCCAAATCCTCTGTAGACTGAGCCACGCGGTAATTAACTGTAGGAAGTGCAAAATCGACAAAGGGACGGTTCTGTCGCGGGCCTTGAAAGTTAGGGTCTCGGCCGCGCTCGAGCATTATTGTCATGGATCCCGCCGGCGATACTTCTGTAGCATCCAGTACTGTGCCGAACCACTCATTAGCCTTAGCGTTCGGTAAGTGGCCCGGTCCAAATATATCAACGTCATCTTCATCTCCAAGCCCCCGTGTAGCTGATTCCTCCTCAGTCTTTTCGTTGTTTGTGTTCTTTTGGTCGTCTGCTGGTTCATTGGCAGTTCCTTGTCCGGCAAACTCGAGGAAAGTAACTCGAACACGGGCGCCAACTTCCGGTCGTACAAGTTCCTTGTTGGTGAAATTAGCGAACATGAAATAGGCACGAGCAGTTGACTGGAAAACATTGCCCGCTGGCTGATCCTCTGAATTAGCTGCTATAGGGCTTTCCATGAGCTTGACCGTAAATGAAGCGTCCTCCAATTCTTGGAGGATCGCTTCTTGAAACTCTTCTTCAAGAAGATTGCCGTAAATTTGGGGAATGAGGTATGCTGTCCTGTCTGCAAACACAGATTCCGCCCTTTGGACTCCAATGGCGGGACGCTCATTGGCGTCGACCAAATTACCCATCAGTAGAGTTTCAGCGCGAGGAGCATTTCGGATCCAGTCCTGAGCAGGATCATGAACGCGTTCCGCCACGATGCGAGCTTGGAAGATCGTCGCTAACAGGTTGACACGGTCCTCATGGCGCCAGACCAGGAAGCTAAAGTCCAGGTGCTCTCCTTCTGTTGTGGATCGGTAGCGGATTCTTTGCAGAAGTGATGGAACCCATGTATCGAGGTCCGCAGTGGCTAGTTTAGGGAGAGCACCACCCGAAACATACGCCTTGCGTGCGCGAACGATGACAGAGCCAAGCTCGTATCGTTCTCCTTGTGAATCAAAGAGAAGGGGCTGTGCAAGCTCAAAACCGGCAGGCAGTGCGTCATTAACATTTTCAAACTGGAACTGGTCGACCTCGCTCGCCGGGATGGTTATGAGCACTGTATGGTCCCGTAGAGCGGCAGGGTTGGCGTCAGCTGTCATAAGTCGGGGAAGATGGATGGATATGGTAAGGGACGCTCGCTGGTTGTCTGGAAGACGAAAGGCGATTGAAGACCATGGGCAGTTCTCAAAAGCGCGAAACCGTGCGGGAATACGGTTGCCAGAGAGCGTGATCAATGCTCGCCACTCCTTAATGACAATGGTCGAAAGAACTCCTGATGCATACTCGTTGAGAGGGTCCTCAGGACCGCGCTGATCATCGTCAAGATTAAGATCAGTCATGTTTATGATAGGCTGGGCTGGGATGTCGGCTGGTTCTGAAGAATCGATTTGAAAGGCCATAGTTACATTTGGGGCCTTAGGAGAGGAGGCTGCGGTTCCCATGGTTGTCTGATGATTATCGTCGAAAGGATGTAAGATCGAAAGAGAAGTGCACGTAGATGTAGATATGAAGGCGGCACTAGGACAAACGAAGGCAGTGAATATTGCTTCAGACTGGTACTTCAACACACTTCCTCCGTTAGCATTGCAACTTCCTGTGGCGTTACTTCTTGGGCCCCGCCTTCTAGAATTTTGCAAGTTAACTGGCGCCATTTCCTCTCCAAGTATACTCACCAGATGGAAATAGCCATCAGCCGGGCAAGCAACATCTTAATGCCGATGGCCTTTCTCGTCTCCCAGCGAGACCACGGTCAATAGATGCCTCTCCATCGCGAACAGACCAAGAGCTAGCCAGTATAACCAGAGCTCCGACCAGTGAATCTCAGCAAGGTCAATATACACAAGTACACTTCACAACCGAAGCCGGGCACACGCGGCTACCATCTACAAAACCGGACCAAACTCAGTTTTAACATACTTGGCCCCTTTGAAGATTCTCGAGGATAACGCTTTAAGTTGTAAGCTTCAACTCTCCCACTGGCTTACAGGAACCCATCCAGTCATCTCGGTCAAATATCTCGAACCTGCGCCAGTCGAAGGCCCTTATCATCGTTCCCAGCCTTTAAACCCTTGTCCTTGTACGCATGCACGTCTTTTAGCGGCTGAGGTGGCGGAGGAACATTTTCATCATTCACCACATCTTTGTAGGCGGACCCTAGGAGAGTTTTCGTGTCTGCGCGTTTGCGAACTTTCAACGCGGACGCCATCTTGGAAATAGACTGATAATGTTAGCACGGATATCAGGACAAATAGGTTTGAGAAACAAAATATAATAGAAGACGTGGCTCACTCGAGCGGGAGATTACATAATGAAGGTGTAAACGGAACGCGACTTCCATTCATTCGAGTGCGTCATCTCCTTGCTGCTCTACTTGTAGTTTCCTTGTGCTTCTGCAAGTGTTGTGTTGTCCGTTGTTTTCTTTTCTTTTTTTTTCCTTCTATCTTTTTTGATATTTTGATATTTTGATACTAGGGTAAATAGCTCGCTATCGCTTGCTTATAGGTATAGCCTTCCTGCTATATCCCCTATTGCTCCTTTTGCTGTTGGTATTGTCTCTTCCGTTATATATGTTCTTGATCTTCTGGGCTTTATTGGTGATTGATAGCAAGCATATAGCTTTATAATTTGTTGTCTAATAGTCCCTGACTTACAGCTCCTTTTTCTATAGTTATTATATTGCCTCTATTGTTTACTTAATCTTCTTATAGTGTTTACCTAGTATTATTTCTTGTTTTTCTATACCTGTTTAAGTTTTATATATCTTATAAGACGAAATAACTAAGGCCTACTTTATATTTGGATCTAACTTATTAGAGATATACTAAAGACAGGTTGGTACTATATTAAGTTTTAGGTATTCTTTTATAGCAGCAAGATTGATAGACGATAGAGCTATTGAATCTTCAAACATATGATCTAAGTAGGATATAACCGTCCTAAAATATGGCTAGTACGTGGTACTGGGTAAGTCACGTGGTAGTGACTGTTTTGTACGGGTGATTTTTCAGTATATATATGGGAAGGATGTTTGTAAAGTTGCCCTTTTTGGGTACAACTGGGAAGAGCTGGGTGTTTAATCCAGAAAGATTAGGGCCACACGAATGAGTAAAATGCTCGTAAAGCCCTCTTGCAGTTTATTTGGGCTTCTGCAAGTGTTGTACTGTCCCTGGTTTTTTCAATTCTTGGTTTAACCTTTTTTGTTTAAATTTTTAAATTTTGTATTTTAGTGATGCCGTCGTCGTCGGAGATGCTCGAAGTGGTGTACCAACTTGGGGTCATCAGTGAGCAAGGCTGAACGAGGTTCCCATGTTGTATCCTCGTAGCCAAGCCATTTCACTTTGTAACATATTTGGCGGGGGATGCTGCTGGTCTCCTGCTCTAGAAATCTTGTCGATGCCGTCCATTTGTAGTGCTCTTGGTGAAGGACCGCTTGCTTTACGCCGATTCCGTCATACGAAACCAGACCCGCAAGCTGTCACCGCTGTGGTTGCGGGGCCTAAAATTGTACAAGGATGCCTGTGCACATCTATTGAGCCTTGAAGAGGGTGAAAGTTTCGATGAAGGCGAAGAAAACCTTGAGTCTGCAAAAGATGTGTGGAGAGCAGTGATTCAAATGTACGGCAGAGCGATCGCATATACTGCTTGTTTGTCAATCGTAAGAACTGCATTCAAGCACGAAGTATATGAGACTAACTATGAGGGGTATTAAAACATTTTCTTTCCTGATTCCATTTCCAATGCCATGCTCCCTATTCATGCGTGGGTATTCCGCTTGTTTGCAAAGACGAAACATAAGAAAAGAAACTGCGAGAAGGGGATATCTACAACCAAAACAACCATCGGACAGACTGGACCACTCCCTTTCCCAGCCCCAGCACGATACGTACGAATACCACAAGAAACCAAGCAAACCACATCACACCCACCAAGGTCCACTCGACGAGCACCCAACCTCCCCGTCTTAACCACCTGAATCTCCTTCGGCGTCTGCGCATCATGTTATCCATCGTGTCTATAATTCGCTTGATTTGCAAAGACTGAAAGGTAAGGATGTTCCTCGAAACTTCGTCCGCTTCGTCTGCGGCTGTTCTCACTTTCGGTGTAAGATTATCCACAATACTAGAATGCAACTGATTGGCATGGTTGAGCAGACTCGAGACTGTAGTGTTGTAGAAGTTATCTGCGTTAGATTGCCACATACGCGAGGACAGTTGAACATCGTTTGCTATGATCCTCGCGGCGAGGATGTGTTGCTGAGAACTTGGTACTGTCATAGGTTTGTCCGCGGATAGTTTGGCGACGTCGGAGAATCGACTGTTTCTTGCATCCTGTAAATCAATCGTCTCTGCAGACTGTCGAGAAAGTTCCTTCGCTTTGATTCCTGAGGAGAACAGAAGAGCTCGTACGCGAGCAATCTCTTTCTTCGATACAGGGCCATGGCGACCTGGAAGCTCGCGATCAGAGATGCTCCATTGCCGTTTACCGTCAAGAGCTGGCCGTTTGTCATGGGTTGTCTCGAGAGCAGAAAGGCCAGTAACAGGCAAAGCAGTTCCAGGGTGTCCAGGCTGACCTAGGATAGCGTTGAGGCGTGCGTCTGCACTTTCAACACCACTGAGAGCACTGCCACGGCGAGACTCGAGATCCGATATCGTCGAATATCGACGCGCAGGTTCAAGATCAGGAGAAGAAGAAGGAGATGGATTTTGCACATCGATTCTGGGAGGAATCTCCAGAAAGTTGTGCCGTGCTGCATTTCGGCGTTCTTCGCGAGCTTGACGCTCTGACTTGAAATCTTTTGCCATATTCCCATTCTCAACTCCAGTCGAGCGACCACGAGGCTCATGGGATGATACGAAGACGGGTAACTTTTCGCTACGTAAAGGTGACTGTTTATCGGCCACCACGTCAGAGATGCCATCAGGAGGTTCCGCAGATGTGTCACGGGAATTTAATTCCGCTTTTGATCTCATGGCCCGGAGGATTTCAGAATCGGACTCGTCAGAAGAAAACCCAGGTGGAACACTTAGAGTGGGCACAGGTTCTTTTTTCCAGAGAAACTCGCTCACTTTGGCGACTGGTCCTCTGGTTCCTTTGAGAAAACCTATGATACCAGATGACTCTTCTCCGCCTTTGCCTCTACGAACATTCGATCTTCCCGTTGATTTGGACGAATCATCGGTCTTCCTGGTTGATATTTTCGCGACAGGGCTTGGCGACCGCTTCCTCTGATGTGACACGTCCGGCTTATCCACCACCGCATCATGAGAAGGAATCGAAGGTGCAGATGTGGGAGTCTCGATAGTATCTGTACGTCCCCGGCTATGAGTTCGCGCATGCTCATGGAAGGAATTAATTTTGGACCTAACTCTCGATAGATGATGTCTTGATGGTGATGCCAACTGCTGTGGTGGTGATAGATCCATAGCTATGCTTGGCACGAAAGCAGCAGCTTTGATGGCCTTTGTCTGTGGCGAATTTGGTGCAGTGCTGTCCAATTCCTCTAATGAAGTTCGGGGGTTGGCACTAGGAGCTTCAAGACTCGGACGACCAGGTGGACTCCGCATTATCGAAGTATGATTTTGAAGAGTATCAGCAGCCAGTGATGTAGATCTCGTGTGTGGCCTGGAACTATTCCTAGGCAAATTATCCTTTGGAATTGGAGGATTTTGTTCCGGGGAGTGATCTTGTATACTCCATTCCCGTCTAGCCGACTCCTTTTCCAGCATCTCCATCATTTGCTTCTCCAATATGTCCGTTGCAGGCTCAAGAGTCTCCGCAGTCTGACGGCGACTGCGCCGTCTGGGGTGACGGGCACCATCAGTATCAGAAGAATCCGTATCAGATAACAGCCGTGCTTTCAACAGTTGACGCTCGCGAACGGAGCCATTATGTTCATGATGCAAGCGAGTAACCTCGCGCAGTTTTTGTTTTGCTCTTGAGGTGGCCCTTTCACGATGCTTTGCGGAATCCGTTTTCGTATGACTGAATTCTGGCAGCTTCGTGTCAATGCGGAGATTAGGAGATCCAATTTTTGTTAGGTCGGTAGTTTTCTGATACTCCGGTTCCTCACCCTGATGTGAAACAGGTCTCTTCAGTTCCGATGCCCCTGCAAATATCTTCCGCCCAGAATTGTCTTCAATTATCTTCTTATTGTCATCTTGCTCTAGCCAGAAGACATCTGCAAGCAAATCCGCCGGATTTGTCACCCAGTCAATTCTTGGCCGTTTAATCTTTGGCGTGGCAGCTTGGCTTTTCGATTGTGGAGGCGTATGCGGCGAAGCAGCAGCATCAGCAGCTCTGGAGAACGATGGCATTGGAAGGATATCCGCCGTTCGATAGTCATCAGACACGGCTTTTGCGGCAACGTCATGAACCCAAGACGAAACTTTTGTCAGATCTCCAAACCCTTGAGCTTCGCCATCGATAGCCTTCCGTTCGCGGGCGCGAACCTTTCGATTTCTAATATACTGTAAAGGATTATATTCCCTTCCTAGTGGGCGTGGAATGTTAGCAGGGCTGTCCTGGGCTCGAGGGGACGTAAATCGAGAACCGAGTGGAGAATCGGAAGGCGCATATCTCTCTGGGCCATGTGGTTTGAGTGGAGGGACGTATTGAAGTAGTCGACGGTATTCAACCATCAGCCCGATGTAATTCTTCGCCTTCTCGGCGCGGGCTAGAGTAGACGGAGAAAAAGTATATTGATAGTCTTCAGGAAGTTGAGCATCGATCAAGTTCAATGGGATATGGGGCTTTTGGTTCGGCACGTTTCGATAAGAACCTGATAGAGATCTATCAGGTCTTTCGGCTTTCGGGGATGGGTTTCTTGATATGCGTCTTTGCTGGCGTAAGTGTTGTCGGAGGCTTCCTCCCGCAAAACTGTCCCTGAAACCTGTGCCAATGGGTGGGCTCGCTCCTGATATACTTCTCCTGGCCACTGCGCGTCTGCTTTCGCTCAGATTTAATGCCAGGTTAACAATCTGGGTCGAGTCAACATCAAGCCTTGTCGACTTGTGTTCCTGTGCATTCTCATTGTCGTTAACGACTGTTGCTTCTTTCGCACCACTCTCTGTCTCCGCAGTTGTCACAGTGGATGCTAAAGGGCTGCTACGAACACCCAGACCCAGACCAGTATTAGATCGTCTCTTAGTATGGCCCTTCTCAAGGATTCGCGTGGTCGTTTTCCCCTTCTCTTCCCTAGATGGTTGTCGTCGATGTAGAGGTTGTGAGGCATCCCCAGGATCCATAACGGGAGAGTCAAAGGCTGAGCTTGACAGTAAAAAGCCTCCACTGTTTCTATTTCTATGACTTCGATAACTCCCTCTGCCATTTGTGTGTGTGCTAACAACCTCCAAGCTGTCGTCCTTCTCAGGCATCTTGTCTACTACATCTCCAGTTGAAGATGCCACACTGCGTCTGCTTGCGGCAGTGCTGGATTCGCCAGTCTCATTGCTGCCGATGCTGTCCCGATTAGTCGAGCCAGGTGCTGTGTAGGAAGTCGTGCGGTGCTGCGAAGTAGAGCTACTCGAGGCATTCTGAGCTCGTGGAATGTCATGAGTGACATCAGGAGCAGGTGTCATTGTTCCAGCTCATACGAGCCCTTTGTTCGACGCACCATGCAGATTATCCTGTGCCCTGGAATACCCCAACTGAAACATATCGAGTTCGAGGCATGTCTAAGCATGGAAGAAAAGACGTTCAGGAACCACTTTCTCGGGCTTCTGGCACTTGATCATGACGCGAACATCGGGGTCACCCTCGGCCCAATTGATGACTAAGCAATGTCATGCTGATGGAAGGTACATCTGCTTTAAGGGTAAGAAAAGCGCTCATATCCACCTTTGAGTTGTCTAGTACTAAAATGGCAATCATCAACTTCGTATTTATATCTGCTTTATTTCTTTCCCTATCATCTCAGGCCTTTCCACCTCCCATTCATCTCTTAGCACGGCAAACAATACATCCGCCAACAATAGGCTCCAACCCAGGCTCCAGACCAAGGTGATAGCGTAAAAAAAATTGGCATTTCCGCTCCCAGCATAGATCCACAAGTGGTAGAATGCCGGGCCCAGTAATGTTGCATATAGGACAATCGAGGTTTCGATGAATGTATAGCTCATAAGCGGAAACACATGCTGGTACAAGGGTAGCATGCCTAGGAACAATGAAGTGTCTGATATCGAGGGATATGGCTTGAAAATCGCAAATATGCCGAGAAGCATTGTAAGGACGAACAAGGGCTGACGGCGTATTCGAATAGTTAGGCCGCCAACATAGGAGGAGAGGTGCAACCAGAAGACACCCAAAAAGAAGTTCCTGAAAGAGTCAAACATCTCTATGAAGAAATACCACCACAAGCCAACATTAGGCGTAAGGTCCGGCAACAGAAGCTGGACTCCGTATGTGGATGGCAGGAATTCCCAAGATCCGGTCATTAGAAAGGACATGTATAGCAAAGAGTATATAGAACCCCCAACAGCGGCCAAGTTGCCAATGACAAATGATATGACCGGTACGGCGCGGGTTTGTGGACGCCGGTCATAGCAAAGGAGAGCCAGAGGTGGAAGAAGTAACAGTGGGTACATAGAAAGGTAGCCAGCGAAGGATATTGCCAGCATCGAGGTAAAAGAGGCCCCCACCACGGCCTTTGAAATAGCGTATAGTATGGCACATGTTGTAAAGACGCTCGTCGGACGCCCAATGCAAGTCGCAAGAGTAAATGGGTTAAAGAGAAAACTGGTTTAAGTTAGCAATGGCCAGAAATGCAGAGCAATGAAACTGACGCAGCGGCCACCGCAAAGCTACTCCACTTCCTATCCTTCCTCGGTGACGTGAAGAGCTTCGAAGATCCCGCCTCCCCCGACTCCACAATTTGCATGAGCGCATTCGCGCTCAAGAGATCTACCACGGTGTATAATAGATATGTGAATATCGGATAAGTCGAGGAGTCGGGTAGAAGTGAGAAGAGAGTGAGCAGCAACGGAGCTTGGTGGTAAACGCCGCCATCATAGGGAGAGACATTGCGGTTATAAAGGAAGAGGCCCTCCTGTACTACTAAACGTTAGCGCGTGCCTATTCCATCATATGTTGCCCGACCTACATCTCTTAAAGCTGGTTACTGGCGTTGAGATCTCGACACGCGCAGTCATTAAATCGGGAAGACCTGGGAAGCCCGTGAAAAGGAGCAACCGGAGGGCGGCGGCGGCGCCAAATAAAGCAGCTTTCCTCCTGTCAATACTCATGATGGGCAGTGTGGTTTGAGCAAAAGAGTGGCGCTCAATTGGATCTGATCTCCACCATCCCGGTTCAATTTCTAAACTTCAGAAGTCGTGTCCTTCGGCGCCTTATCAAAACGTGCCGCTTTTAGCTAATTGGTGCGACCCATGCATGCCGCTTTAGCGCCTCAGTATCCCGTGCAAGGACTCTTTATACATGCATACAAGGCTCAATCTAAGTATGCCTAGACTGACATTGCCTCTTTAACACATAGGAGAAATGGACTTGCTAATTACCTCTAGATTCTTCAAGGTCTTCCAGGAGGCAATCCTTCCGCAGTAATAGCCTCCCACGGCTCATTCTCTATCGCATTCTGCGTCCAGAGAACATCCATGTGACCAACGTCATTTGCTGCCAGTAATTATTCATGTGAAGCGGCTTGGATGAGATATCATCATAGAAATCGAAGAGCGCTGCGAAAGTACGAAGAGAGCGATACTCTCATTTGTCGGCTGGATAGTCTCAAATTCAATATACGTTGTGTCACTAGTTGCGACTATGATGCAACGGATGACAATAGAGAACTTGTAGGTATGGTCAGTGCAATCCTAGTGTGCAGAATCGCTGCCAGCAGTTTTGAAGAGCGCTCGCCATTGGTATTAGATGGGACAGGAGGGTATAACTTAATCAATGATAATGGCGCGCGACCCTTGATGATATGTATATCTAACAATTGAGGATTAAAAAAATGGTTGCAGAGTGTTTTTAACTAGCATCTCAGGATAAGAATACATCAACAATGCTACTGGTCCCCAGAAACTGAGTGGTAGCTTTGGTTGACCAAGGCCTTCGTTCATATACTAGGTCCATCCATAAAAGAACAATATAAAATGGCAAGCCAGATAACATTAAATAATTAGGGACTCACACGCTTTGCTACGACGTCAGGCCAAGGTGTGCAGCATCAAAATTTCGAAGCTGTGAGCAGGTAGTGGCAACGGACTTCTGGTAGTTTGGCGCTAGCGGCCGCACTTTTGAAAAAGTTCCCAAACTTTTCTCTCCCGCAACCCCACGATGTTATCGTGCAACCTGGCATTGAATTCCTCGTCCAAAACACAATGGCACGGATTAAGAAGAAGGGCGTCTCTGGCCAGGCCAAGAATTTTATTACCAGGACCCAAGCCGTGCGTAAGCTACAGATCAGCCTCCCCGACTTTCGAAAGCTCTGCATCTGGAAAGGAATTTACCCACGAGAGCCGCGGAACAAGAAAAAAGCCTCCAAGTCCTCTACAGCATCTACGACATTCTACTACACTAAAGACATCCAATACCTCCTCCATGAACCACTTCTAAAGAAATTCCGTGAGCAGAAGGCTCTTGAGAAGAAGATTTCGAAAGCACTTGGAAGAGGAGATGCACACAATGCACAGAGACTGGAGCGCAATGCCTCGAGACCCGAGAAGACTGGCAGGACTAAATATACCCTTGACCATGTCATCAGAGAACGATATCCTACCTTCATCGATGCGCTGAGAGATCTAGACGACTGTCTCTCCATGCTCTTTCTCTTCGCCAATCTCCCATCTAGCCCGACAGTTCCTGCCAAGATGATTGCAAGATGCGAAAGGCTATGTCTCGAATTTGAGCACTACCTAATCGTCTCAAACAGTCTACGAAAGTCATTCCTCTCCATAAAGGGAATTTATTACCAGGCAACAATTCAAGGGGAGGATATTCTCTGGCTGGTACCATACAGGTTCAATCAAAGGGTCACTGGGGATGTGGATTTTAGGATTATGGGGACGTTTGTTGAGTTCTATCAGACTCTACTGGGATTCGTAAACTTCCGACTCTACACTTCGATAGGACTCGTTTACCCACCGAAATTTGATAAGAACAGAGATGATCAGGGCGCAGAGCTGGGTGCATTCTCACTAGAAGGCAATGGCATTGGACCAATTGAACAACCGAAGCAGATCACCGACGGAATTTCCAAGCCTGATCCCAAACTCCAGGCTGAGATTGACAAGCTCATGCTCCAGCTTAACGAACCCGAAAAGGAGCCAGCTACAAGTCAGACACTGGCAGACGAGGAGGACGAGCCAGAGCAGTCTACTGACACAATCGATAAATTTGAACCCGTAGCACCTGGTGGAGACATTCTTCCCCAACCTTCCTACTCTGCGATCGATCCCTCCACCCTCTTCTCGAACTTCACGTTCTTCCTCTCCCGTGAGACCCCTAGGCAACCAATTGAATTCATACTCCGGGCATTTGGGTGTAAGAGGATTGGCTGGGATGCCGTTCTAGGCGATGGAGCTTACACTAACAATGAACTGGATTCCTCTATTACACACCAGGTCGTTGATCGCCCACCGATGCAAGCCAGCCCTGAGGATGAACCGGAAGTTGAAGATAATCAGACCGCTCAGCGTCTTAGACAAGGGTCTCGTGTTCCTGGTAGAATATACGTCCAGCCGCAGTGGATATGGGATTCAGTCAATGATGAAGAGCTGAAGCGGCCAGATCTCTACGCACCTGGCGCTCAATTGCCTCCTCACCTCAGTCCTTTCGTGAAGAAGGTCAGAGGACAGTACGATCCAAGTGCACCGCTTAACGAACAAGAGCGAGATGGAGAGGAGTTGGAAATAGACAGCAATGAAGAATACGAGGAGGATATTTCAGTTGAGGAGCCTGCTACGGAGAAGCCCAAGCTTCTAACTGAAGTCGAGATGGATTCCACTGCAGAGGGTATGGACGTGGCTGGCTCTGAAGACGAATCCGACTCTTCTAATGAAGCAGAGGACACATTCGGAGGATTCTCAGATGCTGAGGAAGAGGAGGAAGAGGAAGATGATGAAGCCACTTCGTCTGCTAAGCAACGCCAGAGAGAGCTTGAAGCAGAACTGACTGGTGTTGTGCTGGAGGAGACTGCTGTGGACCCGAGAGACAGGGCCAAGGCTGACGCAAGGAGGAAAGCGGCAAAGAAAGCAAGGGAAGAGGATGAGGAATTAGAGAGAGCGAAGATGATGATGAGCAGAAAGAAACGGAAGATTCTGGAGAAAATGATATATAGCAATAAGCAGAAGGATGCTGAGGCGGAGAACCTGAGGGCAAAGAGACGGAAGTTAGAAAAGAGTGGAAAGGCCCCACCTAGGTCATGAGTTTCATCTCGATGATAATATTATGATAGCATAAGATAAACATATGGCGTTAGGGTTAGTTTTCACTGTGGAGTTCTGGCTTAAGTCGCGATTTCATGTCTTAGCTACTCTGTGTAAGGATGGCATCTCTCTCTCCATGACCTTGATGTTCCTAGATAGTCTAGGGAGAGAATGAAATGCGATTCTGTTCATAAAGGGATGAAATTTAAATAGCTAGGGAATGAGGACTTCAGTCAGTGACAAATACTAGAGTTGTGAAATCGAAAGTGGACTAGTCGCGTCGCTAAAATCAGTATAAAATTCACAGTCATGATCCTGGCCCTCATCGACGACGTATCATTCCGTACAGACATGAAGAACATTAAATGGACGAGGCAGCCAGCGCCTCGAGTGGGAGTTCTTACTCTAGCGGTGAAATCCCCGAGCGTCCTAACAGCTGGACTGGACCGCCCTCCACTTGGCAATCCCTGACGGCCCAAGAACGCGGACTTGAAGCGTCGCTTGTTGAACTGAGAAACAAAGATCTCGGCATTCACCTATATAACTCATTTTCTCTTAAAGCACGAGCTCGCAAGTATGGAGAGTCTAAGAGCCTGCAGTCGGGTGCGTTACCGTCAGGTGAGAATCAGGAAATCGATGTGCATAACGAAGCACCTCAGGGTGCTGAAGAGCCTGCAAGCAAGGAATGGGCACCATCAAGGGCATGGACGGCGTGGCCTCTACCTCCGGATCAAGTTCCCAGGCTAGATGAGCATATCGGTCCGGACGATGAAGATGAATTGTTCACTCTTAGAAGGAGCGAAAAGGAGCGGCCGAGCAGAGAATTGGAGGACGTGCTGGTTGGGACGGCGTTGAAATTTGCGAAGAAGAACTGGGAACGGAGAGAAATCGCCTCTGGTGGTGAAATTTTTGAAGAGGAGAATAGCGATGAAGAGCAAGTGCAAGTGGGAAATTTAAAGAGAGCGAAACGTGGCTGCGAATATCACGAGAAGACGACAGATCATAGCATTCCGGATGGTAGTCTTGAAAATGTGGTTAAAGAACCATCGCAATCTCCTCTAGAGAAACCAGTTCTCGAGTCTGTACTCTCAGCAGATGACGAACGCTCTAGAGATCTGCTTCGACCATCAATCCGTCACACCCTCTCCCAGCTTGACACCATTCTCATGGCCCTACATCACGTGCGTCAAACCTGCCATCGATACGCTACAGATTCTGAATCTAGCTCAGATAGTGAAGGCAGAGCACGTAGTGCAGTCTCTCAACCAGAAACGATCATTGAGAAGAGACCAGTAGGCAGGCCGCGAAAGTTTGAAAACTTGACTTCACGCCCCAGGCCTGTGGAAGATCATGTTTCGGAAGCATTTAATGCAGGTCTCGTACGGGCAAAGAAGACACATCGAGGTAGGCCTCGGAAACACTATGAACCTTTAGTGGGGGAGACGCAGGAAGAGTATCTGATTCGTGTTGCTCGGCTACAAAAGAAGTCTCTCCCTTCCTTTGTATCCTCCGGTGCCACATCTCAAGAACGGTCTTCGGAGCGATCTCCCATCAGAGGGAGAACAGGACCACGCAAGAGAGAGAAACTTGGTGCAAGAGATTGGAGTGAGGTACTGGGTTCAGCAGCTCTGGTTGGCCTTCCTCCGGACGTCGTCGCTAGAGCCACACAAAGATGTGCAAACTTGTTTGGAGAGGGCATGATTATGCGAAATCTGATTGAGACTCCAGCTGGCGCAGAAGTGAGTCATACTTTGACAGCCTATGTGCCTGAAGAGATACCGGATCTAAGTCGCGAGTCGCAGTCAAGCCCACAGGAGAGCGACGAAGATGATATGAATATAGACCTTGAGGTTAAGAAGCCAAAGAAATACCTGCCTGGCCAAGATACCTACAAATGCCCAATCGAAAAGTGCCAGAGACATGTTAAAGGCTTCACTGTCCGTTCTAGACTTCTACGGCATTTGAAGACTTTGCACAAAATGTCCGAAGATGAAGTAATTGATATCTTGGACGACAGCAAGGACATTCATGGAGGGGTCCATGTCGATGGATACCTGAAGCCTATCAAGAATATCCCTGGCGTGAGAGGGTCGGACAAACGCTCAAGAAGCCGAGGGAGGTGGACTGGGGAGAGCGTCGCAGCAGGACAAGAGTCTTCCATTGAAAAGATGGAAGGGGAAGATCGGAGTCTCTCTTCGGACTCTTAAGCGTCACTCTCTCTTTACTTCCATAATCTTCTCGTTATCCCTATTTTGGGCTAGTCATTTGCTCCAACTTCAGCATAGAGGAGATCAAGTCAAGTTCCAAGACACTTGCTAGCTCAACGCGAAAATCTATTTGCTACGACAACAGGAAAATGATATCAAACACTGTCGTGCGAGCCTCGCTCCTGGTATCTCGCTCTTCGCGGCGTTATAGTCCTGTCTGAATCATAATCTCCAAAGAAGACGAAGCCTTCATCACTATCGACATTATCGTCAGATGTAGAAGCAGACTGTCCCTTAGTAACCTCGGCTTCCTGCTTCTTCGTATGAGTGGCTCCCTGATTTCCCATATGAGAAGTTCCCTTTTTGCTGTTAGATTGGCCGGCCTGGCTCTTCCACTAGATACTACATCAGTCCATCGTTTCAGAGGCAATAAGATTGCACTTACAGCGCCCAATAATATGTCTAGTGGAGTCTGCAACTCACCCTTCCTCTGACTTAGTTGACCTCGCTTCTCCTCCGACAAGCTAATGGAGTTTGATTGTGCAGAAGTTGATGGGCGAGTGTGGGACTCTTTAGGGCCGGAGCATCCTCGCTTTGAAGTCGGCCGGGAGGCTTGAGGAATCAGTCTGGACCACCCAACACGACACTGTCTATTCGTCCCAACATTGCTCATCCATCGAAATTCCCAAGATTCCAGACCAGTATCAATTACTTGGTTGACTAAATCTTTTGCCATCTGGTGGGTTAACAGAGAGGCGAAACTTTTATTTCCCATGCGAGCCATCTCAGGGATTCCTATCATGGCATCCAGCTCATCGTCATCATCACCGGCGTCAAATCCTTCATATGGCTCGTCAGGGATATTAAGCTCAGAGTCGGACACCGATTCAAGCCAGTCAGGTGGGGGGTTTTCCTCATCATCTTCGGGTGAAGGTATGATTAAGTATGGACTTTCGGAACGTCTACACGGGTCTTCTCTAGCGTTGCCCTTTCCCTGATCTTCATTGTCTGGGGGAGTCGGGCGCGTGGAGAGTGGGAATCGAGTCCAAACTATACCTTGCCTGCCGCGGGGGTTGGCATAGTCGCAAACCATTGGAAACATATTGTCTCTTGCTGTACTTCTCGAGAAAAGATTCTGGTGATGTGAGTACGTCGTCGATTTGATGCAGAGAACGAAGATATGTCCTCATTTGAAATGCCAGCAGGCTAGGACCACTCTGGATTCTTATAGGAAGGAGCAGTGGCGTTCTCGCATACTGGCGCTAGAAACACACGATATGAGAATCATCTCATTAAGCGAGACAAACAGGCGTGTGAAGGCAGAAATCTGTCTTCACACATGAGTTCCTGTTCCTCCACATCCTAGGCAAACTTCGTGGGTTTATAACAATCAAAGCTGACTACATTTTGGGACATCATTTTATGATTCACTACATTGTTAAGTTTGCAGCTGCTACAGGAGTTATTGTTTGGAGTTGTACGACACTGCTCCTGTTCAAGGAAATTGAATTATCAGTCATTTTGAATATTCCAAGCTTTTTGCGAGAGCTGTCACGCCGAATGTGCCGCGCATAGTCATCAGAGCGAATTATAAGTTGTCATTTCGTCCACTCAGCGCGGCGCTGCCCCTTTAGGAACGAAGATTACTCTTACACAAGGTAATGTTCAAAATAATAACAACGTGATTATTCTGTATCTAGTATTACTGTCCTAGAGTCCTGTTTAATGAAGCCTTGCCTACTACTCGAATCCTTTCCCGTTATCTTCACCTAGCGGACAAAAATCATAAATCCTCGAATCAACTGTCTAAAAGCAGCCTGCTCACCATTCCAAGTGCACCTCCCAGCTGGAAATCGCTCAAACCTCATCTCCCGAACCCTGTCCCCAAAGCACGAACGGACCCGGTGTTCCAACGCCGTGAATTGGAATCCAAGGTCGACCTCAACGGGCACGAGAGGGATGTTGGGGTATGTGGTGCGCATCTGGCTAGTGAGCATGCGTATATGTCTTTCGTAAGTAGCGATTCCTTGGAGATGACGGAAGATCGGAGGAGTGTGATGCGGGTAGTCAGGTGCAATGGGCCGGCGGATGTAGATGAGCAAAAGGAGAAGATCTTCGGTTTGTTGTGGTCGTAGAGGCGGGCTTGGAGTATTGAGTGTGCTTGGAGAAGACCTACTGCTATCTGTCATTGTGGGATTGGATCCACTGAGATCTGGCGAAGTAGTGTTGGATCTATTATCATTGAGTATAATAGTAGGAGATGTTCCCGAGGCTTGCGAGTCTGGATGAGGGCCGGGGGCCTGGGATGACATGATGTATTTTGAAACGATCGGTTAGATAATGCGAAGGGAGGGAGTGAGGGATAAATAAGATCGACGATCCGAGATCGAAGGCCAATGATAGTAGGATGGAAGACTGCTTATTGGGACCTGAGTGCGTTGAGCTTCTTGGTTTGGCACAGGCTATTAAGTATTGGCTAGATTGCCATGCCCGCTGGAGGGATAGACAAGATAGTTTCTGAGTCAAATACAGCTAGAGGGAATGAAACGCAAACTAAGATTGGGCAAGACGGATAGACGTGATTCAAGACCTAGGATTGCACCACGTCCTAGCCAGTCAGAATTTCATATGGGGAAAACCACGTGGACCGCATGTTGAGTTGGCTGAACTGACATTCCACCCCCACGAGATGGCAAGAGGGTAGCTACTATAGCACCTTGGAAACAATGGACGCGATAGAAGCGAACTTGCCTAGCGCGGTGACATATACTATAGTGAAGGATACAATAGCACCATTTGCAGGGCTCAGGATAACGCTCAAGGTTGTAGTATGTGACATGAAGCTCATACACTGAGTAATACTATAATGATATTATAAGATACACGATAGCATTGCAAGATGCAATAGTATTTGTACTACTGAGAGAATTATGAACTAAGGACAGTAATCATCTTGAGATTCAACACGATTTGAACGACATTTACAGAAAATGTTGCTATAGTGCAGCACAATAATACCATAAGTTAGTTGATAAAAATCATGAAAAGAATCTATGCACAAAACCTCCCCTTAGTCTTTTGAAGACAAGGGATAAGATAAAACGTTGCTTGTTAATGAAACAAAGCCTAACTGGTCTCTAATCATCTTAGAGAGGCGAAGTAGTGTAGATCCATTACTGAAACAGCAGTTAGACCCTTTGTAAAACAGTGTGGGTTGAGTAGATAATAGAAAAATCTATAGCAATATAGGATTGTAAAGAAACCTCAAAATTCACAAACATTTCTAACAAAAGAAAGGAAGATCAAATCATAAAACATCCACAGGTTTAGTTTCTCACCTGTCGCAAATTCGCAACATCAAAATGGCCTTCAAATCTAGCCTAGAACATACCGTTTATATGTAACCCAAGTTATTTCAGTACAGGTCTATAACTCTAAGCTAGAAATTGTTTTAGCCTCTAGGAGAAGATAATACAAGAGACGATAACCTAAGCTTGACATGTCTAGCGCGCAGTTATAGGCCACAAGGTTGTTTGCCTCTCGTTTGAGTATTTTTTTCAAGCGGAAACCATGGCGAGGAACAGTAGAGCGTTGGTGTTCGTCTTGCTGCGGCTGTCTCTGCACAGCCAGTTGATATGGTAAGTGAAACCCCTGAATCGCTGGAGCCTCGCTGATGGATTGATGAGTCGCGGTGAAGAAAGGTTTGCAGGCGGTTAAAACCCGCAAAAATATGTCTGCGGAGAAGATTGCTGCCGCCGACAAAGCCGACGCCGCTGAGCTGCTGGAGCGCCAGGTGGTCGCGGCCGAGGCGCTGTAATATATCCTTTTCGGAGTGCGAGCTAGGTTGGATAGCGAAGAAAGTGTGGATAGAAAGAATGTGGGAACGAAAATGGAACGATAATAACAAGCAACCGCAAATAGACGCAAATACAACAAAAGTAAAGCAGCAACGAGAATTTGAGTTAAGCATATGCTAACAGTGGCTTGCCTTGACCACAACTGCAGACACTTTCTGGCCACAATCCCATACGTACTAGTTTCTGCATTCGGTATAAATGATTGTTAGCATGAGTGCTATTTCTGTACATGTTGTAAATGCGCTCAAGGCCTGTATTCATAGCAGAGTATGAATTCAGTAACATGCGAGTAGAAATGTTACTTATTTCCAGACTCGCCCTTTCTCGGTTTCATCCAAATTGAAAGTAGACAAGGCGTGTCTACTCGACAAAACAAGAAAATAACAAACAAACTAAGCTTCAGTGGTAAAATTCACAGGTCTCTGAACTATCAGAGTGCAAAATGTGGCCCCTCAGGTGGAAAGAGTGTCGCTTGCAGCAGATGAAGAGAAGCGAATTGCGTTTGCATTCAGTGACGCGCCAACGACTTTTGGATAGACGCATAGACGGAGATAGTTCGGAGACAGCCTATATAACACTCTGTACCTGCGCGAGCAAGCTGGCTCTCTTGAACCCCTTGCATGAAGTGCAGGTAGTGATAGGACATCGCGCTTTGTGTGTTTCTATAAGAAGAGTAAGACTTGGAATGCATAGATTTGATTCGCTTGAATTTGAAAAAGCGCACTCCATTTTTAGATACACATGGGCAGAGAAAGATAGACAGAGGAAGATGCAAAAAAGCCGAATAGACGGAATATACAGTGGGATAGGAACTTGAATACAAGAAAGAGTATCAAACACGGAGACGGACAGTTCTAACCACCTGACTCGATACCCCGCATTATTGATCGCCCGCTTGCCGGAGCATGTCGTCAGTGATCACAAGAGCTTTCCACTCTAGATTTCTCTCGGGGACCATCAGGGATTCGGAATTCGGGATTCTCGGGATAGTTGCGAAAATAGGTATACAAATTGACCTTTCACTAGTATGCAATAGATCGCTCTTCGTAGGATTTAGCAGCAGGGCATGAAGGGAGAAGTAGAAAGACCCACGAGGCCCCGGGATTAGAGGACGGCACTGTATGTACTATAAATGTCGTCCATCTAAATTCAGATAAGCGTATGGCTAGCTCAAGGTAAATTTGAATTTGGGAGAGGCGGACAGATGGGAAGAGTCCAGCCCCGCGGGAGGCGTTCCGAGCGTGCCGTGACTTCGGGAAGGGGCATTCGTAGTGCTGTGCCATGCGGGAAGAGGCGTACGTAGTATTGTGCCATGTGAGCCCTTAGTGCTCAGTGGCTGGAATGCGGGGGATTGGGGAAAGCTGCTCGTAGCCATTGTGCACGAGGTAGCGGCAGTAACGGGAAGGACAGTTCGGATTCCTTCTGCTAGGCACTGTACTTTAGTCACACTAGGATAGGTACCGTATGGTACCAATCTGGCGATACAATTACCCAGCGTGTAGACGATCGTCATTGTTCTAGCGATGGCTTAACCTCACCGCCAAATACGTCTCAGATAGTGGCTCCTTGGTATTTCCTCTCTCCCCTCGCCCGGGGACGGGTCGAATCGGAGAAATGGCTGGACCGATAGAGGCGTCGTCTAGGAGGTTCAAGACATGCTTATGATACATACAGAGCCAATAAATAAAACGACGATGAGACGGTGCTAGCATGAAGCGAGGGCGGGTTCCAATGGATCGAGCTGGGCCGGTCTGTGCTACATGCAGGATGCAAGTGACATGGTCTCTCCTACCTAGGTACGATATGTAAACAGTATCTCGGTACATCAGATTGAAGGGAGTAAAACACATGACAAATTGGGGCTTGTCGAGCTTCGAGCACAGGGACCTTTTGGGAGTTACATCGCTTGCTGTGAAATTCTGGGAGCGGTGTTTCTGGAGTACATCGAAAGTGTGTTAGGGAGCTGGCGATCGTGTCCGTACTACTCTAGGTGCCGTACATAGCGCTCTGCAGTATTGAATCATCGTTCGCAAGCTCTATTCGGCCAGCACTCCACCGAAGACACAAGTACCGGAATTAGCAGGAAATAGGAGAGGCTGGGAGAAAGAGCTCTAATCGGGAGTGTTGAAGTTGCATCGGTCGCGATTCTGGGACGAAATGACGAGAATAGACAATAGTCGAGGACCCTGAAAGAGGCCCACCAGCCTTACCTTACTTTACGTAGAGATGATCCTCGGTCACTACTTTTTTCTGCGTGCGTTGGGGTTGGAGGGAGATGCAAGCTCGGCAAGCATGGGACGGAGGTGAGAGGACCAGGGAGTGAGAACTCTGACTAAGAGTTGGTAAGATGCTGGTTGCTTCTCTATATGGTCCTTTGGACCGTGAGGGAGCTAGGGTCTTCCAGAAGCTCAAGCATCGTATGATACGTAAGTATTCCGGTCGAAGACAGACGAAAGAGTAGGTATCCCGCCACACCGTCTGGGCGCACATCTACCTGCGAGGCCTTTTCGAGTGGGTAGCATACTTCGTCCAAAAGCACATCCGCTCGGCCGGCAGGGAAGATGGCGCCCCCTGGCACAGAAGGAGATTGGTGGGTGCGGCCTTCTGCTGGTTCGGTCTTACGACGCGCAGCTGCTACTCATTTCCACTTTCTCACTGGCCACAGCCTCCCCCCGCAAGGGTAAGAGGCTGCCCGGCGCGGATTGCGCCAGCCCGTGTTGGCTTTTCTGCGTTGTCGATGGGGTACGTTGGTTCTCCACTACTTGCCGTTCGGGGTCGATGATGGCTTGCGGTCGTACGAGACGGTTCCTCTGGGCAGAGGGTAAGGCCAGGACCTAAGATCCGCCATTTTCCTCGTGACCGAGGGGAATGCTGATCGAGAACTGCTTCTCCGCATCTGAGAGGGGCGGGATATACATCATCGACAACCTGCCGAGGTGTGATAGTGACAGATGTGCGGTGGTAGGCGGAGATGGGAGGTACCTCAGGAGTGTTTCGTGTTACGCAGATATTCCAACAGTGTCGAGAAAAATATCTAAACTTAAGATTCAGCATATTATATTACAGTGCCCGTGCCCTGATGTTCCCATCCACTATTTCTGATACAGCCAGGGCTGCCCCATTGCCAATTTCGGACCTAGGTATTTATCCACTTTACCCGCAGGGAGCCTTAGGTGGTCGACCCGAAAACGCTCAATAAGACAGCACATGTTTCTGGAAAATCGATTGTTTCGGTGGAGAAGGAGTTGATGCTGTAGAAAGGTGACATCTGGGTAATTTTGTGTATATTCTCTTGCCGCAAAAGAGCTCCGCTGTAGTGCCCATCATTCCCCCTCCATCGAATACACCGCCGTGGATCCCTTCTCCATGGGGTCATGCTCGCCACTGAATGAACAGTGGAACTCTCACTGAGGTGACTAAGACCCCACCGAAGCTTCCAAGCTTCTTAGCATTAGCAACCGACCTCTGAGGGTCCGTCTCCTCCGCACTGTAGGGCCCACTAATCCCTACAACACAGTTCACCATTGCATGCGATGACCACGGCAGTAGCTCCACCATTCTCTGACCCCGGACGGCTATTCTACTGGGCCTTTTCCGTTGCACGCCTTCACCCCCATCCTGGAAGCTCGTCCATATATTCCCCCGGCCTACCCCAGCTCCGTGTCCCTTTTCTCTCTTCTGCCGTTGATTCCACTTGGACCCTCCTACTAATAACCTCCTGCTCGTCCTCCTCCTCCTCTCCCGTTGTGTCTCTCTTCCATCTTCAATCCCCCTATTGCTGCTGCTGCTGTGCTGCTGCCGCTTCCCCCGCATTTTACTTTGCTTCCTAGCTCCCTAGCTTCATTGCCAGTAAAAGGATAAGTCATCCGCCATGGCTACCGAGACCACCGACCATGCTCTTAAGACCGACGAGGCCGCCCCGGCCGCGACTACCGGCGTCAATGGGCAGGATGGCGCCGCCGTCTATCGCAACTACGGTGGCAACCCCCTCGCCCACCTCAACACTGGCGACTCTGCACGGTTCGCCGCCTTTGGAGGAGAGTTCCAACCTGGTCTGTACAGGCCCACCACCGACCGCAAGATTGCCAATCCGGCCCCTCTGGGATTGAGTGCCTTCGCCTTGACCACCTTCGTCTTGTCCCTCATCAACGTCCAGACCAAGAATGTGCTCGAACCCAACATCGTTGTCGCCCTTGCCTTTGGATATGGCGGTTTGGTGCAGTTGTTGGCCGGCATGTGGTATGTAGCTTCCGCAAAATTCTCCCTTACCTACAGTCCTTCAATCATATCTTGCTGCAATTCTCGTTCAACCCGTCTAACACTTCCTAGGGAAATGGCCATAGGAAACACCTTTGGTGCCACTGCTCTCTCCTCATACGGCGGCTTCTGGATCTCCTTCGCTATCGTCCTGACCCCGGGCGGCTTTCAAATTCAGGCGGCCTACGCGGGTACATCCGCTGGCGTTAATGACTTCACCAATGCCTTCGGTTTCTTCCTCGCTGGCTGGTTCATCTTCACCACTATCTTGGTGTTGTGTACCCTGCGCTCCACCCTTGCCTTCTTCCTGCTCTTCTTCTTCCTTGACATGGCCTTCCTCCTGCTTTCCATCGGTTATCTCCAGGCAACAGATGGCGCCCCCAAGGCGTCTGTTATCAAGGCCGGTGGCTACTTTGGTCTCTTCGCCGCTTTCATGGCCTGGTACAACGCGCTGGCTGGTATCGCCGATGACAGGTATGCTCAATTGTCCTCTTCCGTTTACTGTGGGTGGATGTGCTGACAAATTCATAGCAACTCCTTCTTCATCATTCCCGTCCTACACTTCCCGTGGTCCTCGAAGGCCCGCGAGGCCAGGGCCAAGACCGAGCGTGAGACCGTCTAAACTGTCCCTCGCCCATTCTTGCTCTGCCCGCAACGTACAAAATCAAAAAATGAGAAGAGAAAAAGCTGTTATTCTGTACTGGCCCTAATCGATCGATATACCAGGAGTTGAATGAAATGCCTTGGAACGCGCTGACGGGAAATGTTACTGTGATCGGAAATGTGATGGATGGATGGCGATGATATTTGGTTCTTGTGCTGGCCGACCTGGGTGTACTACGTAGGCGCGGTTCTCTCTTTAATATAGTGATACCTTGAGACAGACGATATACAATCCTATAATGTGGAGGTCGCTTGATGCGGAGCTCTTTCCCAGTATCCATCCTGGTTGTGATGAAGAGTGCTGAAATGGACTCGTAGCCAAATGTCTTTCTATTTTTATTTTCTCTTCATGCCTCCACCCTCTTTGCCCAGCTTGTTCTCAACTTTCCGCACAGACAGGTGTGTTCTCTTCTCCGTTTAGGTAGGCTACTCTCCCTCTGCTTCTTACTTTTTGCATAATCTCTTCCCACCATCATTTTGGTGTCTTCCCATTCCCTGTGCCTGATCCTGCTCCTCAAATGTGTGTACCCGCTCTCCATTAATTAGCCACTCCTATTTGGCGTGGCGCGCTATGGCACGTAGTCACGTGTCACCGCCCCCGCCCCCCCCCAGGGGGGCTTTTTACCTTGAACCCTTTTCTGCCCATCCCCTTCAATCTACTTTGTCTCTTATTCTCATGTAAAACTAGTAAATAAATTTAGAAGGTCTCGCCGTGTTGTACTTGTAGGTTTATGTTTTAGCGGGTATAAAAAGGTTAAAAACCCCCAACCCAAGGGATATCAAATACTCCAGCATTCGATCGGTATGATTCCACCACTAGCGGCAATGACTATAGCGAGATTAGATCATAGAGAAAAGTATATATGCGGAGAATATGGGATTGTATTATGTATCTTTCAAACCGGGAGGACTAAGACCATAGAATGCATCGCTTTCCAACTGAGCGAGGAAGGCAGCACACTTTCGTATGATTCGATAGTAGCTGTTGACCTGATACTTGTAAATACAGGCTATTTCCTCCGATTCCCAGACTTGCAGAGCCGGGAGAAAACATTTCGAGAGCATCTCTTCTCGAGGGTGCAGCTGTACTTCGCTGAACTTTGTAGTCCTGTTGGGCATACACTGTGAGACGTTCAAAAGGTGGTAAAGTTCAAACACATAGAGACCCCCAATGAAACTTGCTGCAAGAGCAAGGTCCGTTGATATCCTCTCTCGGAAGTGGGTTCATGGAAACCATCTCAGACTAATGGTTATGGGCTACTTGCTAGACTATTTAGTAACGACGGAAGATCGAGACGAGTGTATCAAGTTTCATAGACTCGTATCAATCGTTCGCCTGAGGGCGAGTCGAGTATTGTTCGAGAAAGTTGGATATAAAATCCGACTTGAGATCCAAAAACTCATTGGCAGTCTCGTCATCATAATGCTTCGGAAGGATGAATGCACCAGCCCTTTCGACTGAATATGCGACGAAGAGACTTCTGAGGAGGAGGCCATTGAGGATAATGTAGGAGAGAACTTGCTAGCACCCCTCAAGGCAGGCTTCATGAAATATACAGCCATGAAAAAGGGAGCGTTAAGCCCACGCTGTCTGTATTTTGAAAATAAGCAATTGAATCTCTGGAGGTAGGCCTTCAAAAGTTAGTGGACCCGTAGCAGACCACTCTTAAGGCGGCGAAGAGCAGTTTGATCGGAGAGATGGCTTTAGAAGTACTGTAACAATTTTATATAGATTTAGATACCGCGAAGCGTCTCACAGAAGTAATTCTCTTTGCGAATGCCCTGGGTCCTCGGATCTTGCTAGTATTTGTAGCCTTTGGGTAAATGATGCTGTAGAGATTGCTGTTGAGGTTTGTGGAAGTGCTGTGTAAGTGATGTTGAAGTCATGTTGGATAGGCAGTGCAAATTTGATAATCAGTCTACTATGTTTAAAGTAAATTGCGATCCATCATTATACTTTTACTAGATTAACTTCATTAGCCTATATTTTTTTTAAATAGGAATACAATGCCTTTAATTGGCAGTCTTCTTCTCAAGCTCCACCAACTGTCTTGCCAAATCAACAAAAGTCTCCTCCCTACTCCTGAACTTCAACCCCAGCACTCTCTGAGCCATCTCACTGCTGCAGAAGTATGCATTCTTCGGCAGCAAATTTCCACCTGGAACACCCTTCGGTGTCTTCGTCAGCAACTCAGGAACTTTCTCCCGAATTGCATCGCTGATGTTCTGACTCGAAGCCCGCCCACCACAGATGATCATGCGCTTGTTAGACGCTTCCGGGACTGTGAGAGCGAGCCAGTGCGCATCCGCTAGATCTCTCACATCAACATACGATGGCATACCATTCAGAGGAAGCTCATCATCCGCCTTAGCATCAACAAAGAGGCTATATATCCTCGATGTGCTCTCATTCAGATCCTTCACGCTGGACACGGAATGTCTCAGCGGTCCGTACACCATTGGCGGATTCAGCACGACCAGATCGAAATTCGGTTTCTCAGTCTCCACAAACTCCCACGCTGCCTGCTCAGCGAATTTCTTGCTCGCGCAGTACGCTACATTCACGGTTCCCGCCATCGCCGTTTCCCAGGAATCAGGATTCCAGTCGTCTTCGGTGTACGTCTTTGGCTCTGCTGTCGCGGGCTTGTTTGCCTCGCCAGTGAAATCAACGACCGCGGCGCAACTGCCTGTGATGACGAGTCTCGTGACGCCAGGAGCGTGGGCCTTCACGGCCTTGAGTATCTCTTTCGTTCCATTCAATGCCGGGATGAGAAATTCGCTATTGTCATTCACTACGCGATACAGGAAGGGTGAGGCGGCGTGGATGACAGTATCAAACGGAGGGTTTGACAAAACCGCCTTCTCATAGGCGCCTGGAGCGGTGATGTCTGGGACCAGGGCGAAGTCTAGCTGGGAGTCGGTGTAATTGGGGAAATCTGCGCGCATCTGCTCGACCTTGGCTTGGGAGCGCACGACGCTGCGCACGGAGAGGCCTTTCGAGAGGAGGACGGAGAGGATGTGGCTGCCTATGTAGCCATTGGCGCCAGTGAGGAGAACACGTTGGACCATTGTTGCCGTGATGTTGCTTCTGTTTAGTCAGGGAATATGAGTTTGGGGTTTTGACGTGAGGTTGATGAGATTGAACTGAGATCGGAGGTCCTTTGATTTGATGGATGGAGAACAGAACACCAGTATTGAACGAAAGGGATGGAGGCTTATATATCTGTCTCCCGAGGGACTTGTTGATTTATGAGATTTCACCATCTGTCCCCTATCGCCGTTTCAGCTCAGATTCGGCTCTAGTGACGGCATCTCCTGCTGGAACTTTCGTTACTCAGCATCCTACTTGGCCAGGGTAAAGAGCAAGACGGAAGACACCAATGGGCTGAGGGCAGTGTTCTTCCCCTGCCGTCTTCCGGTCGGACTGGGAGGAAAAGTGGCTGAACATGTTAACGCCGACAGTCTTCGGCTTTGTCAGGCGACTGCAGTAAAATTGTTGTGCTTGATATGCACCGATGATGACGACGGGCGGAATTATCGCCGATGAATGCGGACACCATTATTCAGGCAGGTGGCTGATGGAACTGGGTATCTAGGGACGTCCAGGGTTGATATAAGGCCGTCGGATGTGCTTTCCGGATTGTAATTTAATTCCATCGCTTTCGATGTGCTAAGAAGTTCGATGAGTATATCATGTATTTTTCCAATCTCATGCGTCTAATAATGCGCCTAATAATGCGCCAAGGGGCAGAGCATCACTGTACATATGGTACAGGGACAGCCATATAACCATGGTTCACCATCCAGCCAAGATCTATAACTTTTGTACCCGTCCCAACAAAATCAATCTCCTCCCATAGGGTATACAGTTCATACTTCAATCCGGAACTCTGCGACCGCTATACTGAACGCCCCGCTTCCGCTCCCACCCAGTCTTGAATTTCTTGGGCTTGAATCGGGGAAAGATATGCGCTTCAGTGTTAAATACAATGTCAGTTAGTCGGAGATAGTCTGTTGGCGAGAATAGCAAATACAGATACTTCAAAGTCTCGGCCTATTTCGAAACTTGTGTAAGTATTTTGTATTAGGCGATGAAAAGGTGTCTTTCAGGAAGATACTTACCAGCCAGAAGCTTTCCATGCTATCTCGACGAGGAGAGGGAATATAGTTTACGTTGTTCAGAGATGAATGGCCTTCACCGTCATCAAGGGTTGTATGTTTCTGAAATGCGGTGAAGATCTTCCAGCCCCATTCCCGGTATATGGGGTTTTCAGTGATTCGCCACATCATAAACAAGCTTTCCACAGTCTCTGGGCGCTGAAGATTATGCGCATCTAGTGGTTTAACAATGTAGTCCTTCTTCCAGCTGGACTTAGAGTTTCCGCTTACAGGCAGAGGTGCCGATCCTGGGAACGGCGCGAGGAAATCAGGGTGTGCCTCGAACCAGGCAATTTCTGGTGCCAGACCGGTCTTGGTGACGAGATACATGCCCCAGCATGTCTTCATGAGTTCCCTCGCGAGATTCATCTGCTGATCTTGTGATCGGCTCCACCCAGGCGCGCGTCTAGCCTCCGCCTCAGTAAGACCGCCTGTGGCGCCCAAGGCGATCGTTCCTGGTAAGAAGCAGACAAGGTGGTCCATCTTGGGAGACAGGGCATGGCCAATTCCTTGCGGCAGCTCGGCAACAAATTGCAACTTGGAGTACTTTGTCGACGTAATCAAGTGCTTCTGGATACCGTCAAGGGCCTCAGCCCACATCTCTTGGTAGATGGGTTCTTCACATGCAGTTTGCAAGTATTGCTTGATAAGATATTCTGAGGGATGTCAGGATAAGGGCAGATATGTGATTGACACAGCAGACATACCATAATATGAGTCGCCACGGCTTCCGAGACGGATCTCTTGAGACGTGAACTTGCCCGTCTCGGCATCCACGTAGATTGGAAGAAGGCCATCTTCCATTCCATTCTCGTCAAGGACCTGCATCACCTTCTCCGCCTTGCGCCAGTATACTTCTTTGCCAGTGAGATGCGCAAGGTACTTCATTTCTAACTGTAGTGTGCTAACTTCAGCTGTCGACGATGCTCCACCATCTGTATGAGATGGGATACCTTCCTTGGTCCGCAGGTTGACGCTGGCATACGGAATGCCAGACTGGGACTCATACGCCCCTAGAAGTCGATCAGCTAGATCAATCGCCTTGGACAAGTAGATGTAGTCTCGTCGGGACGAGACGTCAGGCAGCTGAGATGCGAGGTAATGGGCTGAGAGAAGCCCACCGAGCATGCGGATGGTGGTCTCGAACGTGTTGACGTCCTGATCCTGCTCGTAAGACAGCTTTCTCGATACCCATTTACGCGATTCAGAGAGTTGCGAGGTCAGGTTCATGATCATCAATGTGTCCAGGCTGTCCACAATGATCCATCCTAGACCATCGGGGCTCATTTGGGAGCCATTCTTAGACAAGGGGTGGAACTGATCATGACCTAATTACCGTTTAGTATGAATTCAGATTACACTAGGAATTAAATACTGCACTGTCAGGCAGAATAAATCGTCAGCGACTGACCCCATGCATATTTTGAGTACGCATCCCAACTGGAGATAAAGGCTTCCTTCACATCCTGTCTGCGTGAGTCCCAATCGGCCGCAGTGGATGGGTAGCCTCCAAAATTGGTCTCAGAAGGGTAGTCCGTCCAATACAGTGCTATACTAAAAGCAACGGCTACGAGACTCGTAACAGCTACTGTGGTCCAAGGAAATGAGGAAGACGGTATACTTCGTTCGAGTTGCTGGGCGTGTTCTTGGTGCTGGTTTGAGATAGGCATATTATTGCCGCAGGTTGGGGAATGAGGGGAGCTCGAGATAACGAAGCGCGCATCTCAGACTCACCGGACTGCTCACCTGTCTGTTCACTCTGGCCTTATATAAGTAGAGGAAGCGTCGAAGGTTTGAACAGGGTGAGGCTGCGGCTGAGCAAAGCCACGCGACTATTACGCGATGACATAACCAGCCCCTGAATCGCTACTTTACTGGCTTCACTTAACCGCCCAACCCAGTTCTCCTCCTCGGGTTCTAAGGTGCTCGATTTGTACGGATGCCGAGGAATACTACAGACAATGGTATCTTCATCAACGGTCACACCTCCAGCAACTGGCCAACGACATTCTTGATGGAAATCTTGGCGGCTGATGCACCGAGATACGGTTCATGTGCAAACGCATAGGCTCCTATCAGTACTCCTATGTTTTGTATTTTTCGCCGTATGAGCTTGAAGACAGGCAACGAGGTCATTTCTGGGATTATTCTTAGGGGCACTCGTTTTATGGGAGTTCTATTTGCAAATACTGTATCTAAATTACCTCGGATTCGATCTTGAACTTGCCACATGTTTTATGAACTATTAACTTGTAATGGGACAAAGAATTTATACTAACATATATTTGGGACTCCTGGCACCGTTTAGACATAGCCTTGTTAAGAATAAATTGATGCGACAAGGCAGGCCTAAGATTAAACAAGGTTTGGATATAATGAGAAAGTGACACACGAGAAGGAGAGTAAGCAATTTTGGGGACAGAAGGGTATATGGCAAATAGACATCTATTGTCATTAAGAAAGATAAGATGTTGAACTGTAATTTATGCTTCGCGTTGGGCTTTGGTGTTTATCAAAGAATATTTCATAATGTGTAACACGATATAATTTTCGGGGCACGCTGCACATTCAATGCGAAGGGATGTAATAATATGTGAGCTGTGGTTTATTCATAGATACCGCTGGTTTAGTTGTAACAGAGTAGAGAGCCGGGTATCTATGAAAAGAGATGCTCCGCTGAACAGCACTTGTCGGCCATAATCCGCTACTTTCCTTTCACTATCAATCCATCTGAAGGTCGAACGCGCTGAGCCCACTCGCTGGTCTATATTAGTATTGCATTTAACCAACATAGTAAGGGTAACTTACGTCCAGCTTCCATCATACAGCCTTCTGCCCTCCTCAGGATACCCCGCCTCGGTGAGCGCGGCATCAATAACTGCAGCAGTAACACCAGTTCCGCAGGTACTGATAATTGGTTTCTTCGGATCCACTCCCTTCTTTGCAAAGATCTCCTTGAGCTTGTCGGCGGGTAAAAAGGTTTTATTTGTGGGATCCAGCAGATCAGAGAATGCAACATTGATGCTACCGGGCATGTGCCCACTCTCAAGACCAGGTCTCGGTTCAGGATCAGAGCCACTCCAGCGACCCTTGGATCTAGCATCCAGGATCTGCACACCCTCAGCGCCCTCCTTGTTCAAATCTTTAACTGTCTCCTTGACTCCTTCAAACTCAATCACCTTGCTGTCGTTGGAGTCTGGGATCGGATAGACGCAGGTGTCGACGTTGTAGAACTCTCCACTTTCCGTGGGGTAACCCTCCTCAACCCACAGCTTGAAGTTGTTTAGGATATGTACACTATCGTGGCCGAACACCTTGAGGGTCCAAGCTACGCGCGGCGCAGAGAAGATGCCCAGCTCGTGCGAGTCGTAGACCACCACTGTATCATCTCGTCGAATGCCCAGTCCACTCATGGCTTTGGCGAAGTCTGTAGAGGTCGGGAGCATGTGTGGGTAAGGAGAATGTCTATCAATCACCTTATCCAGATCGAAGAACCGCGAATTAGGAATCCGCTTCTCGCGGAAGGTTTGGAGACCATTGAGAGGCGAGGTCGGAAGAAACCAAGACGCACAGACGGCGACGGTCCTTGGAGCAGTGGAGATCTTGGAGGGAGGAGACTTATGGAGAGCTTCAGCCAGTTCCTTGGGTGTGACGAGGTAGGAGGAGAGGGTGCGACGAGAGATCGACTTGAATTGGGAGCTGGAGAAGGTGGTTGGTCGGCGGAGGGCGTGGGCAGAGCGGGAGAAGACGGAGACAGTCGCCATGGCGTGCGACAGGATCTCTTATGGGACAGACATGAAGAGTGTGACAATTAAAGGATTCAGAAGGTCGTGATGCTGTTTTTGGGAGGACTTGCTGTATTATGGGCGAATGCTGGTGGTGGTCTATATCTGCCGAGGTGAAAGGTGAAGCTTGTGAGGGTCGAGATGTTCCGTTGATAAGCTCTGGTCTAGCGTGATAGTGACGATCGCTTAACCCTCCAAGGCAAGTAAATAAATGACCATTTCAACTCCCAACTTCCTTCACACCTTGTGATCTTCACAGAACCTTCTCAGCAACGAGATATTCGGGGGTTGCTCCAGTCCCAGCTGTCTAGCAGAAGCTGCTATCATGAAGGTTAAAATTCGAAAGTGGAGTGCGGTAGCGACCTGGAGATGGGACATCCCCGATGACGACGTGTGTGGCATCTGCCAGATTGATTTCGATGGGACATGCCCTACATGCAAATACCCCGGAGATGATTGCAGTTTGTGTACGTATTATGATATTCCCGGTGCTTATTCTTCTTATCTGATTGAAATCTGCCACAGTATCTGGAAAATGTGGCCACAATTTCCACATGGTATGTAGAGAACGTGGGGCCGCGAGGAATAAAGCTCATTGTTGGCATAGCATTGCATCGTAGAGTGGATCAAGCAAGATTCTTCTAAGGGACAATGCCCGATGTGCAGGCAGAGTATGGTTTTTCTTTTCTTTCTCGAAAACTGGGTTTGGGTTCCATTTAAGCTAACTCGGCCAGAATTCGAATGGAAGGACAATGGGCCAACACCGCAAACGACAACTACCCAAACTTGAGATGAGCGAGTGGCACGATCGAGAAATTTGAACTAGGAGTCGCGAAATTATGAGAAGGACCACAATGATACCGGGCTAATTGCATAAACTTGCACTACGAGAACACGGGAAGCTTAGTGGCATACATGAGGCGTTGGAGTTGACGATACCCCTTATTTCAGGATGAATAACATGGACTTGGCGTGTGCTTTAATTGAAATATTGCTCCTCGTCACTCTGTAGAAGGGCCACCAAGCTTCAACTTCCATCCTATATCTGCGCTCTATGCTACCCAAGACCTAAGCAGCAGACTCCAAAGGGTGCGCAATGCTATGATTCCGTATCACCTTCAAATTGTTGGTTTCTAGCCCTACAAGACAGCATAATGGAGAGAGTGCAGGTAGACAGCTGCTGGGCTATGTTCGCGTTGGTGAAGATACGGAGGGATAAGCACAAGATGAGGGTCTTCTGTGCCAAGCGATAGATGCGTCCTCATGAAGCCGATCAATCAAGTTGGGGCACTTGAACAAGTGTGAAGACTGATAGGAGCGACGAGGATAAAGCCATGGTGAGAGCGAGCTGCACCTGCTGGTCAGCTCCACAGTTGAGCGGCATTTACGTACTTGGGGCGGGGCAAAGCTTAACCATGTCCAAGGTAACTCTTTAGTACATTTGGACGAGAAGTCTAGTAGGCGTTAATTGGCATAACAACTTCATAGCTTCTTTGAGCATACAAAATGCTACTGCGATTCGACGTCACTCTGCTTCTTTCCTATTGCAATATTCTGTCTGCCTAGTGTTACGCAAACACTGCCTCTTCGTTTGTCTAAGAACATTTTGACAATGGCCAACGCGCATCCAAGATTCTATTCAACTGTACCCCGGCAGAGGTATACAATGGGGTAGGGTCATCTCAAATTACACAAACCAAAATGAGGACAAAGGGGTCGGTGCATCGCTTGCCTCAAGGATCGCTCCCAGACAATCTTATGTCTGAGAGCTGGCTGAGATTGTTATTGGGCTGTGCCTTCACTATTAATATTTGAAGCACTGTTGTTGCCTTTCCCCTGGATCCAAAACAAGCTTCCCAAGGTCTCGCTTGCCAAGCAACCTGTCGGATGCATAAACTAGTTCCTAGTCTATCTCACACACGGCAGAGCAGGACCCTTCATATTCAGACCGCCAAGCTAGAGAATTAAACGCGTGGCAGTGATCCATGGGCCGTTCGCATCTGCTACTCTACTAAATCCTTTTTCTACCAGGGTGGCTGAATGCTAGGGCTGGAAAGATTTGCTGACACTGTTTCGGTCGAGGCTGTGCTCAGGGGTCTCGCTTGTTCGCTCTCGCTTTCGTTCTTCATCCGGAAAGCTTAGCGTGCAGCCAACCATAACCTTGCTGGCTTTGCCTCGAATCCTTACTCCAAACCGTCCGCTCTCAATTCAGCCACAGAGAGCGCCGTGCATTGTCCAGTCATAGGGCTGCTGAGAACAGTCCATGTCCTTCACGACTTTGGAGAGCTTTTCTGTGCCGCCAGCGAGTTAAAATTAGGCTTGGACGATCCTAGGTCCTGAGTGTTGCATGATGGAGATATATAGACATGTTGTCCTTGGCAAAGAGTTCGCTTTGCTTCATTCTCCTCTGTGCTATATTTCCTCTCCATACCTTCCCTTCGATCTCATTACCATATCTTGTCTTAATACCTCTATCCTCCTCCCTTTAGAAACACCCACTCGCCATGGACTCTACTGCCATTGTTCCCTCTGGAACCAAGGCCCTTGCCATTGCTACCCTCATCATCGACATCATTCTCATTCAACCCACGTTTTTGATTCTCTGGAAACATGGCAAGCGTGGTATCCTCGGCTGGTTTTACCTTCAAGCTCTCTGCGCCGTCCGGATCATTGCCAATGCTCTTCAAGTCCACGACATAGCAAAACATCAGCCGGGCGGTACTGCGGTACTGATCTTGAGCAGCGTCGGCCTCTCACCTCTTATTCTAGCTGCCACTGGTATTCTCCACGAAGCGTAAGTGTCTGCCGCTTGACTTCATTTTGCTCTCCCTTAATATATTGCAGTCGACGCATCCGCAACCCTGAACTGAACGACAAGCTGCAATGGGCCATCGTCTTTCAATTCCACATGTTCGTCAGCGCCGCCCTCGGCTTGGTCATCTACGGCGTCGTAAAATTGACCGGGGGCCATGTGACTTCGACTTCCTCTGCGTTGATGAAAGTGGGCGGTGCTGGTCTCGTCGTTTGCTACGTCTTTCTCCTGGGATGGGCGTTCGTCTCGTGGAGGCTTCGTCGCCAAAGTCAAACTCCCGCTTATGAGATGGGCACAACGGTTTGTTCGCCTTGATTTATTTAGCAAGAACAATAACTAATATCAGACAAAGTTATTATATGGCGTTCTCGCCGTCATGCCATTTATCGCAATCCGCCTGGGTTATGGTGTCGCCACTCTCATTCTAGAGCTCGAGCATCCCACATCTTCTTTCTTGACCTCCTTGGCTGTGAAGGTTGTCCTTGGTCTCGTACCGGAAGTCATCGTGCAAACGATTCTCATCGCTGCTGGTCTTCTCACCTTGAATGCCAACAAGATATTCTCACAGACTAAAGGCCAGCTTTAAAAGAGCGAGAGTACGGTGTCTTGGAATGGTGTTCGGGTTTTTGTGCTTCTCAGTGCGATACTAGGCAGGAATGGCAAGGCAATGCATAGAGCGTTCGGTGTTTTATTTGTCTAAGGAGAAATTTATACCACTGAAGTATGGAATGCAATCGTTAATTGTATTATCAAATCTCATGACTCCCTAAATTTTGCGAGAAATAAGACGGAATTTTATTTTAAATCGAAAAAAAAAACTGGGAGAAGTAGTAGTGACAGTCTATTAAGCTCTTAATTATATCAACGATGAATCTATACGAGTATCTATCATCCGCTCGCTAGTAATGGACAACAAAAGTTCATGGCTCCAAGGTACTAAGACCCAAGCCAACTCTGTCTGACTCCGCACGGCTCATACTCCGCCTCCTCTTAACCATCCAATCCTCCTCTTCTAATTCGCCATACTCGACCTCGGGGAGCCTCACGGCCCGGTCGAGCGCCACCGGTAGACCCCTGTGCCGGCCCCTGAGCATGACGGCACACATAATCAATTTCGAGGCTACGTGGAAGCCGCCGCTGAAGGAGTACGCTTCATTGGGTAGGCCTGGTGATATACCGACGCAGCCATAGGCCGATACGATTTCGAAGGTGATGTTAAAAACGGAATACGTCACGGGGTCACGGTCGAAGTTTCCTACTTCAATGCAGGAGATAAGGAGGATGGCGATGACGAGCCACCAGAGATCGTGAGCTAGCTGGCCACGGATCTGCTGGCGCACAAATATGTTTGCGTTTTGTGAGCCACCGGGGAACGGGCCGCTGATACCTTTTGTGAATGTCCGTTTGAGTTGAGAGGCGAGGGTTCCTAGTCTTGGGCCATCCGTGTCCCGCGGTACGTCGTCTGCGTAGATCCCGAGAGAACGTTCTTCATACACGTTGGAAGTTCGCATAGTGATAACGACGGGGTATACAGATATGTACATCATAATGACGTATAGGACTTGTAAGCCGATGCGCAGGCTGGTGATCGAGATGACATAAAAGCCGCCGGAGCGGACAGCAAGGGCTTGGAAGAGACCGTCTAGTACGCGGTAGGGGGTGGGTACGGCTGTTGTTGCTTGATTTCCGATGTTAAGGAGCTCGAATGCTGCCCAATCGATACCGTTAAGAACGATCAGCATAAAGAACAGCCACCAGGTGGGGGCGCTGGGAAACAGATTTGTGTAGACACGGCGAGGGTAGGTGAGAATAAAACGAAGGGTGGCTTTATAGTCGGCGTACTGGTCATCTGAAGGGTAGATTTTGGTAAGGATTTTGAGCATGGTCCATAGTGCGAAACGAAGAAAGATGGGGTATCTGTGTCGTGTCAGCATGCCATCAGATGAGGGAATCGGGTAACAATACGCTGTATTTCCGGCTAGAATCATCAAACCCATCGTAATCAATGTATATACTGATGTTTGAAATGGAATCTGCCATTCAGTAAGTAAGTATGCATGATAAATGAGTTTCGGCACATACCATATTAGCATCGAGCAAGGACATGCCTGAATTATTAAATGCTGAAACACCATTGAAAATACCCAGCCACCTGACTCAAGTCAGCAATTACTATCCGAAAATGAGATGAATTTAAGTACCAGGGATTAATGCCATTTTCATATGCCGTACTCGCTTTATTATGCGCCATATAAGCTCCGAGCCCGAGGCACCCCAATAACTGCCACAATGTAAAGTATATCGGCACAATCCACGATAGCAGCTGGACGGCACGATATTCCACGCCTCCTAGATGTTCTCTCTCTGCTCTTGAGAGACCGAAGAATTGTCCATTCCGACCTATAGTTTGAGGGGTAAGATAGTGTGGGTACCACCCCTCGGGCAGCTCCTCCTCTTTTTGCTCGCTATTCTCACGCTTCCTTCCGCGCTGGTAGATTCCGCCTGTGAAAGGGGGTTTAAAGGCAGTCGAACGTGGGTTCGCACCGACCCCTACAAATGTCAAGACACGATGGTGCTCACTTATTGTTGGTGACAAAGGCATGAAAGAGATATGGTCTGCCTCAGGGCGAGTCGGCGTTCCGTTCGCATCTCGAACTGAGGTCATTCCTGCTGAAGTTGTATATTGAGGTTGACCAGCATCGGGATCATTAGCTGCTTCCTCCATTGTACCAGAAAACCCTGCCTCCGTTAAATTATTTTGAGGCACTGCAGATTCATTTTGAGGTAGCACTGGGCCCTCTTCTAGTTTGGGGGACTCTTGGTCACGTGGTTCAACTGTTGTCGACACTTCAGGTTGTTCTTGCTTGTCGCCACCTATAGCCCGCACCAGTTCTCCGAGGCTCCTTGTTCGTCTCAGAGAGGGTGTGTTCCTCGCGGATATCGAAAAACTTCTTCTGTACCCTCTTCTCTGTTCCTTTTGCAACCGGACCACGTCTTTAAATCGTCTCTCGAATGCATTCTTCCGTGCAAGCACCGTGCCAATGCTGACGAAAATACTGCTGCCGATGAGAATTAGGAGCCATAGGATGATTTGCTGGAACGTTGTCATCTGGCTCAAGTTGATGGTGTTCAGGCCAGCTTCTGTCATGGCGGAGACAACGAGGAAGAGGGAGTCCGTATATGAAATGCTTCGGGCCGGGTTTGAGGAGCCCCAGAAAATAAGTGAAGATATCATACATGTTATTATGAAATATGCATAGTGGATGGTAATGAAATTCAATGGCGGCAGTCGCGCCTGGATGCTCCGGTAGGTGTCAGTTGCATCGAGGTCATCCTTGTGATTGCGCAGGCGGATCTTGAGAGAACGCCAGGGTAGCCACGACATCGTGGCGGGGGGATTGATGAAGGTAAATTAAAAGGAAATCGCCCTGGATCGCCTGGCGAGTATAAGAGATATGTGTTCATGGATATCTGCAGAACCCGGCCAATGATACGGAAACGCGAGCGTGGCGGAGGCTCTCAAGGCCCGTGGCAAACGCGCTTAGATGCCGAGGCGAAGATGCACTTTTTGGCCCATTCCGGGGTCTTCTGTAGACGCTAGATCTGGATAGGTAGTGAAGAGTGGGATTGCGATCTAATGATGGTAGTGGAAGGGAAGTCGTCACGAAAGGGCATGTTGCAAGCAATTTAGAAAAGGTGATCGGGTCGAGCTGGCTAAACCTCGGCTTGTTGATGGATGCTGACTAAGGTGGCGAAGGGGTCACTGGCATCCGTATACAGCTTAATTTAGTGGTGATAACATGAACTCAGTCCCAGGACGTAAGGGATGAGTATTCCGATATTCGGCGCCGAATATCGGAGGAATCACTGAATATTCGAATATATAAGGAGGCTATTCAGACGCTCTGTAGTTAGTTAGTTGAGTCAAAATATCAGCTGTATTCGATCCTATATGCTTAGTAATTCATTGCTTCAGCCAATCAGAAGAGAGTTCTCGCAACACGGCTGTCAGTATCGCGCTGTCACGTTCCAGCGCCAAGCCCCTAATTAGCTTTCTCCTTCCGCTTTCATTCAAAATCCAGATTCATGGACTCCTATTCACCTGCTCTTAGGATTTCTGTGATTTTGTTTCTCAGCAATAGCGCAATAATTATAGACATATGTTAGTCCAACTCTGAATAGAATTACCACTTTTTCCGCATCTTGTTCGCCCACCTTCACGTCTGGTTCTGGCCCATCAACCCTATACAAATGCTGTCCTAGCATACAGCTTTATGAAGATATACTAAAGTTATCTCTTAATGTGGCAACCGAGCAGGCATGGGAGGGTCTGGTAAGCACACTTGGAATACCGGAGGCTGTTGTAGTGGCTGCCGGCTGCAGTGTTTGGAGCAATTAGACATCACTATACATTCACCTGATGGGAACAATGACTTGAAAGTTTACTCACCATAGAGGACAGTTTCCACCGAACCTCAATAGCCAAGGGTCTATGCAGCGCCTGTGATATATGTGGCCGCAAGGAAGTATTCTGACTCTGTCATTCTCGGCGAAGTCCTCTGTACAGACCGAACAAACCATCGAGCATTCTCTCGACGTTTGTTGATCTTCGTTCTGTAATTCATATCGTCCTTTTGTAGTTTTATCATCTGATGTACTTGAATGATTGCTTTCCACTTGATCGATTGCTGCACTGTTATCGTTAATCTGCAATGACTTCTTGCTGCTCTCGTTTGGCTCGACATCGCTGGCGCACTGTAGTGGCCCTGTGGAGGGATCACACGTGCTGTTAACTCTTCGTGCCTTCGACTGCAATCTCGAACTGTATCTGACTACTGGCAATGATTCGAGAATAAAATGCCCCATTTCTTTCCGATAGAGCTCATCCTCGCGCCGGCGCTGATTCCTCACTGAGAGGGGGATGACGGCTGGGGGGCGTATTCGATTCGTGAACCATACGGCAACGATTATGACCGCAATCACCACGACTAATATTCCCATGGATATGGCCACTTTATTGCTATCACCACCGTTATTTAATTCCGAGGCAGCCATAATTGGGTGAACGTGGAACTTTTGACTGGAACCCAACGCCAGTGAGATTCGCAGATTGATGCTTGATTTATGGATGTTAGCTGTGATGGTTAAATAGAGAATAACATTTGCCTGCAAGCTTTGCAATTCGGGGGTTTCATTTACCTACCGATGTTGAATCAGCGTAATTAATAGCAACACCCCATTTCACACGAACTGCATATCAGCAGTGGATAGGATACTTATTTCTTTTATCCTCCCTCATCCTCTTCATGCGCGCGGTAACTAAGGAGAGCGTGTGGGCTCATCGCTGGGGAACGAAACCAGATTGGAGCAGGCCAAAATACCGCAACCACGACAAATCGCTCACGAGATGATCTTACTCCCAACCGAGGAGTTGTGCAATGATTTTTATACAAGATCAGGGGCGCTAATAATGCGGCGTACGGCGGCGTACAGATATACGATTATAAGTCTGCATAGCCAGTCACTCGGCAAAGATGTAAAGTAGAGTATTCCTGCTCGTGGCCAACCAGTTCGAACCATGAGAATTCCAGAACAGAGTGTATAATATCCAGTCCAAGATGGACTGAACACAAACAGTCCAGATAGTATCACATACATTAGCAGAGACAGCAAGGCTCGCAAACGAATGTGGCTTTGTCCCGAAGTGTCAGTGTGGAGATTTAAACAGGCACAGGCTGCAGCTCCATCTCCAATCTCGCCTGGATTATCCATATTCGCGATTCTAATGTGTCGCGGAATGAAATTAACCGTTCAGAGCTACGTACCTACATGCTGGTACTATCTCCGTCGTCTTTGGGGAAGAACAGTTGGAAAAAACCATCCCATGACATGGCATACCCAAAGACAGTCAACAGAGCATCAGCAATTCACTATGGTAGATTCTCATTCTGCGGCCAGATCCAGACCGATGCGAATTGACATGTGTCTCATCCATTTTCCTTACCTAACAGTCAGCATAATTACCTCGTGCAACCATGCCGCTTTTCATGGACTAGAGTTCCAACTACGGCATTAGCGACGATGGCCGCCGGACCCAATCAGAGCCTTCCATTTTTCAAAGGTTAAAATAACAGTGGCTTCAAGTCGGAGTCAAAGAGCAGTGACAAGGAACAATTATCAAATTGATTCATGTCAGTCCTCTCTGGGGTAATTTTAAGTGGCAATTTCAGAGTATCTCGGCTTACTGCGTCGGGCATTCCACACCTGCTATTCTCCTCCAATCTGGAGGTCTGCTGCGGGGGCATGTCCTCCCTTTGGGAGCTTGCCCGTGAAACTCAACCCCTCAAACTGACTATAATGCAGGTGATAGCAGCTATGATCAAGGGGTGGCGCAGGTGCATCCCTAGAAATGGAGTTGCTGGATGCTACCTAGCCACCATGGTCCCCACGCTTGCGGATCAGCAGAAATGAGGGATTTTAGCCTCCTCGAATCTGGAATCGAGGATAAGAAAAGCGGTTTGGAACGGGATGGCGACGGCCACGAAAGTCTCTTCCACATCATAATTCCCCGGCGCCAAATGCCAGGGAGTATCATGTTTCCCAGCGGATAGTGAGTATTGTGCCGCGTCGTACAGCCCGAGCTGACTGACATTTACTGAAATCTATAAATTGTTTTCCCCATGCATGTAAGCAAAGTTCCTTCACCTAGAAGTTCTCGCTTTCAATTCTCTCTTGGCTTTTTTTCAAGGCTGAGAACGTGCACTTTTGCTTGCTGTACGCTCTCAAACCTATCCCAACTGCAATATTGCGCCATCCGGAGCGTTCAGGTATGTCGACAACTGCTGAGAAGCAATCGGGAACAATTCAAATTGCCGACGATTTGATTATTCCAACACGCAGAGTGCAATCTCACTCTACATCTGAGAAACCGAGCGGAACGAGCGATCTGGAACAGGGTACCGAATCGCCAGCCCAGGATACGTATTTGGATTTTGATACCAAAAAGAAGCAGGTGCGTTAGAGTGGCGCGCCGTCGTTGTCCAAATTGCGGCGCTGACTGTATGGTACAGGAATATAGTGGTTGGTTTCTTGCATGGTATGTTTGCTCTACCCTCTTCATGGTCGAGATATCTGGAGTGCTAGATAAGCTAATGACTTGTTTCAGGCTTGCGCTGCAATCTACCGGAGTGATTTACGGTGACATTGGCACCAGCCCTCTCTATGTGTACTCCTCAACCTTTAGCTCCAACCCATCATACGATGACCTTGTCGGAGCGCTGTCTATCATCATTTGGACTCTCACTCTTATCGTTACCGTGAAGTACGTATGTATTGTGCTACGTGCTGACGATGATGGGGAGGGCGGGACGTTTGCTGTCTACTCCCTATTGTCGCGCTATGTAAGTCAACATTTGCCATCTCCTCCACCACAGTCCTTGAAATTTTCAATCTGGACTCAATTAGAATGCTAATCACCTACCGTGTGTTTATTATAGGCGCGAATTGGGGGACAAGATCCGAATACTGCTCGCGCTATCAAGCTAGAGCGGTATCTCAGTACTGATATGAAACCCACGAACAAAGGGGTCAGAAACTTTTTGGAAGGTAGTCGAGCATCAAAAGCGATTCTGAAGATCGTTGGTGTCGTTGGAGTCGCCCTCATTATGGCTGGTATGTATCTCCTCGCGTAGATGTATTCTCGCTCCTTCTAATGTGATCTCTAGATGGTGTCCTCACTCCAGCCCAATCTGTTCTTGGATCAATCCAAGGTATGTCTCATATCTCATACCTGATTAATGACTTACCGACTCTCTGATTCTAATACATATCTTTTAAGGTTTGAAAGTTGTGGCCCCAAACATTTCGACGGGAACTATTATCGGAGTCACCTGCGCAATTTTGATCCTGCTATTCCTAATCCAACCCTTTGGGACCTCGAAGCTTGGAACTACGTACGCACCTGTTGTCATAATCTGGCTGATGTTCAATTTATGTTTTGGTATCTATGTAGGCCTCCCCACTAACCTTCTCTCTCTCAATCCTTCAGAGAACCCTAGCTAACACGTCAGCCCATTTTGGCCTCATGACGTGTAGAATCTAGTCAAGTTTGATCACACTGTATTAAAGGCATTCTCGCCGTATTTCGCAGGGTATTACTTTGTACGCAATGGAACCGACGGGTGGAGATCTCTCGGAGGCATTTTACTTGCCTTTACAGGTGTGGAAGCGCTTTTTGCAGACCTGGGTGCATTCAGTAGAAGGTATAATACTACTCTTCTATCTATGACCCTATCTAACGTTGCGTTCTTATAGGGCAATTCAACTCTCTTGGATCTGCTTCGCCTACCCATGCCTCCTCTTCGCGTATATTGGGCAGGCCGCCTATATTAGCAAGGATGTCACACAAACTGCATATTCGAACCCCTTTTTCAACACGGTGCCTCCAGGAATGCTCTACCCCTCACTCGTCATTGCAATCCTGGCGACAGTAGTGGCTTCTCAAGCAATGATAACAAGCAGCTTTCAACTTCTCTCTCAAGTTATGAGGCTTAGCTACTTTCCGCATATCAAAATGATCCACACCAGCAAGTACTTCCACGGCCAGATTTATATCCCAATGGCCAACTGGCTCTTGATGATTGGAACTGTGATTGTGACTGCAGTTTATAATAATGTACGTCGTCTCTTGTTCCTTGTCTAGCCACGTTGTCTATTATTTTACGCATTGGTGTTTTTGATCAACAACCCTGAACAAAATGCGCACTTAGTGGAGCTTGGCGGGCTACACAAATGGTGTTTATTTTGAGCCTTTGCTTCTATTGCTAACAAATCCTTCATTAGACTACCAGTCTCGGCAACGCTTATGGTGTTTGCGTCGTGATGGTGACCTTCATCACAACTTGTATGATTTCCCTAGTCGCCCTTATCATCTGGCGCCTTCACTTCACCATTGTCCTCGCATTTTTCATTGTATTCGGCACCCTCGATGGACTCTATCTCTCCTCTGTTCTCACCAAAGTTCCCCAGGGTGCATGGTTCACTCTCTTACTCGCCTTCATTCTCTCAACCATCTTTATACTTTGGCGATACGGTAAAGAGCAACAGTGGAAAGCAGAGAACACCGATAGATTCCAACCAGGACAACTCATGAAGAAGAATGAAAATGGTCAATTCAGACTTACAGATGCCTTTGGAGGTGCTATTGTTACAAATATCAGTGGTAAGCATTGACAACCACATTTTACATTACCAAATCTAGGCTTCTAACGTCGTAACTATTACAGGCATCGGAATATTCTTTGACAAAGCTGGTGATCTAGTCCCCTTAGTCTACGCAAACTTTGTACGCAAATTCGAAGCATCCCCGGCTGTTTCCATCTTCTTCCACATGCGGCACCTACCCACGCCATCAATACCTGAAGCACAGCGCTACATTATCAGCCGCACTTCGATTCCGTCTTGCTACCGCGTCATTGTCCGCAGCGGTTATATGGATGATATTATCACAGCTGACCTCGCCCGGATGCTCGTCGACCAGATTACTCTCTACATCACTTCTAATCAAGGCAGGGTTAGCCTTGCAAACCCCGTTAACATTGAGAATAGTGCCCCCGACCCTGATATGGATGCTAGGATTGGGGCAGAACTACTAGCTCTTCAAAATGCCCAATCTCAGCAGACTGTCTATATTGTAGGAAAGGAGCAGATGCGGATTGCGCCAGGAACCAATATTGTACGCAAAATATTACTAGGAGTGTTCTTGTGGATCCGCGAGAATGCTAGGAGCAAGATTGTGGGACTGAATATCCCGATGGAGCAGCTTGTGGAAGTGGGATTTGTCAAGGAAATTTGATGGCCTACGAGGATGAATAAGGAGGTGCGGATTGATTCCTTTGCTGTGCACTACCAGGACAGTTTGTTCCAAGAAACTTGTCAGTTGCAAGGCTGTGAATTTACGGCCCCAATGCGATCAGTGAAATATTTAGCAATATATGAAATCCAAATACTCTCTGCCATCGTGAATATTAAAGCTACACTATTACGATCACGGACAAATAATGGCTCAGTTCTAATTTTAATGCCCGGGCATACATTAGTACACCCGAGATCCTATATCTTAGAGCATTTATCCTTCTCAACAGAGTACACCCATATCTGGTGATCGATGCGGGGATAGAAATTATCGACAAAATCTTGGCCATACACTCCGAGTCCCGTAGACTGCAGAGGTTATTCATGATTTAAAAATGGCAATAGAAATACAGCAATACAACAATGATAGTAAAACCGACAGCAGAAATAACATTGACAACAGAATGATAGTGATGGTAGCAGGTCGTCGTGAACTTCAGTATATCTGACACAATTTCAGGACCATAACTATGTGCAAGGTGCCTTCAGTGCAGCTAGAATTAATACACTGTAATACTCGGGAAGGATTTCCCCCGCATCTCGACGCTACACTCTCCTCCTGGAGTTTTTCTCATCCCAGGATTGTTCTGCGACTCGTCTTGAGCTTTACAGGTCATGTCTTGAATAAATTAGAAGTGTACATGGAAGCTATGACTATAGATTCTGCGTTAACACTTTTCATGAAGGTCGTGTGATCTGAAAGAAGTTTTACAAGCTTAGAATATAAAAGTTTGCAAAGACGAAATATATGGGGTATTCATTTGCGGAGTCATCTGCTGATATCCGTACTAATAGAGGGATATTATACTGTGTTGGGTTTAATAGCATAGATGCTGAAAGAACCTGTCAAACATCATTAGATTATCTTTACCTATGATGAACATGATAGTGCAACTTACTTGCCCATTCATTGAAATCAATCTTCTCAACCGCATCAAGAACCTCCCTCTCTTTCATTTCCTCTTTCTCATTTAATTTAGCTGTTGTACAACAAGAAGATGTCCCACTCTCTGATTGCGATTTCGTTGTTGAGCAACATGAAGAAACTGCTCTGTCTGGATTTGAATCCGTGGTGGAGCAGCAGGATGATGACTGTCCATATTGGCTAAGTTCCTTGTAGACGTCGAGATCCGCTTTCTTATCTACAATTACGACATCTATGTCCAGTATTCAGAATCTAGAATCTATTTCTATCACGAGGGTTTGGCTTTCCTACCTTGAAAACCCGCTTCTTTCAGCCAAACATCGTATTCACCCACCAAACTCGCACCGCTAATACACCCGACATATAAGCCTATGTGCTCTTGAAGCTCTCTGGGGAAAGGTTTCTTTGCCAGAATGTCACTGACGGCCAACTCCCACCGGGCTTAAGGACCCTGTACACCTCACAAAAGCAAATGGGCTTGTCTGTCTGGGGTAGTAAGTTAATAACGCAGTTGCTAATAACATAGCCCGCGCTTTCAGAATCCAGTGGAATATTCGTTATTGGGGAGAGTACAAATTTGACGTTTTTAATAGATGCCTTTTCGGCATTCTGCCTAGCTCGATCAAGCATGTCGGAACTGATATCAACTCCAATAGCCAACCCCTCGGGGCCAACTTTGCGAGCGACCTGGAGTACATCAAATCCTCCTCCACAACCGAGATCAGTAACGATCTTGCCCTCACAAATATCAACATGGTGCAAAGGCGGTATATTATAGGAGGACATACAGTTTTCACTCCAGCAATAGTAAGAGGATTGCCGCAGCCGAGCCCCATGTTAGCGCCATCCGGTATGGCTGAGATTTAGTTCCAGAACGTTAATACTGCTTTTAGACTTAGATAAAGAGGGACGCCCTGTAGTGCTGTACATACGGCTATATATGTGTTTTGAGATTGGCGACTTAGACGCGTACTTACAAAACCGCTGGAGAAGGGCGCGCCGGGTGAGGATGTCACCGTTAGTTTGTTATTTGCTGAACTTTACGGCGACCTCTCCTCGATCCTGGAAAGGTGTTTCTCACGTGATGTGAGTTCATTACACACAATGCTTGTTATGTTTTCCTACTTGCAAACCCAAAATTTTGGAGCCGATGTATGATTAATTCATATTATCTTTTCTTATATTGCCGGATCTTTCGAAATAGCGTATACTACCTGTCCTTCTATTCCTATGGATTGAACTTTTCAAGACCAACATTCCACCATAATTTTATAGATACAACATACACATGGAAAGGGCATAGAACATCCTTTTGAAAGCCTTCCCACAGTGTCAAGTTTGCCTGTACTGTCTCTCAAAACTCTCCATATGACCAAGCACTGGCTGAGTTATAAATGCCTCTCTCCCAGAAAAGTCTATTTGCTGAGCTTGCGCAGGTTCGCTCACCGGCCCACTGTGCATCATTCCAATAATGGCAACTGCAGCCGCAGGGTCAATATCTGCCTGCTGGTTCTGCTGCCATGAGAAATCCTCCACTAGCCACGGGTACAGAATTTGCATGGAACTCTCGTCCAAGTATGGCATCTCATCCATGTGCGGCAGACCTTGGCTGAGCTCCGGAGCAGATGGCGCCGTGCCAGCTTGAGACTGTGCTTCCCTGGTAGGAGCAGGCGATGAATCTCGCGTGTCAGCTGCGGAGCCAGTACCGTTCGTCCCATGGAAGAGATTTTCCCAACCAGATGATTCTTCGCTTTTCATCGGTGCGAAGAAAGGATACCGAATTGCAAGATCATCTGCTATACCGTACTGATCGTGACTAAATGTAACACTACAATTAAATGATCAGCCTGATCTATATTCGAGTAAAAGATCACATACTGTCTTGTTTCCTCCTCATTCAAGTCAATCAAGTTCTCTAGCCCGTATCTACGAATTCTTGCACAACAACTTCTATACTAAAGCACGTCATTAGTAGCAAGATGTGAGTGCAATGAAAAACATACTATTTTTTCTGCAAGAAGTATTTTGGTTCTGGTATTCGCCAATGCTGTCAAGTTCAACTGCAGAAGCCCGGCAATATCTTCCCTGAACGGCGTGCCGTCATCTTGCCGTTGGCTAGCTGTGAGTAATGCACATGTTGAGTCCCAAATACAAAGACCAAACCACGGATCTCGGAACACGTGTTCTGATTCTACTTTCAACACCCTCTGAATCAGGGCAGTGATATCCCTGGCATGCGAGAAGCTTTGGCTCGCACAGTCATGAAGAAATGCTGGTGGTGCTGGGGTTGCAAACTTGCCAATTATGCAGAATGCATTTTCGGGGACGAAGGCACCATATAACAGGCAGAAGCATTGATGATAGTATGCGTGAATCATTAGGAAGATGTCGAGATGTCGGCTGACACGAAAGGTGTACATGTGTCGCTCTATGAAAGCATAGTTTGTTGGCAAGTTTCGTCTCCATATATCCAACTCTTCGCATAGAGACTGAAAGTATGATCCTCCCAGCCATGGTAATCCTGCTTCGAAGTCCTGGACCTGTCGTACATAGCTTATCGAGTTAATACTAGCATGCTATACCGGATAGTAGAGCAGGAAACTCACTTCAGAACCTTGCGTCTAATCATGATGATGTTAATAACATATGCACAATGATTGGACGATTGTTTAATAGCTGTATCATCAACTCGCCCACGTAACTGCCGCAGGGTAAGGGTTTTGCAAGGCAGGCCTTGCGTAAAGCTCCACAAGTTGCATGGGAGAGGCAGATCTAGCAACAAATCTGGATTGACATTACTCTTGTCGCAATCGAAAAGAAGATCTGACACAAAGACAGCCCACATTAAGCGTCGTCTGCATTCCTGCTGAAGAAAAGTTCCAGGTGAGACAAGTTCATGAAGCCTTAGCTGAAGAGACATCCTGGCCGCGATACCTATACCGTCAGTCGTGCTCAAAGATATCAGAATTAGCCACTTACCGGCCAAATTCCACGCAGATGTGTAGTTTGCTTCATGCATCTCGTGTAGAACAAGGAATTGTATTGCCGACATCGTAAGTGTTGAGATCCCATCCAAACTTTTCATGGTCAGACTTTTCGCTTCGTCAACCCACCTCCGTCCATCGCTCTGGTTATTAGCTCCAGACATAAACTTGGCGGATGATCCGCAGATTGCTAGCACCAAGAGATGTGGTGCTCTATGTAGTGCCTCGCACACTGACCCGGGATGAAGGAAGTTATTACAGCTTATTGGATGAACATTTTCTAAGAACGAATCAATATACGGGAGCAATTCCGAACCAGCTGGCGTCGGCAGTGGTCGCAACTCCCAACCCAACGTCGATCCTGGACCTGGAGTGACGACACCGATATCATCCGTTCGTCCGGATGCCGTTTCTCCAGCATCCGACCGGTTTGCTAGTGGAGATGAAGTTGTATGCTGACCTTCATTAATCCGGTCTTCTCTGGCTGGATCCCTCGTGGTTACGTCAAGATTTTGGGAATCATCAGCCAGTCGACGGGAACCAGGGTCCGAGCTCTGCAAAGCCATTTGCTCGGAGTTATAGCTATCTAATACTGGAACAGTTGGATCTCGTCGACGACGCCCGGATGTGGCATATTGACATGTAAGCTCCTTCCGCATACAAATTGAGCAAGCCGGCTTCAAGGCATCGCATTTCAACTTCTTCTTCCTACATGTCTCGCATGCTATGGAAATTCGAAGACGTTTGTGTCCAGCTTGGGTTAGTTCTGAGCTATTTGAAACAGAACCTTCATCTCGGGCGGAACGAGGCGAGCCTGCTGGCGTCAGCGCCGGATACTTCTAAAGAATTCGGATGTTGCTGACTGACCATGCCACCTGCAATGCAAACGGAGCTTTTCACATCGCTGGCACATGTCAGGTCGTCCATCACATTTCACCTGAAAGACTTAGTCAAATACAAACGGTTAACACAGATTAGATCAGACCTTGCGCTCTCGGCAAGTCAAACAACCTGGAACTCTTCAGTCAGTACCGGAATGAAGGAGCTCGGAATTAATCAGCTCACCTGCCATGATGTCCACTGCTCGCAAGATGCTCTATGAGGCGTAGAAGGAGTCGGATCATGACGAATGCATAATAAGACGAGCCCTATAAAGCAAAAAGTCACATTTGTCTTATTCAAAGGTCCCCTTCGAAGCTTCTGACTACTTGGTGTTGTTGAAGACTCCCCTTGCTGGTGCGGAGTAGAAGTGCGGGTTGGGGGAAAGGCAAAACAATTTTCCGCCGGAATGGCACGTGATATAAAACTTGTCCCTTATGAATATCCACAGGCCATAGAAATGCGTCGACTATGTGATATTTCTCCTATGGGCTAGGGACACGGTCCTTAAAATATTGTTCTGCTGCAAGAAGTAGCCAAGTCATCATAAATCTATCTATACAGGTATTTAGAAGTAGATCGATTTAAGTTTCAAACCTCACTAGCATGTTCTAAATTCAAACCTCTAGTCCCATTCCATCCACTCTGCCTTCTTCGGCCTCTGACTCTTGAACCTCGGTGGCAAAGTGATATGCTTTTCCGGGTTCTCAATTGCCCCTGGCTGCCAAAATTCATACTCCATCCACCCCTTCTCCGTCATCTGCCCCTCCAGAGCCTCGACATATTCTCCAAGTTCAGGTTGCATAGGGATGACTCCATTTTCGAGCACGTATTGATCCCATAAAGCTAGTAGCTCTTTCAACAACTCCGGTTTCTCCTCGGCGAGATCATGCACCTCTCCAGGGTCGCTCTTCATGTTATATAACTGCCACTTCTCGGTCCCTTTAGGCTTTGGAATGAATACGGCCTTCCAGTCACCCTTTCTTATAGCACCACGGCCTAGGAGTTCCCACCCTTGGATAAAATCCTGCTCGTGCACAGTTTCAGCAGCGCCTTCAAACCATTCCGACATGGACTTTCCTCGCATGCCGACAACTTTTCGGCCTTTCCACTCTGGTGCAGGATGTTCAAGGCCGGCCATCTCAAGAAATGTCGGTGCAAGGTCCATGACAGACGCGAATATATCGGATGTCTTGCCATTCTTGAAGCCCGGGTAACGCACTACCGCAGGAACTCTCACACCTCCTTCAGTAGGATATGCTTTGTACAAACGAGAGGGTGCTGTGGAAGCCATTGCCCAGCGAGGTCCATACCCTAAGTGGATTAGTACAGCTCTTGCTTGAAGACATATAGTTACTCACAAACAAAAGAGTTAGCATTTCCGATATTTTCAAGGCTGTTGTCATAGTATTTGTCGAGATGTTCTAAAAGAGGGCCACGAATCATTGGATATGCTTCATATGCGGCACCTTCGGCTCCGTTGTCGCTAAGGAACATGATAAATGTGTTATCAAGTTCGCCTTGCTTCTCTAATTCATCAAGGACTTTCCCAATATTGATATCCATGGACTTGAGATCTATTAGTGCAATTCGTACAAGTTGTATGGTAAATATGCTGCTTACCTCGACCATTCCGGAGTATGCCTCCATACTCCTGGCACTCTTGGCCTTCTCTTCATCTGACAACTTCTCCCATTCCAATGCCTCATCCGCCACAACTGGATGTGGTTCAGTGTTTGGGTCCATGAGGCCAAGTTCAATCATCCTCTTCATTCTGCGCTGTCTCAGTGCTTCTGGCCCATCATCATACACACCTCTGTAATGTTGGATCAACTCATGCGGTGCCTGCAACGGCCAATGCGGCGCCGTGAATGCAAGGTATCCAAAGAAAGGTCTCTCCTCATTTCGTGACGCCCGGTCTTCGAGGTATCCAATCATCTTATCAGCGTAGTAGTCAGAGGAGTACCAGTTATCTGGAAGAGATTTGAGATATTCGTTATCCTCGAGATGTACCGCAATGTGAGACGTTTGCATGAAGTTTGGCATGTCATTCTCGCTGCTCATTATTAGACGAGATCCCCTTGTAGTACAAATAATTCAACAACTTACGATCCAGGAGGTCTATAAGCATAGTGGTTGCAACATCCCGCAAGCATTCCAACGGATCTTTCGAATCCGCGTGCTGTTGGCGAACGCTCCTTTGTCATACCAAGATGCCACTTTCCGGTCATGAAGGTCTCATAACCGCCCTTCTGGAGAATCTCAGGCAGAGCTACAACCTTCTCATTCAGGTATCCTTCGTATCCAGGCATGCCTACGTGCAATGTCAGTGCTTGCCATGGAACCTGAGGACGATTCAATACCTCGTTGGGGTTCAGTGGAAACAATCTTCCCCTTTCCAGCCGCTTGAGCCGAAGCTTTTGACCACTCGATCAAATTTCCCAAGCCAGCAATGTGATGGTCCGTCCCGGTCATGACCATGGCCCGTGTGGGAGAGCATGCTGCCGCTGCGTGGAAATTTGTCAATCTCACACCCTCTCTTCCCAGCCGGTCAATGTTTGGAGTCTTAATTTCCCCACCAAAACATCCTGGATCAGAGAATCCAAGATCATCAGCGAGGATGATCAAAAAGTTAGGTTTCTTATTTGGGTTCTTCTGAGCAGGCATTTTATAACCGTGAACTATTACTTCTGGTCAAGTGAAACCAGGACAACAACAACGATTGAGGGGGGAAAAGTATCGGCGAGGCTGCAGGAAATCCCAACTTTTTATCTATTTCACACATGACCCTCAGCCCCGTCGGTGCGAGTGCCGAGCCCTTCTTGTCGAGTCTTTTGCTGTAGCCAGCTCTCCACTGAGGGGCACATCCGATCTGTTGCTTTCCACTTTTAGGGGCTCGGAAGTCGCAGCGACTTCCGAGCTCCTGCTTACCGCGGTAGCCGCTATATAAAATTCGGATATCGGGGTGACGCGATCTGACCCGGAAGTGAGGTGGACGGGCGCAGAAAATCTGGGGTTGACAGGCGCCGATTAATCGTTCCTGGTCAAACAGCCCCAGATCCAGAATTCTTGGGGTTTGGGATTGGGTGGCACGGGATGGGATGGCTGGTCGCTACACTGGGTACCCGAGAACCACGGTCTATAAGAGAGGAGCAGGGAAGCTCCTTTTCATCTATCGAAAAAGTGACTGATTGACTTGGTCTATACAGCCTGAGGTCATCATGTTGGGATTTACCTTCACGAAAGGCAACTTTCGTGCCATATACCTGGTGGCGCTGTGTTGTATTGGGTATGTTCCCTTTTGTGGCTCTGTCGGAAGCTTTTATTAGGTTCCTTTTGTGTTGACATTTTAGTACAGATCTTTCCTTTTTGCGTATGACACTGGAATAGTTGGCGGGGTGCTCACATTGGCTGCTTTTGAGAGGGATTTCCGCTATTCCAAAGCGCAAGCAACGAACATCAACTCCAACTGCGTCTCGATTCTCCAAGCCGGCGCCTTTTTTGGTTGTTTCCTGATCTGGCCCATCACTGCACGATTCGGACGTCGTTGGTCTATTGTCCTCAGCTCGCTCGTCTTCTGCCTGGGTGGCATTCTCCAAGTCGTCAATACTCACTCCATCGGTGCTTTCTATGCCGGGCGAGTCATTTCTGGGTTTGGCGTAGGTGCCGCCACCGTCCTGGTGCCTATGTTCTCTGCAGAGATGGCACCAAAGAATATGCGTGGCCAGCTGGGTTCCTGCTTTCAGCTATTCTTCGCACTCGGCGTGTGCGTGAGTTACTGGTATGTTCGTGTTACGCCACCTCAAAGGCAGAACAATTAACTAGATCCTCCAGGGTCAATTATGGAGTCCAGAATCACATCGCGTCAGGCACCAAGCAATGGCAAATCCCTATTGGACTTCAACTCGTTCCGGGAGGTGTTCTCGGTCTTGGCATGCTGCTCGTTAAAGAGTCTGTTCGGTGGCTTGCGAAGACAGGTCGAAATGAAGAGGCGCTACAAAGCTTGATCTGGGTTCGAGGTGGCGACAGTCCAGAGGTGCAAGCTGAATTTGCAGAAATCCAAGCCGGCCTCGAAGAAGAGTTCCGTGCCACTGAAGGAGTAACTTGGAGAGAGCTTCTTCTCCCCGCAAACCGTTTCCGTGTCTTCATCATCATCACAATGCAGCTTGGCGTCCAGCTTACGGGCAATACTTCTCTCGCATACTATGCGCCACAAATCTTTGCTGCAGTTGGAGCTGGAAATTCTTCCTTATTTGTTACTGGATTCTTTGGTGTTGTCAAGGTCGTAGCTGTTTCGACGTTCTGTCTCTTTGTTGTTGGCAGGGTCGGGAGAAAGACTGCGTTCATGGGTGGTGCTGCTGCCATGGGCACGTTCATGCTCATTATTGCCATTATTGTGGCCAAAGATCCTCCTACAAATCATATTACTGGGCCAGCCATTGCAGCAATCATCATGGTCTACTGCGAGGCTGCGGCCTATAATATGTCTTGGGGTCCTGTATCCTGGCTGTACCTTGGAGAGATATTTCCTACTCGAATTCGAGAATTTGGTATTGCCATTGGTGCTGCTGCCCAGTGGTTATTCAATTTCATGCTCTCGCAAATCACGCCTCATGCTGTTAAAAATCTTGGCTGGAGGACCTTTTTGATGTTCTGCGTCTTCAACTATGCCCTTGTTGCCTATGCATATTTTGTTCTTCGCGAGGTAAGATCTCTGATGCTATACTGGAAGGACAGTATTTCGCTAACCTCTTGCGAACCAGACGTCCGGCAAAACTCTTGAAGAGATGGAAGAAGTGTTTGGTTCAACGGAAACTGCTGCTGATCTTGAAGGTGCTCGCGCTGAAGTAGAGCGTTACAAAGCTGCTCAGGGAGATAAGGGGTACGAGGTCGAACATGTTGATCACTAATCGCGCTGTTTATTATACTTTCCATGGTCAGATCGAGCTGAGAGATCGCACTGAATGAGCACTCTGACTAGATATTAATAATATGATATGGAGCTTACAACATCGTGGTGATATTCGGATGAAAAATGCACAGACAAGGTCAGTTATCTCTAGTTTAAATCTGGAGTACACGTCTCCACGCACACATCCTATTGCGGCGAGCACACTCGCTGTCAAGTAATGCTTGCATGGGCAGCTCTACAAGTCGGATACCAGCGTCACGAAATTTGATCTATTGCTTAAGAATTCAGCTGGTAATGCGGGGATAGCTTAGCCTTCCTCGCGAATGTAAATTTGTACCCGGCTCCCATGGCTTCACTCTCGGATGTCGCTGTTCCTCCGCCATCTGCGCCTCTCAGCTCTCCCTGTATCATGCACCAGGGCCCATGCATATTGCAGCCACAGCTAAAGTTCATATCTTTAGCGAATTTCTCCAACAATCCTGCAAATCGCCGCATGCAAATGAGAGCGAGTCTAGTATTACCACATCATGCGGCAGGTGTGAGTGGAACAGAATATGACGAGATTTGACCCTGCAGTAGCACTACTGCAGGGTGATGTTCTTGTGAAAGATGTATAAATTCAACGTCTTTCCAAGACGGAAGTGGCGCTGGGTATATGGATCTATGTCTCATAAGAACCCTCCCATCAAGATCTGACTAGTGCCCCCGCCACTCAGCCATGGCTTGGATGTTCTCTTCACTTCTCCAAGTGTCACTCTTCTGTCTCGCGATTTCCGGAGTCAGTGTTAGTGGGGCTACTTTCTCCCCGGTTCTGCCACCTTCATATCCACTGGCCGTGAGGAATCCGTACCTTTCAGGTTTGTTCTTGCTCTTTTGTTTGCGAATCTGTCTTGTATGCTCTAACAGTCGTCCAGCATGGGTCCCCGGAAACCAAGTCGCAAATCTGGCTACTGCTACACCACAATTCTGGCAAGGACAGAATCTTACCTGGAGCGTACTCGCCCGAGTCGGCGGAACGACTTATAAGTTATTCGGAGCTCCGGCAGCTCTGTCCAGCTCTGTAGCAGCCACTCTGATGAGTGCGGAATATACCTCCTCACATTCTGTCTTCACTCTGGCTGCGAGAGACGTCGCTACCTTCACACTCGATTTCTTTTCACCTGTCTCTCCGAAGAATTATGTGAGGCAGTCATTACCATTCAGCTACCTGACAGTCTCCGTGGATGCCAAGACGGCGAGTAAAGTCCAAATATATTCTGACATTGACGAAACCTGGACTGGTCAATCTGGGGCTACAGTTTCGACATTCACTAAATCAGGCGGAGTCACACTATTTCAGCTCTCGGTAAATGGAGCTGTACAATATTCTGAGAATGCGAGAAGTCAAGCGCTCTGGGGCCAGACTATACTTGGGGCAAAAGCATCAACTGGAATCACTATCACACACGGATCTGGAACACCATCTGCTATTCGTGCGGAATTTGCCAGTAATGGAAGTCTCAGCAATGCTGCCCCAGCATTTGCAACTGGTAATGTAGTTGCTATTTCCCAAGGACTAGGGTCCATTACTAGCGGTAGTGTGACATTCGGGATTGGCTATGTACGGGAAGCTGCAATAAATTATCTTGGGAACGCTAGGACTGGGTATTACAGAGCTCAATATCCTGATACATTGTCAGCATTGTCTTTCTTCTTCGACGACTATGCCGATGCACTCTCAGAATCGAAGACAAGCGATTCGTTGCTGGTGCAGAAGGCCGTGGCCGCTGCGGGAACGAATTATTCTGATATATTGCTCTTGACTACAAGACAAGCATACGGTGGGAGTGACCTGACCATTCCGAATGATACCTTGAATACAAGTGATATTATGGTCTTCTTGAAAGAGATTTCAAGTGACGGTAATGTGAATACTTGTGAGCTGCCCCTCTTTACCCTAACGTCTCGCAACATTCGCTTGAGATATACAACATAAACGATGACTTTACTGATAAGTTACAGTGGACGTTCTATTCCCAGCATTCCCAATCTGGTATGTCATGAGCCCAGAATATCTTCGCTTCCTCCTCGAACCAATCCTTCAGTATCTTGAAACTGGTCGCTGGAAACAGGTATAGCATATTCGACACACTGCCATGTGCATTTACTAACTTAAAAAAGCCCTTCGCCATACACGATATCGGCACGCATTATCCCAACGCTACTGGCCACGATGACCAAGTTGAAGAAGATATGCCAGTCGAAGAATCTGGCAATCTGATCTTGCTCGCTTATGCCTATATCACCGCAACGGGCAACACTGCTTGGGGTCAAGATTACCTCTCCATTTTTACTAAATATGCCGACTACCTCGTCACGGGTGGTTTAAATGAGCCCGTTCAGCTGGCAACAAATGATTGCTGTGGCCCTCTTGCAAACCAAACCAATCTTGCAATCAAAGCTGCGATTGCACTAAATGCTTATGGGAAGCTCTTCGGCGCAGAAAACTACTCGTCAGTTGGCTTGAGCTTCGCCAATCAGTTGTTTACAAATGGTCTAGGCTTGGACTCTGCGAAAACGCATTTTAAATTGCAATACGGCAGTAATGTCACGTATGGAAAGGATAGTGATTATGCAGTAGTTTTCAACATATTCCCTGATATCCTATTCAATCTCGGAACATTCCCTAGTTCCGCATTTGATATGCTGGCTAGCTACTATCCAACCCAGCAAGGCCAAGCTGGCGTCCCGCTTGACAGCCGAGTGGACTGGAGTAGTACGTTCTGGACACATTGGGCTGGAGCTGCCGGTGCGAAACAGACTGGTGGGGTCGAGGTCAGAGATATGTTTATCGATAACGTGTGGGCGTTTATGACGAATGGAATGAATACACCTCCATTCAGTGATCGGTGGTTTGCGGTCCCTGGGAGCGGGGGTTTGATAGGTGGGACAGGGGATGTAGTTGGAGCCTTTGACACATGGAGAAACAGGCCGGTTGTGGGTGGCCATTTCGCCGTGCTTGCACTAGACGGACCAGGACAATTTTAAGACGACGACACGGGAGTAAACGTAGCAAAAGAAGTTTGTCACACCATGTTCAACAAGGTTCACATACGTAGTTGTGGAACTTTGCGCAACTTTGATAACATACATGAAGCCGGTAACCAAAATGGAGAGACGTCTTTACCATTCTCCGCTAGAGTACAGTCTATTTTGGGCCAGAATAGTGCGACGTAACGCAAGGAGTTGAATATTCTTTTAGCTACCTGTCCTGGAGGGAAGATTGACGGTGAGAGGAAAGAGGTACTTGAGATGACTTGTCTCGAAAGATTTGTGCTGGCGACGCGGTCGACTATTACCTTGGAAATGCTATTTAATACTACCAAAATGTATCACATATTTCTATATAAGGATGGGAGAGTGTACTTGACTTGTAGGTAATGGTTGAAGCATTGCACTAATGATTAGTTATTTTAACTTCTCAAACCTCTAATAGAAGGTGTGATCAGCCGCCCCACGACCTGCTTTATAGGAGGCCAACTACTGTAGGTTATATTCCTGCTCAGTCAAATATCACCATTCAAAAAACTTGGGCTAAAGCCCAGTCTCTGTCCCGTCAGAACATTCATGGTTTGCTCGATTGGTAGATTTTATTTGGTATACTCTCCACTATCCTTGGCTATCCGTCAGAACTCGTCACTGCGACATGATCTTACAATCAGCCTTACGAAACACTTGAAATTCCGCACAGTGTTTTTCTATTCCTCTAAACTATTCGGGTAAGGAGAATGTTTATCTTGACTGACTGGAATTGAGGCTCAAATAATAGCGGGCTTGGTGTAAAAACCGACAGCAGAGGTCCATTAAGTTACCCCGGTGGTGAGTGATTCTGCCTACCCCGTGGTTCAAACTTGTATTATGATAGGACATTAACAATCTTATCAACTACAGATGGTAGTCCTCCAAAGCCAAAACCCCCTGGTTCTCCTGGTGGATCCAAACCCCAATCAAACGGCTCAGGAACTTATGGAAATGATGGCGAATGGGACGGGAGATAGGGCAGGGAATGCGAAGCATAGGTTAACTGAAAGCAATATATAATTGGACCTTCATGTTGAAATATCCCATGCTGGGTTCTCTCAGCATCTCCCAATCGGGAACAACAAGTGCTATCTAGATTATTTATTGGCTGAAAATCTCTGATAAAACACGTGCAAGCGCGTTAATACTCTCCTAGGGCTCTGTCAGAGAAAGTTTCTTCTAGTCGATTTGAGTTGGATTGTTGACAGTACTGTAGGTAAAGTTCGCGGCGTCAAGAAACAGGCTTCGTTTATGGTAAACACCAGATCCCTACCGTTCTCTTTCGAGTTAGGAGGAAACCGATATTGGCACTCTTCTCTTTGCATCAACTCCTCTTTCACTATCCTCAACTCCCGGGACGCCTCGACATGTCGTCTGGCTAGAATAATGCGCTCCTAATTCGGGTTGCCTTCACAAATTTACCATCGTCATACCATGGCCAGCTTTCAGATAGCGCTGGTAACACATAACACTTCCATCTTCGTGGCCACTTCAGGCGTGCCTTACTCAAGTGTGGGTGTTAAAGAAGTGCTATTTTCGGATCCAGAAGCACGCAAAGGGGTAATTCGCCTAAGCAAGTAAGGTGGAGATGATTTCGTTGTGGAACATACAGTCACAGATTAGGCGCTTAAGCACGGTCTACAAAGAAGGAATGAAGGAATAAATCGTACCACACGTATAGTATAGACAGATGTTCACGGTCCTATTTCCCTAAAATCTCTCGCGCCCGACTTTTGTTAAACGCCAATCCAATGTATGATCCACAAAACCACGTCTCATCTCTCTTACAAGCTCCCTTTCTCCCATTCCTGGTCCCCATAATACCTTGGACCCAGATCTGCCTCCCAAATCGGTCTCTCGATAATTGCAACCTCGGGGCCGATATCACCATCCTCTCGGTCGCCAATAACGCACACGCCGAGAATCGGTCTGTATTTATATGTGCGCCACCATTGTCGGCCTGAGGACCTTTCCTCCCCTCCATTCTTGAATATTTGCAGCTCTCCGTTTCCGTGTGATAGTCGCTCCATAGCGGTATCCCCGTCATCGGATTCAGAAACAGCATCCACCATATCGGTATCGTGGAAAGGAACATCTTCCCACTCAGCTACTTCCCCATGGATAATCCTCTGCATCTTCCTTGACATACCCGTTCCCAGCTCCGCATCCGGAATCATCCCGCCCGCCCCGGAAGCCTTCTCGGTTCCTCTCTTCCGCTTCTTTAAAGCCATATCTCCATTCGTTTCCACGTGTGGGAAGTCCTTTGATAAATCAAACATCCATAACCATGCCGTGCCATATATCCAGACCCTTTCCTTTGACCTATTTACGTCCCAGATGCAGCCTCGAGATTGATTCAGTATCTTCCGAGAATCTTCTGGGAAGTGAGCTGTGGGATTGCGGCGCGACCAGTGACTTAGAGAGCCTTTAAGGGCTTCAAATTCGAAGACGTCACCCGTAGCAGTTATGGATAGCAGCCTAGCTTCTCCTGATGGGAGATCGTGAGGGATGGGGTTGGGGTTGTGGCGTGTGGTAATTGCGTGGCTCGCTTCGCCGTTAGTCAGAGGCTCTGTGGATGGTCGGAAGGAAAGAACTGTAATTGCGGATGGGAGTTTGGGAAGGGAAGATGCTGACGGATTGCGCTTCCAACATTGGCCCAAAACGAGCTGTACTTTCGTATTTTCATCTTCGTCGTTCGAATTTTCATCGTCAGATGGCTCCAACTCAATATGATTGATAAGAAGTGGAAGTGCTTGAGTGAGATCCTCTTGCCCGGAAAGAACGAAGGTGTCAATGTAGCCAGCCAAATCAGACACTGCTAGGATCCTGCTGTCAGATGAAAAAGCGACTTTCGTAATTGTTCTATCATAGGCGCCAAGGCCACCTAATATAACGTTCTTCTCGATCTGACGATCTATTCGTGAGAGCTTAGTAAGTTGAGTTTGTACTATAGTTGAGGTGGAGGTGTGGAGGAGGCGAGCAATTAGTATACTAGAATCTTGCCGAATTATGCAGAGCCATTTTTCATCAGGTGAAAACTGAATATGTCGCGCACCGAATGAGAAACTTGATGGAACTAATATCTTGGAAACTTTGAGGCCGCTACCATTCTCCAGCCTGTGGGTCTTGAGTTGGAACAACTTGACCTCCGTAGTAGTTGCAGCAGCCAATATATTGCCATCAGCGCTCAAAGCCGCGGAGGTGATGCTAGCTTCTCCTTTGACCAAAATCTTGGCGACTAACTTTCGATTCTGTTCTGGACTTAGATCATCATCTTCAACCACTGTTTTAGAAGGCTCTGCAAGGCGCCATATATGCACTTCTCGATCCCAGAAGCTCATTATAAGTCGTTTCCACGATGCACATGCTATGGGAGGATCTTGCGGGAGGAAGGACAGTTGTCTTTGGTACTCCATTCCAAATTGTCGGAGAGGGAATATAGTCGGGGCAGCGTCAGGCCCTGCTAATGTCAGTACGTATCACGAGCTCAAATAGTAAGGTCTTACCTCCAGAGACGACAACACTCATCCCCTTGTACTCAAGGGTCGCCATTGTCTTAACATCATGGGTGTGGTATCTCCGATGTCCTACTTCCGCCCAGCGACCCTTTCTCTTATCAACTCGCTTGTATACCACTGTCCGTCTGTCCATACCGCCACTGAAAATTGTAGTCCCGTCCTGACCAGTCGCAAGGCTAAGGATATCTTGCCTGTGGCTCTTTATCCTCTGCATCAATGTATATGTTTTACCATCCCAGATGCGCAGTTCACCAGTCGAATCACCAGAGACGATGTTCCTATTTGGCAGAACCTTCACAGACCAGACGATTATCTCCTTTGGACCCCCCTTCGGTCCAGCTCCAAACGACATGGTCCTCAGGTTCGAACCGTTGCGAATGTCGTATACCCGAATAGTGCTATCGGTGCATCCCGCTACGACAACATTTCTATCCTGGAAGGCGACGCTGATAATTTTGGCTTTCTTCGCAGAGGGCCGGACAAGAACTCTCTGCAGTTGAAGATCCTCGTCTTTTGTTGAATACAGCACAAGCGCTCCATCGGTGCAGCCGGTTATCAGATTCTGCCCCTCCCACTGCCCAGTGTGCACGCCATTAGCCTCAATCTGCGCCTTCGTAAGAGCCGGCTGCGCAGCCAAACACCAAATCTCTCCATGGTTCCCGCTCGCCTGTCTTAATGGCCTCCCATTCCGAAGATCCCACTCTGTGACGGTTGTGGTATATCCGACACTGAAAAGTCTAGATTTGCCAATAATCGTCCGCCCATTTGCGTCAAGCTCATTTGGATCCTGGATCCAGACAAGCCCATCGACGCTCCGGTCTACACCCCCTCGTATGATTGTCTCCTGGAGCCACGACCCGTGCAGCGGATTCCAGATCTCGATATCGCCATTCGCTCTCCCGACAGCTAGGCGCGGAGGTGCAGTCTTCTGATCTTTGGAGACTGGTGTATTGGAGAACGCCAGCGCATTAATTGTTGACGGCGGGTATGGCACGAATCGACAGCGGTGGACCTCCATGGCGTATGAGGTGCAACCGTTCAATCCATTTGATGCCCGCAAAAAAAAGTTGTATTCTTGAAGTTTTGCGGCGGAATCGCGATTAGAAGGCGGTCAAGGCGACCCCTGCTAGTCCCTGCACCAGCTGGATTTTGTTGGCTTAGTCATCCATCTTGATATCTTGGTGTCTGCACTGTATCTATAGATTTTGATGTCATTCCACAAAGTATTGAAGAAAAGTTATTTGGACCTTGTTAACAGGCGTATTAATGCGCGTTGTATACCCAGAGTCACACTTGTACTAGGTAGATAGTTGTGCTAACCACGCCTATTCTCTACCACCTTACCTCTACATCTCCTTTCCTTCGTCCCTCTTTTCCTCTCTCGTTCTTTCCTCTCTCGCTCTTTTTCTTCAAATTTCCTACGTGTGCTCTCGACTTTCGTCTTATTTTGCCCCTTTTCCGAGGCTATCAGACTCTCTGCCAGCAATGTTATTGAGTGGTTAAACTGCTCCTTATTTGAGTATTCCGGACTATAAACATCCGCAGCTCGCATTTACTAGAAGATCTCTTAAACGCCTTACAACACCTCGATAAACTATTTTCGTAGTTATACACAGAGATTACGCCTCAAGGAGAGTAGGCTAAGGCATGATAATAAAGCTAACTATATAAGTTAAATTGATTTTATGTAGCAATTCCAATGCTGGTAATATCTCGGTGGAATTTGCTGCGATTGGAGTAAAATAGTCCCTAAATGACTAAAAGGCAGGAACAGCTGTCTAAGTATACTTCGGAGCAGATAAAATGTTATATTGGGTATAATTAAGCTCTTTCATTAGAATGCTAAATATAAAGTCATGACATAACTCCGCCCATGAACCTACCACCGAAACTCCAAATCCAATCCGCTTTAGACATACGCCCTGGCATACCCAATCACAGAAACTTCAGTCCGTCGAGGATACGCCCGAGACTTTGATGGGCTCTTCCCAGTAGCACCTGGGTTTGTGTCATCCGCTGTTGCTACAATTGCTGTATCCCCGGTTGGTTCGTTCACTTGCCAACGCACGAACAAGTCGACGATCTCTTGATCCATGCCTATGAAGTTGTACTAGCACGAGTGGCGGATATAGAATGCGCTTCCGTCAAAATAGGCTTGGATAATGCGGCCTTTGCCTTGGGAGAATGATAAGATGAGGGCCTGAACAGATTAATTGCTCGTCAGATAAAGCAGGTCTACGAAGAGGTATCTTACGGGGAATATGAGATAACTTTGACCCCATTCGAAATTCATTTGATCTATAATCACCCCCATTGCACTAAGGAGCTCTGATCGCACAAGTGATTCGCCATCAAGCACGCTATGGTTCATGGAGCCCATGATATGGGGATGGCTGTGGTCTGAGACGTGGTATGTCGCCAAGAGCGACCAGCCTCCATCATAAGTAAGGCACTCGCCTTCTAGTAGATGGCGTTCGAATTTGCCCAGCGAGCTATTGTAGAGTGATAAAGTTAGTTATCAAGACTTATATGCAAATCATACAGACTGCTCTCATACTCTCTTGCTTTCCATTGCGTAGAATCAAGCATGCAAGGCCATCCATTTGCCACGGCTTCAAAATTACTAGTTTGATCTCTCATTACTCTCTGGATTATGTCCGACTGCCCAAAGGCTGAAGAGTCCTCCCACTAGTCCCCAGATGTTAAGTCGGGGCGTATTTCGGGCCGTGTATCTGCCAGTGAGGCCAGCTTCTCTGGCGATGCGGGGAGAAAGTAACGCGGGAAGTTTTCTTCGTCTTCTAAGTTGAATTGTGAAGCGTAAATGTCCACTTCTTCCAGCTGAGCTCGCTTGTAAGACTGTCGCGTAATCGCAATGTGGTGAAAATTATCAACCAGAGATTTCCTGGCCATAACATGTCGTGGCGACTTGAGGGCTGGCATTTTCGTATATGATGCGGCAAAAGACGTCCTGCAAATAGTGGGAAGAGATTGTAGTAATTTGGTGAGCATTCATTATGGTGGAGGCTTGAGACTTCGATATAAATATTTCTGCTGAACTGCATTGTTGCTGTTGTAGTCGAACGTCAAGAGTTGCTGTAGCAACTGTTGACATCCTCTGGGCTTTGTAGGAGTGGAATGTTCCGCGTATGAAATGTTCCTGTCTCGAGGCTGCAGAGTAGAGAAACGAGACCCTTCGCTGGTATTGCTCAGGGATTCAATGTGCGGCTGCAGGTATTGGACTCTCGTTGGTGTGCATTGACTTGTACACAAGCGCCAAGATTGGCTACAGGCAAATTTTCACCCCTGAGAAGTTTACGAGTGCGGCCCACGGCGGCAGCGTGTCCAAGAGTTCCAGTCTCTCCTCCAAACCATGGTCTGTAAACCCATAATCCGGCAAATCCTGATTAAAGAATTTAACCATTCGCCCCTCTAGATCATTATGTGCTGCTATGACCCGTAAGATTCTGAGGCTCAAGAACTGCCATTCCTCAATCTTTGATGCCGAGGATGTAGGTAACGTCCCATCCCTTCCGACCTGCTGAGATGTGGATTGGAAAGCTGCCACCCAAGAGTGTCTTGCGAAAGGAAGACCACCTACTTAGTGGATATATTATGGCCACTGGAAAAGGCCTTGATAATATGGCATAGGATCTATTATTAGGTAGAGATAGAGTATGGGAAGAGCTCGAGTGTGCTAGCAGACGACTCTTAGCTCGACTTCGAGAGTGTATGGGTATGGCTTGCGTGCTAAGAGAGAGCACAAGGTAGGATCTAAATATTGAAGTAGGTGTGAAAAATTAGACAACAATGTGCGCGGATTCAAAGGAACTAATTTGATCTGCTTTGTTGTCTAGATGACGGGCAACGACTTTAAGCACCATCATCTTTCGCTGGAAGCGCTGCACAGTAGATGTTGGTTTTGATAGTTCGGGGCCCATTTCGAGATCGGTCGACCTGCTAAACGCTCTGGTCGTCTCAGGGTATCAAGAATGGTAAGCTAGCGGCTATTGCCATCTCCTGGGCCATCTGCTAAATATACTGACGTTCGTGGCATTGTCCTGCAGCCATGCTGGTCTCCCGTTGCCTCTGGGAGACAATTGGCAATGCGTCGTGGGCGTGGTGATAAAAACCGATATGTGACAGCCGCCAGCCCTACAGAGATGACCGGAAACATGCTTTTTGGAATTCTAAGGGATCGTCAGATGGCTGGCCGACCGCCATTTGAGAGTTACCCGCCTGCTGCTTCTTTGGGAGTTAGCTGCAGATGGCTGTCCACCAGTCGTTTCGAAAATCCTATCTATCAGATCTGTCCAGCACGGCAAAACTTACACTGTAGGCCCTACGTCGCTTTAACATCCGCATCTCCACGCCATTTTGACCAGTGAGCACGTACCCGAGTTCACTGACTTCCGAAGGGCGACGAGAGGCGACAACGAGACCTCTGAGCAGTTGGCCCCAAGCGCTGTGTGATCCGGAATCCAGGTATATAAGGTCCCATATTAAAGTGAGGAGGTTTCGCGGCCAAGTCACGCGATTCCCTGATAGAGAAAACTGTGCTGAAGCCTCACGATAAGGAAAAGCCACCATGGCCCCTCCCAAGAACGCCGAGAGAATCAAAGCCGCCACAACAGCAACCACCACTTCCCCTACCTCCACAAAACACGAGGCTTCTTCAATCACCACAACCATCGCCCCCAAGATCACCAACAATGTTGCTCCCTCCCAAGACCCGGATCCCCTCGACCTCGACCCCCTCGTCCCTCCTCCTCTATCGTGGGGCATCGACGAGATCCTCGCCGCCGCGCGCCTGAACCTCTCGCGCCTCGATCCATACTTCGCCTTCTATATCCTCTCGGAGCCGCGCACGCCGCCTGCCGTGCTGGTCGATATCCGGCCGTTCCACCAGCGACAAGAGGAGGGAGAGATTCTCGGGGCGCTGATTATCGAGCGCAACGTGCTTGAGTGGCGCTTCGACCCGCGCAGCGCGACTCGGCTGGACATTGCGAACAGGTATGACCTGCGTGTGATTATATTTTGCAGTGAGGGGTATACAAGCTCCTTGGCGGCAAGGTCGTTGCAGGAGCTGGGCCTGTGGAATGCCACAGATATCGTTGGCGGGTATAAGGCGTGGAAGGCGGCGGGCCTGGGGAGGATTCCAGAGCATGCGCAGTAAGAGGGTATTCTTCTTGGGTTTGGGTTGGAAATATTTCATGCGTTAATTACTGGATGGAGAGATAATTGGATATTCAATCGCAAGGCGGTTGGATGGGATATAACCAGGATAAAGGAGACCCATGTTGAGCTTTCCTGGCCTAGTACGAAACTACCAAGAGGGCAAGCAGCGCGAGTTCATTCCCGATTTCAAGCTAGTGATTAGAGGGCTGAATAAAGCCATCTGAGGGCAAATATCATAGCGTGAGTATGAAGTCGAGAGATTGTTTGGCAGGGTAAGCAGATGGGTGGAAGATTTCAATATCAGACGTAAGGAAACCTTAGTTTCCTCAGTACGTGCAGAACTCTATATTTCTGTCTATGCCTCATATATCATGAAATCAAAATTGCAATGATTAAGCTTCTAAGAGGGGAGCTACAAGGGAGCTTTCTCTATTACGGTGACGTCGAGTCTCATATCCCCTATCCAGCTTCTCCACTCTTCTCACTCTCCTTTCCCATCTCACGAACTCTCGACCTTCTCGCCCTCCTCCGGCTTAGCCTTATCAGCCGCGTCGAGAGCAACTTTAAATTCTTCCAACAGAGCCTCAAACTTCTCCAGGCCAGTCGATATCCGGATCTGCGTCTCCATCAGGCCGAACGGCCCAACGAAACCCAGCTGTTCGTGGCCGTACATAGTCATCACATACGGCAGCGCCAGGGTCAAGTGCGCACCCAGATGCGGTCCATGATGCACGTTCAAATTATCATAGAATGCGGCCGTTGCTGCGACGCTGGCGAAGTCGATGCTGAATAGGCAGCCGTATCCAGGTGTGAATTCGTCGGTGGCGGGGCGCATAAATGGTGTGTAGTGCTTCAAGGTGGGAAGGACTGTGGGATATAACACTTTGGCCACGCTGCTGGAGGGATCCAAGGCTCGGGTCTGGATATATTCGACCAGGCGCGCGGCGTTAGTGTTGAGGATGTGAGAGCGGGTGAGATAGTCCCTGCTGTTCTTCTCAAGAGCCTCCGCATCGGCGTTGAAGAACTCGTTGGTGTAGGAGTCTTCGAAAAGCGGTTTCAGGGCGGAGTACTGCGAAGATGACGGGTTTAGAACCACGCTCCCTGCGATCACGTCGGCGTATCCGCTGAAGGACTTGGTGAGAGACGTGATGACGACATCTGCTACACTCAGGACGTCGACGTTGCAGAAGCTGCCTATTGTCTCGTCGACCGCCAGGATAAACTTGTACTTGTCCGCCAACGCACGCAGTCTGACCAGGTCAGGGGTGTTAAGAATGGGATTCTGAGGGAATTCAGTGTACAGCGCCTGGATGCCTCGTCCCTCCTTCGCCTCATCCTCGAGATACTTCTCTAGCGCATCGAGATCCCCATCATCCCCCTTTCCAAACAACTTACATCCCGGACCAATATCCTCAAGAACATGAATTGTTGAGTGGAACGCAAACCCAAACAGCACGCTCCCCTTATTCTCCCTCTTCAGGAGGAGTCTATGCAATCCATAAATCGCACCCATCCCTGTTGGGAACAGGTACACATCTCCAGGCTGCACCTTCTTCTCCCTCTTCCCCACCGGCGCCCGTTCTAAAAGACCCACAATCCTCTCCCTCAGCACACCCTGCGCAGGACTTTCCTCCCTCACAGGCATGCCTTTCTCCTCCTCTTCCCTATTAACCTCTCTTAGTAGCTCGATCTTCCCTAGGGCTTCCTCTGCCATACGCGAACTGATTCCCAAGCCGGGATTTATCCAAAACGGAATAATAGACATCATTTTCTGCGCCGGGATGATCACGGCGAAAAACCGCGACTCAACGTCGAATACCCGGATGCTGATCTGGTCCTCTGTCAGGACGGTCTCGGGCCGCCTAGGATCAAGGGCGAAGGAGCGGCATTCTTCTGCCGTTTCACGCGTACAGAAGAGCAGGCATCCCTTGGGAGCCGTGGGGGATTGGCCGACTTTTTCGAGGATTTTTCCGGAGAGCTAAAAGTCACAGTTGTTAGATTGGGCTCTTATCTCTCATTTGTCATTTCTTTCTATTGCCTTGGAGAAAGAATGTGAAGATAGATTTAGGTCAAGAATATATCCTCCTCCTTCATCCATTCCATAATTTTGTTCCACTGAGGAGAACTGGACATAAAACAGCCAATCAAAAAGGGAAGTAACGTACACCAACGACATCAGGATGCGGTTTTATCCTCGGATACATGCTCTTCAGCTCTCCCAGCAATGTGGGATGCAGATGGCGGTCCCGAAATCGCGTCGCATTGTACCATCCAGGAAGATGCACTGTGATCGAGTGTCGCGGAGCGGGGGGGATGGCGTAGCCTGCCTCTGTTTCGATTTTGGGCATCATGGTGGTATCTACCTTCGTCTTTTGGAGATTGTCGTTTGGTGAGGTTTGAAAGTGGCTGGAGATTGCGGGCTGTTGGAACTTGTTGGAACCTCGTTGGGTATCGTTGGAGGGGTAGAGGGGTTGTAAGGCCGCTGAGATTTGAGAGAGGGAATGAGGAAGTAAAGATGAAATCAGATAAAAATCAAGATTTATGATCCAGGTATATCCTACACACAACCGTATCTCAAGCGCGGAGCTGAAAGAAAACAAACGTGAGCAAGATCCCATAGGTGAAGTAGCTTCCCGGCCAAGCCGTATCTTAAGCTTACTCCCCCGCCAACGTTTCCAGCTCTGGCTAGGTACAAGCTTGCTATCCCTACAAACTTGTCCGTTTTACGTCGCCCTGGAATCCTGCCGCTAACTCATTCTGCCCCCCGCTACAACGTAATTCCGTTGCTGCAACTGGTAGCGCAGCTTTACCGCCTGTGCTGACATTTCTCGTTTTCGCCCAAACTTCGTCTCGCGGTCGGTATTTTGTGTCGGTATTGTTTGGTGGCGCTTTGGGGATTATTCCGCTTTCGGTTTGCATTTTGAAACCATGCTATTGGCGGGGGTTACGATCGAGGCTTATGTGAGACGTGCCGGAAGTATATAGCCTCGTACTAGGACCTATCAAGACTTCTTTCGGGCGTGAGTGGACGGTGCGATTTAATGACGAAGGATGTGGGCCTCCAGAATTTTATCATTCCGATCCTATCAAAATCTGGAGCTAAAATCCTATAGATGAATAAGAATCGGTGCGGTCCAGTAGAAGAGAGCAAAATAAGCACCATTTATATGACTTAATGTTTTAGAGGAGAGTACGTAGACAAATAAAGACATGCACTATACATAGGCCGAGAAGTAGAATTATGCAGAGAGCTATGATAAGACAAGCGAGATTTGCATGAGACGAGATGTGATGTGTGTAAGGCTATAGGCAAGGAATGCACGTATAGTGAGAGATGGAAGTGTGGGCGAGGGCTCAGATCATTTGTTCAACATGCATCTGGGTGGCGAGACTAGAGATGGGACCTGACAAGGCTGAGGTGGGAGGCGATGGGGTGCGGGGTAGGGACGAGGCTGAAGCGAGGACGGAGATATTTTGGAATAAAAGTATGTCGGGCATTGATTTTTGTGAGGATTAAGGAATCAGGAACACAGAAGGGATATCACATGATGCCTGAGGATAGAGAGTCGGTGCCTGATCGGTTGAGCGCAGATGATATTATCCCGTCTTCATAAGTAGTAGTATGAGAAGGCTGACAATTAAGCCCCGAGGTCACCCAAACATAAGGAAACGAGCCTTGGGGCTCATGCTGGTTTATTGAATGCCGCAACCCCCCACGCCTAACGCCTCAAAACACATATCCTCCAATGACACTCGGTGTTGTGAATCTCGGCACGGCAAGAAAATGCCGCACCTGCCTGATGGCTGATTGAGGCATATAAAATCGTGGCTAAGGCGACGCCGCCTTGCCGTCAACGACGACCATTTGACATCGCTAGAGCGCCTCACGGATTGCCGTGCGCAGCATTGCCATCTATCTCTTCTTGTTATGGGAGTGAGAGTGGGAGTGGGAATGGGAGCCCGACGATGACTTGTGCGAGCGGGAGTGAGATGTATGTTCGGAGCGCGTTGCCTCTGACGATCGAGGCTCGGCGTAGTCGTAGCGTCCCTCTCGGTGATTCACCGTCTGGACGGTGCCTCCGCGAGTCGTCGATGAGATGTACTGCCGGTCTGTCGAGCGGTCGTTAGTTGATTGATGGGAGGCTTGTGAATGTTGGTCGGAAGTGTTACCATTATCTGGCACGCGGTGCTTGCGCTTCGATTCTTCTGCGCTCCCACAATACCCTGTGCTGGACCGACCAGAGTATTCAGCAGACGACCGGCTGAAGTACGACCCGCGCGAGTCGGTGCTAGGGGCGCGGGAAGAGTACTTCGGGTCGTAGCGGACGTCGTGGATAATAGGCTTGGTGGAAGCGTAGTGTCCGGAAGTGTAGTACGACATGGTGATTGTGGTTAGGTCTGGCTGATAAGTATAAAAAGTGTTTGTTTGCTATAAAGCTGTTTCACAGACGTGATATTTGATAAGTAGTATTGGACAATGATCTCAGAAAGAGTAAGGGAAAACAGAAATCTTTATACTCCATCAGATCCATGGCACTCGCTATGGCAAAACCAGCACTGCAGCACAACAGTGGATCCCCATCACGCTCGTGTTGGGGGCCTGAAGCACCGAAAACCACAAAACAAGGCGTCTTTGAAGCCTTTTCCCAATCACAGGTGATGCCTGTCCGGGGTAAGGTCTGTCTGCTCGCGCCTCGAACGCTGCGCCCTGGCTGTCTCTTGTATAATAATGGGGCCATGAGTGTCAGTCGCTACAGCCGGTGAGTCAAGTCAGCGAGTCCCCATCGCAGAACCCTCGGCCGGTGAACGAGGAGAGGGATCGAAATGAGAGAAACTGCGGCTTGGGCATATCGTGGGCTTCAGAGAAGGCGCCGTGCTGCGGTCTCGTGTGGTACGTGCGTAAATTGGCCATAGAGAGATGGCAGTGAGAATTCGCGAATGGGATGAAACACTTGATTCAAAGGTCCATTAGCAGTTGAAAAATGAGAAGTGGTATGACTGGCCAGTAATTTCCCAGTGTGGCATAGCCAATCCTCAGCCATCGAGGCTGCCACCGAGGCCGACTACCACCACCAGGCGTCCACGCCCGTACTCGGTATAAGTAGGAGGGTGCCACCGTGATAGGACTGAAACCCGCGGCCAGGGAGAAGCGACGGTGAACGATGGCCAGGTTTAGTGCTGCCTTGGTCGGTGAGATCAGGACGTAGTGTTCCTGTGACTGTGACGACCAGTGGGGGAGGTGATATCGAGATCCATGTCTATCGAGTTGGAGGCCTGGAGCTGTAACCTGGAGAGATTTAAAGAGGAGGGGTCATGTGTCACTGACTAATATATTAGTAATGAATTTTAAAGCTTGACCACTTCGATGTGGAAGAAAGTTATTCCCAGTCTTCCGGTAGTGCTGACCAACTTTCCTATCCGGGTCAAGCTCCAGTGGTTAATACGGTCCCTGAGGTGGAAGGAGTAGCTTACCCCACGGCTATTCTCCCAGGAACAGTCTATACCAACGTGGCCAGAACACTAGAACGGAAAAACATATCATATAGTATTCGACCACTTCGTTCATACTCTATCCCACTTCATCCCTTCCCAAGCTACCGTCTGACCTCCTTGCACATCAATTGACATGCGCTTCCTCACCCTCTCCGCCGCCGTCCTGGCCACCGTCGCCAGCACCGTCCTGGCCGAGAACAAGGTCGACATCGTCGTCACCAAGGCTGTCGAGTGCGAGCGCAAGACCCAGAAAGGTGACAAAATCTCCGTGCACTACCGCGGCACTCTGCAGGACGGCGGCAAGCAGTTCGACGCCAGCTACGACCGGGGCCAGCCATTGAGCTTCGTCGTCGGACGAGGATCTGTGATTAAGGGGTGAGTAACTTTGCCTTCAAATATAACTCTAGAAACGGATCAATTGGGACTGATGCGAGTGATTGCAGATGGGATGAGAACCTCCTCGACATGTGCATCGGCGAGAAGAGGACCCTGACTATCCCTCCCGAGTTCGGATACGGTGATCGGGCCATGGGGCCCATCCCCGCAGGCAGCACGCTCAGTACATCCTCCTCCCAAAGTTTTAATTGTGCAATGCATGCTAATGATTGCAGTCTTCGAGACCGAATTGATGGGCATCGATGGCGTCGAGCCTCCTAAGGCAGAAGCACCGAAAACGGAGGAACCGAAGGAAGAGCCCAAGGAGGAGGCCAAGGCGGAGGAGAAGGCTGAAGAGAAAGAGGAAGAGAAAACTGAAGAAACCAAACCTGAGGAGACTGAAGCTAAAGAGAAAGACGAGTTATAAATACGTGTGCGCGAAGGTGGATAGGGACGAGGTTTGAAGACATGGTGGAGCAATGGTTAGTTCGGATAGGAGGTGTCTTGCCGTGTTGGCGTTATATCCTATATCACAACGAATCTAACGACATTGATGTTGAATAAGCCTTTGGATTCGGATACTTGGTTTGATGTTCTTGCATTGCAGTTTACTGTAGGTCTTCCAATTCTTCATATTTCATCTCTAAACTCTTTGCGGCCAAACAGCAACACTTTCTCGGTCCCATACCTTCCACCCTTTTCCCTTTCCAACATTACCCTGTGCCTAGCCCTTATTCTCACTCCTATCCCACCCATCTCCCCACTCCTGACACTCCTCCGCTGTTCTCCCTTTACTCGCACACATTGTGCACGGCGGCCCGCCACGGCATTTATCCTTCTTTTTCCTTCTTGCACATGGAGGGCATTTTATGGGATTGATGGCATATTTCCCTTTGGAGGTGCGCACCCAGCGGGGGCTGTTTGCGGGAAGGGGAGAGGGAGGTGGAGAGAGGGGTGTTGTGTGTGGTGCAAGTGTTGGAAAGTTGGTTGGGAGAGAGGATGGGCAAGTGGTTGATGCGGATTGATTTTGGGGATGTAGGTGGAGACGGCTTTCTGAGGACGACGACGAGAAGGATGAAAGTTCCGAGTTGGTCGATTCTATATGATCTGTTAATTGTGTGGTTTCCGTGCCGAAAATTAGTTCTAACCTGAATCTGAATCTGGATATTCTCTAGGGGACCGGATTTTCCCTGTTTTAGGATGATATTGTTGCAAGAGGAAAGGAAGTTTCTGCACCTGCTCACTTGCTGCAATTGCAAGTTCTTCCATCGTTTCGAAATCATCTGATGCCTCACAGTTTTCTCTTAATATCCCTTTATCTTCTTGGCGTAACTTCTGTTGAGCTGAAGTTGGCAACTTTGCTCTCTTTTCAACGTTATCTCTGACTGTTTTTCTCATTCTCACTGGATTCAGGGAGTAGCAAGATACTCGCCCATACCACTTGCTGAAAAGTGATTATGAGATATGAGGAAAGTAGCATCAATTTGCCATTGATATTCTCCTACCTTTTCTTTCACCTACCTGTATCTTTATTCTCTCTCACCTCTGCACTTCTCCGAGGTCTTGGTACCGCAAGACAAAAGATCCTTTGTTCCATAATGAATGCCCCCTGATTAACTCAGGAAAAAGAACATCTAGGTCGGAGGAACTATTATTGTCGTCAATTAACTCACATCCAGTTGCCATAATCCTATGCCGAAAAGCCAGTATCTTATTACCTTCCTTGCCTCTCCACCCTAAACCTTACCATAAATCACAATATAAAACCAGCCCTGTGCAATCTCACCGACCCTTCAATTTCCGAAGACCACCACTCATAATCCTCGATTCCAATTCCAATTAATCGGCGACAGCCAACATACCTGGGGCATCCGATCTGCACCGCTCAGAAGGGATAGCACGGGGATGGGAACGGCTCGGTTAAACTGCCACGAGGAACTCATGCTTCCCTCCGCCCCCCTGAAACACAAATACAAAAAGGTAATGAAAATCTTCAGCACGGACCGTCACCCGCATCTTGGTACACTAATCAGCCGCAGGGTAATTGCGGTCTTGCGTAATGGTGCTGGGAAAGTATGCACAGGTACCTAGGAACCTGGGTTTGAGTGAGTTATAGGCGACAGCGCCCACCGGAGCAGGAAGCCGATTATCCTTCAGCACCTACTGTAAGACACTTATCCTTAGGGTTTCACATCGGGAAGCCCCTGCAGCCGCCAAGCCGATTGGGGGCCGGGTATGCGGTGCTTTTCGGAGGAAGGGTATTGGGAGGTTCAGCTGATATCTGCATGTGATGTCATGCCGTGGGAAAGAGATAGGGGGAACGGATGTTGAAGAACTACTGTTGGTGTACATTAGTGCATGAGTTTGTTAAGATTGTGGCAGTTACGCTATTTTATGAGTGGCATTATTAATAATTAGTGGTGTTGTCTTGGTACATAGAAGTTACACCGACGCGGAGATATATTTTTCCAGCGAAACCGACCTGGTCCAAGATCCCTTAGATCTGTCCTGAAGACATATGATTTACCCTATATCTGCCAGACATGCCACAGGGGAAAGCCGAAAGCCTTACCGGGCTGCGCTGGCCCCAGTAACTCCATCTCACAAGGAAGCTCCCATCCATATCCACTCACCTCCGCTCTCTTCCTTCTCACACACCCTCCCCCTCAATATTCCCCCGTCGTTCATACCTCGCAACGATGATCGTGCCCCAGGGGCCTCCAACGCATACCATACCTACCCTTTTAGTTGTAGGCCACACTACTTGTGTATAATGCCGTGCCTGTGCGTTCTTCGCCCAGTGAATCAGGTCATTGCTGATAGGTTCTCCATCGTAGACTTGCTTTCCGCGATCTGGTCTCGACTGGCTTCAGAGAAAGTAGCGTAGGGGGAGGGGCATCAGTAGTGGTTTTCGCCTTGGGAGGAAGGTAAGGACCAGTCGTGCTCGAGCCTGACGGCGTGACCGTGCACCAGGAGCACGAGTTGCAGGAGTTGCTGAGCGTAGGCCAGGGCGAAGAGGGCAAGAGAGGATTTTCTGTACCGGGATCTCTCTTCATAATAGTAGAATAGAGTTATAGTTTAAAATATAGACTATAAACATTTCTGTAAGGATTGAGAAACTCAAACATCAACATTAGATTAATTTATATGTAGATTTCACAATCTTGAGGTTATTCACAAGTCCTGATTCAGAGCGAGAGGCGCCTCATCACTCAGTGAACTAGTGTAACGATTCAATTCTTATAACTCAACAACAATTGCTTAAAATTGTATGATAATAAACAGGACTCGAGTTATCCGCGCCACTTGTAGCTGCAGAATTGCCTCTCGGACAAACTATTCGGCAGCACATGCTGATCGACATCGGCGACTATTGAAACGCTACCAGAATAACTACGTAAAGAGCACGGCCCCATGATGACAAATGCCACTAGGCATTTTTCCGATTTGCGCATTGTGAATATCTTTTCTCTCTGACCGCTCCCATTACATTATGTACTGTATTGAGTCGGTAGTTTTGAGCTTCCAGAAATATTCTTCCGTTACACCGGCAGGGAAGTCGACGCGGCACGGAATAGCAAGCGAGGAACACTGATAGCGGGAGAGCTGAGTGCTAATGGTGAGACACGTGGATAGAGACGGGCTGGGATTATCCACCATACCAAGCCCTTTGCATGCAAGAGCAGTCGGCGAGGTTCCAGAACGACAGGTCCTCAGCAAACCGCCGTGGAAAACTGGCCGAGGTACCTAGGGGACGTAATTCCTCTGTCGCGCATTGCGTGTACGAGAAGTGTCTACGCAGAGGCATTTCATCCTCCTTCCTCACTCTCACCAACTCTAAGCGAGGGAAGCATGATTCCCTTATTTAGCTCTGGGCGCTACTGAGATTATCCGGAACCTCCTCCGCTTCTCCAGATTCTCCAGCTTCTCCAGATTTTCAAGATCTCCCATGCCTCGTGCCCCTTCCTGTTCCCGGTGCGGGATGAGCGGGGCCTATAACCGTAGAGCCAGCGCGAGACTCAAGGTTTTGGCCGCTGCTGCTGGGCAAGCTGGCCTTTTGCCCTGCGTTCCTCAATGCCGACGAGGGATCGCGGCCGCAGGGGATCTGCAGAGATCACACCACCTATCGCTGAAGGGTTACAGCCAGCTTTCCCAAGCATCTTCCAGTACATATAACGAGAACCCGGTATATGCTGTACATTCAGGGCACGGGGAGGCATGCTGGCGGATGGGCTATCCGAGGTGTTTTTCTGGTGTGTCTTGAGAGGAGACGGCGGCAATGTGCTGTTCTGGGCTTTGAGTGAGAGGGGATGGTGAAGGACGAGCTTAGAGACAACCCGGAAACGGAGTCTCAGAGGGAGCGTCTCGTCGCATATTTAAGCATACTCTTCCCCACAATCGCCATGAGCATGGCCTCCTTATATAGAGTTATTTTGAAGCTTCCCCCCCTCACGTATCCTTATGTACCCCAACATCTCCCGTCATGGTGTTTTCGGGATCACGGTAGAGAACTCCGGACGCTGATGGCTATTTGGGGCTTAGCGCAGCTAGTGATATATCGCCGGATAAATCAGACCTCAGCAATCTACCGCTTTCAGTCGCTCCAACATGGCCTCTTAGTCTGTGCATTTATCCGGATTCGTCTCCATTGGCCACCAGGCCTGCGAGGAGGGCCGCCCGACAGCCCCCCAGGCGGCCGGGGCACCCCAATTTAACCAGGAAGAATCAATGCCCATGCACGCCATGCCCTGGTCGTCCATCAAGTCTGACGCGAGAGTATATTACCCTCCACGCATGGGGACTGCATCGTCCGGCTGCTTGCTGCTCGTCCTTCATTCTTTCGTTATGGGCACGACTGCATGAGAGAATCCGCTCCCTCAGCGCCTGCCCCCGTAGGAGAGAACAAAGAAACAGAAAAGCTGGGCCTCGCTCTTCTCGCCGGACTCTGGGTCTCTCGCCCTCCCAGCTGCTCCCGTTGCTTTCGGGACCCCGTCCTGCTCTCCTCGGGGTCGGGGCCTAGACACCACGGGACAAACTGGCTCGGATGCGGCAACCAACGTTGCTCCTCCCCAGAGAACCATGGCTTTGAGGCACCCCTTCCCGAACGTCTACAAGTTCTACAACCAGTTTCCCAACCAGGCCTCGCCGGAAACCTCTTCTCGCAGTCAGGGCCTGAGAAAGAGCGGTCCCAGATCCAAGACAGGATGCACGACGTGCAAGTATGTTTATTTCTGACATGCGCCTCGTAGGCGTGGCACGAAGCTCAACGGGAATGGGGTCTACGTATATCTTGAGTTGGCTGACCCAATCAATAGACAACGCCGTGTCAAGTGCGATGAGAGGAAGCCAGGTTGCGTTCGGTGCCAGAATCTAGGGCGAGAGTGCGGAGGATACGCCCCAGAGGTATCCGAGGAGACTCCCAAGACTGTTACGCACGTTGCCATTCACCCGCGGCCACTCTCCGTGGTCCCTTATGCCCCCTCAGCCGCCATCCCCGGCGACCACGAGGAGCGACGATACTTTCAGCGATTTTGTGACAAGACAGCGGCAGAAATCGGCGGTTTGTTCGACCCGTCGCTATGGACCGAGAAGATACTACAGCTCTGCCATTCAGACGCTCCTATCAGATATGCTACGATAGCCTTAGCAGCCCTTGCTAAATGGTCAGAGGTTACCTCCTTCCCGACTCGATTGTCACTGTCCGGGTTCCCTCAGATCGACCATCGTCATTTAGATGAGCACCACAGGTACGCCCTGAGACAATACAGTAGGGCCATCGCCTCCCTAAGAGAAGTCCTCTCCGATGGCCGTCGCCACCTCCGCACCTCCCTCACCTGCTCGATTCTCTTCATGAGCTTCGAAGCCCTCCAAGGAAACTACGATGGAGCCTTGACACACCTCCGAGGCGGCTCGAGGCTACTTGCAGATTGGAGAATGGCTCGTCGTGGCTTGGCCTCGAGGCTCTCTCAGGACTCGTTATCGGAGATTCAGGATGGGCTCGTTGACGACCTAGGACGGATGTTTGCACGACTCGACGTGCAAACCCTCTTCATACCGCCTCCATTCCTCATGCCGGAGCTGCCTTGGGAAGATGTCATCGTCGGAGAGAGTTTTGACAGCGTCCAAGAAGCCCGGGAAGCATTTGATTTCCTCATGCAAGGAATCGCCCAGTTCCACTGCCAGTCAGTCGCTCACCTTCAACAGAGCCCGGACGAACTCACAACTGCGTCGTGGCGACAGAAACACGAGCACTACGAGACCCAGCTCCTTCAATGGAGGTCTTCCTTCCAGGCCATCCATGCGGAGGAAGTTCGTTCAGGTACTATTAGGGTCGACAAGACTGCTGTCCTCAGCATCTACTATAACCTTGCCACGGTTCTCCTTGCAGCCAGCGTTCAACACACGGAAATGCTTTACGATGACTACACCCCCCTTTTTGCTGAGATTATAGCCAAGTCCGACCAGTTGCTCTCGAGCGACGATCCCAACGCCACGTCGCGGTTCACTCTCGACATGGGAACCATTCTCCCGCTCGCTATCACGGCAGTAAGATGTCGAGACAGGCGGATCCGCCGTCAAGCCATCACGCTCCTCTGGTCCAAAGCCCGGCGCGAGGGACTGTGCTTTGACACGATCCTTGTTGCCCGCCTGTGCGCTTGGCTGGCCAGCATCGAAGGCGAAGGGATCCAGGAGGACAATGTCCCAATCCCTGAATCGGCGAGGTGGATGATAACGTACCTGCATCTCAGCTCGGAGGAGCGCTGGATGGCTGCTCAGCTGAGCTCGGCAAAGATGAATGACAACGAGACATTCTCATACAGGGCGACGACATTTTCTTGGTAAATTGTGAGCATTTTAAATCAGTCAAACGAAACACCCATCGGTGATGGAGTGATGACAAGCATGGGCACATAGGATTCTCAACGGCACGGCGAACGGCTTTTATTGTTTTTCACGACGAAACACACACTCACACAATCTCGAGGTGCAGGCTCATATCTCGAGAATAATTCCTTGGGAGAGAAGCGTGCGGACACCTCTCTTCGCATTTTCCTCACAGCCGTCAATGGAAATCTGTAGCGGATGGAATAATGTAATGACATTGAATTTGCTTATTGGGACGACACTCAGAAATATCCCGAACCAGCAAGGATACTTCTCAGTTAACCCGATTTTCTATTACGGCCACAATTCGTCCGCAGCAAACGCTCTCTATATCCCCTCAACTCTTTTTCAGCAAGTGGTGTTCTGGCGCTCAATATCTCGATCGGGAAGGAGTGGAGGTGCTGGTGCTGGCAAGGCATTTTATATATCCCGGGGTGCGAGTGTGGTCTGTTTTTCCGTCGTTTTCCTCACATATATCATGGTGTTCCAAACATGGAGGTCTGTATGATTAGGATTTTACTCATTGAAATGGCTCAATCGGCCACAGGCGTATAAAAAGAAAGGCATCTCAGTGGGGATAGGTGCAACACTGATGCTAAATCCTACATATTTCCCATGAAAAAGACCACTTCTACTGTATACCTGAGAAATATTTGACCTGCCCTTGCTTTCGGTGCCGAGGTTCAGAAGATATGGATGAGAGGACTCTCTAGTTGCCTGTATTATTTTGTAGTATGGGCCGGCGTTTGCACAAATGCCGTTTTGTTTGACACCACAACATGATTACTCTAGGTTCTCGGGTTTAATCTATTACCTTACTCTTTCCTTTGCTCACTCTATACTATAATTTAGATTCTCGCGACATCTGTTTGAGCTGTGCGAAGTGCTGCTTGTTACACAACTTCCGCCAGATGGGTACGGCTCTCGAATACTTATCTACCGCATGTACCAAGCACAACGTTCTGGAAATGCATCTACTTAGATAAAGAGAGAAGAAGAAGAAGTCTCGTGGCTATGACGAGACTCGAATATAAAATACAGTTGCTGGTTAAACCTTAATCCATCTGCGGCCAATTACGGACCGCAACATCCGACACTAGTCCTGATTCGGGATGACAACGCCAACCGCTTCGACAAATGATAAGCCAGCGTCCTCTGACCGCACTTATCACAGCCAGGTCTGTCACAATATGAGATCGCTCTGTCGCTCATTTGAATAACTGCTCTCCACTTCACTTCACTTCACTTTACTTCACTTTACTTCACTTTACTTCACTTTACTTCACTTTACTTCACTTTACTTCACTTTACTTCACTTTACTTCACTTCGTATCAAAGTTATCATACTCTGGTTTAATTAACTCATACTAGTATCTAAGATATTGACAGTATTCAGGCCTCAGCCATCCGTGCCACAAGAGATTGTCACAATCAAAGAAATGTGTGACGGCACATGCGTCACGTGGCTAGGAGGTCTGCGTTTGCACTTATATTAAACCTCTGCGCACCTAGCTGGTTGCTCCTTACTTTAGTATCTTCGTCAATACAGCATCTTTGCCAGCCACTGCCTCCCTTGTGAAGCTTATAGTAGCCGGGCTGTCACAAAATGCGTAGCAGGACGAGGCTAATCACTCTCAAATTGACGAAGCAGATCAAGCTACAGAGAGGGGAAGGAGCAAGCAGCTAGTCTGCAAGTATATATAAGGGCAGTAGAAGTATATCCACAAGTGCTGGATATAAAGAAGGTATATACTGTGGTGGGGTGTGAGGTGACCAGCTAGATAGGGCTGCTTGGTCATCACTGCGAGCCCTGGGTTAGTTTAAATGCTTCTTCACGCCCTGACTAGTTAGGACAATCAATCAATTCATTGATCAATGGCATCGGTTTGGACAGGCAATTTAATGGCTCTTTTACTAGCACTAATCTGATCTTTATTTGTTGTGTCTTGTGGCCAGCGCAACTCTACTATTGCACGCATGTGGAGTACGAATCAGCCTACTCATCGGCAACTACAATACAACACTGACACTACAAGGCTGTTAAGATACTAAACGGGGGCTCAAGGGTAGGACACTGATTTCCACGTGGCTTGAAGAAAGCACTATATTAGTAAGCTACTTATAAAGGGGCTGGCCCCCTTTCCAGGGAATGGTGACGTTCAGCTCTCTTCTGATTATTCTGGGTCAAATATACTTTAGTACTTCGAACCTCTGGTGACCTACTAGCGAGGCCTTTCAACCCCCCAACATGCTGTTGTTACACGTTGACTAGCCGACTGTTTTACTCTGTACGATTAAGCCCCTGACAAAGGCATATCAAATGGGTGGCGATAAATGCTAATAGTTGACGCATTAAGGGATACGTAAGGAGCTTACGACTCATACAATCCATAAACGTACGTGGTAAGATGTGATATTTTACTACTTAACTTAATTGAAGTTATTAGCAAAAATGCAGGGATTTTACTTACAGAGATATTAGTCAATCATTACAGTACAGGAAGCTCCACACCCTTCTCTTCCCTCTCTCCCTTCCAAACTCCCCGAGACCAAGCCGCCCATCGGCCCCTCATCCGATGGGGACCTCGGCGTCGGATAAGAAGCCTGCGCGAAGTCACATGCATTCTTTGTCCCTAGTACACTGCCGGTGACATTTGCACATGGCCCCATACGCTTTCGCCTTCACTACTGTGAGCAGTATACGCGCGAAGTACAGATAATTTGGCTTATCGATATTAGCCCGCGTGTTCCAAGCCGTATGGAGTGGCTGATCGACTCCGATCGCCGCGGTCAGGGGCGCAGTGGACCCTGAAAAGCGTCCATCCCCCTTGACAGCGGTGACAGACAGGCAAAACTTGCTGTCAGAACTCGCGAACCGAGCTGAGACGAGCAGTGCTTGCCGGTAGGGTTATTCAGCACGGACTTGATTACAATGCAGGAGTTTGTCGTATTTTAACATTGCAGTGGCTACATGGAGCACGCAACACGAGCTCATTGCTTCAAGGAGGTCGAGGACGGAGGTTACAGCACACTAGGACTAAGAAGAACCGCATGGCCGAAAGAAGGATCTCCGGAGAACCCCCAGAGGGCGTTTGTAACCGGAATTGAAAAATTTCCATGGCGTCCCATAGTTTGCCCTTCTGGAGTTTTTCCTTCCCTAGGCAATCAAAGAGAAGCCGAGGCGGTTCGGGAATAAAGTGGAAGTGGGAATAGAAGGGCCAGATCAGAAGCATCCCGTGTGCACTACCAAAACTCGAGTGAGACATCAGGTACGCAGTGCATGGCCGCTGCAAGCTGCCGTGGGCGCGACAGGACGAGACAGACATACAGTAAGGAGAACAGACACCATTTGCACGCGTGTGCAGTAGGGTTCCGTACGTAAGTGCAGCGTCGCAGTGTCCACTGCCCTGGGTCGCCAAACCGGCGGTGACACCAGCATCGGTCATATCCCAGATCTCCAACACCACGAGACCATCGTGAGGAGCCACACAGGCCCTACGGAGCACTCCATCTTGGCCATAGCTTTACCCAACGTGGTACTCCGGTAGAAGGGAAGCAGAAGCCTGCCTGGGCAGTTGGCTGTTGGTTGTTGGTGTCGCCTACCCCTCACTCCTCACCTTAACACTGAAGTCATCCGCGCCACACACCGCTTATCAAGTCCCAATCGTAATCGCGATCACTATCCATCGCAATCACATCCCCTCCATCTGTCACATTCACCGGTCACACAAAAGTGTTGGTTGGGCGGAGATCAGTGATAGGCAGGGGGTTGACCGAGCCTGTCGCTGTAACCCAAATCCGTCCCTCCAGGGCTTTCAGGGCAGAGGCATGCTCGTATCTCCGTCGGTGACGTCTTGGTATGTCACCCTGGCGATTCGCACTGACCCGGCGACTTTCGGAGCGAATGTGAGTTCTTGAGTCTCCGGGAGAGGTCCAGCGGATTTGTGATACAATCTGATTTGAATTGGTCGTATGCTCCGGAGGAGGCAAGATCCCCAGAGCAACCTGAAACTCCCCTACTTTCAGACCATCGAAAATCAATATCGGAGATCCCGACGTTAGCTAATATGACAGCCGGACGAGATCGTCCGCGACTATGGGAGCTAAGGAAGTAGGGAGACCAAGTTCGCCGGGTGTCGGCATATGTGTGGTGTTGTACATACACTTCCGTACGGTGCGCGCCGTGTCGCGAGTGGGCTGGAGGGTGTGGTGTGTACCTTACCTTAGCCAGCACCGTAGACACCACCACCACCGTCTCGTACAATACAGTACATGCCGAACCGCGCGCCCTAATAATAACAGCAATAACCCCAAAAATACAACGCGAGAAATACTGCAGTGCGGACGGGCGCCCCGCCATACTATCGAATTGCTCTAACTCTATTGTCTCGCCATCGCATTCGGTTACTCCATTCTGGCCTGCACCTCGGCGGGATCCACCGCCCCTGACCCCAGAAGCCCTGATCAGCTGAGGTGCTGCGGAAGGGTGACGTCGTGTCGGGAAGATCTCCATCAGCCAGTTCGGACCTGGCAAAAACAGGGCCTGTTCCGGGGGCGGTGCTGAACGAGGGCGCTTAGACGCAGGGAAAAACGGTGCGGGGCCGGAGCGCGGTGAACCGGAAAGGATGACTGCTGGAAGGGTCAAAAGGGTAGATTGGGACAGTGAGACACGTTTTGACTATAGAAGGAGTTGGATGGGGGGCAATCACGCCTTCTCCACCGCGCGCGGGAGGCCGAGAAACAGTGGAGAGGGACGGAAGCGATGCAGGAGAGTTAAGGTGATGGATTAATGTTTGGACTCGGGGATTAGATTAACTGTGTGTAATACATGCGTCAAGTGCTGGCTCACTATAGATTAAATCCCAGGTAATGTGACCTCCCTTACCCGCTGGCGAAGGTCTCATGCAAGTCGGCCAATGTATCCAAAGGAAAAAAGGAAACCCAAGCCCCCAGTTATCCCGCTCCTCTATCCCCTCGTCCGGTATGAAAAACCACAACTAGCAGGGGTGTATTCAACCAGTTAGAGCCGAGATTACAGCACAGCCTCAATGACCTTTACATAATAATTTACTAGTAATTAGCATTATTTGAATGATACATGCTCCAACACTCCCCCTCAGCGCATAAGGCTACCTTACAAAATACACACCCTCCTCTTGATCGCTTTGGCCTAGCCTTTGATATCGCACCCTTATTTAATACCTTCTGGCGCTGTAATTCATATAAACACCACCTACAATTATCAGCCTTTGGACGCTTAATCCAGTAGTGTATATGTTGAAATTCAGGACTAAATAGTCGCTGGCCCCCTAGATTAGTCCGAAGATATTGGAGCTTTGCCTGTATAGAGTATTCAAGTAACCTATTGATTAATTGAACCCTGAACTCAAGGTGGCTAAAGGGCTTCCCCCCTAATTGAACCTGATATAATTGATATAACCTATATGCATTAATACAGGCTACATCAATTAACCAGTAAAACAAGGGCCACCAGACTCTCAGGGTTATTCGGTGTGTCTCATATGACTCTCGGAACTGGTTTGCAAGATCAACACCTCCCATATATTGATTATAATCATCAATAAAGCAGGGTATTTGAAGCTCCTTAATCGATTCGTCACCAAAAGCTTGTCGTACAATCCGTCCATTAGTTGAGGTCTTTGCTGGACGCTTCCTAGCCTTTATACGGAAGTCCTCTGCCTTATGAACCGTATGAATATTGCTTAGGGCTAGTACAATATTATTGTCCTGCCAAGCTAAACAGAGTGTATTATTGACTACCTTAGCTAGTAGTGTATTCCACTCTAGCTTAGTTGAAAAGCGGTCCTTTAGTTGCTTTAATTCAGCTGGGAAATCCTCATGTGGCCTTGTAGTTCCGACTGCACCAAATTTGCAGGTCCGTAGCTCTGAAAATAAAGGGACTGAAGTAAAGTAATTGTCCATATATATCGTAAGATATCGACGAGGGAGAGTAAGGGCCAGGTTCTTAACTAAACACCCTGTTTTAGTCAGATTAGGCTGAAGAATAATGTCCTGTAGCCCCTTTTCCCGGGAGCTCCATAGAAAATTATATAGATATCCATGATCTGCAATTCCAAAGACCTTATATCCCTGCTTTATAGGCTTCTTCGGCATTTTATATGTATGTAGAGACCTAGTATAATTAACAAGGGTTCATTAAATAAGGGCATTTCAGGGCTTACATACCTTCCAAAACACCGTACCATTACCTCATCAATACTAACCTCTGAAGAAGGGGAATAATATTGCTGAAAAGAGGCCTGTAGGCTAGAAGCTAGAGGTTCAACCTTATACCACCACTTCTTATTAGAGGGTAGCTCAAAGCCAGCTAGTTTATCATGCTCTGAATTAGATATATGGCAATAGCGCTTAATCTGCTCAAATCGAATCAATGAAATATGGGTTTTGATTGTATGTATAGGCCCTTTATTAGGATCAGAGTTCCAGTACATAGAGATATCTGGCTCTTCATGAATACCCATATATATAATTGAACCAATAAAGACATATAACTCTTCAACCACTAGGTTAAACCACATCCGCTTATGTTCCGAGTCTTTCTCTTGTAGCCTTTTTATAGCTGCATAGTCATTTGTATGCTTCGTAATTAGCTGAAAGAGGTCATGTGTAAAAAATAAGGTAAAGTAGTCGAATGGATGTGAGGTTATTGAGAAGCTAGGTGGCAGAAGAGGTTGTGCAGCCCTTTGAGGCTCTAGTTGTATTGGTTCAAATACCACATTTTCAAGGGGCTCAAATTGAGCTAGGATCTCCTGGAGTGTAAAGGACATATTCGAGTAAGGGGCAGCTGATTCGAGTGAGGGGCAGTTGACTTGACTGAGGGGCAGTTGATTCGACTGAGGGGCAGTTGATTCGAGTGAGGGGCAGTTGTATTCGAGTAAGGGGCAGCTGATTCGAGTGAGGGGCAGTCGTATTCGAGTAAGTGCAGTCGTATTTGAGTGAGGCAGTTGCATTCGAATAAGGGTGTTTATATAGGCTCATATTGAGTGTATATCTAAAGGCTGGTAGGCTGGTATTCAGGAGGCTGCGGATTTTAATTAATTGTCCTAAATAGGGTTAGTGCTTATGTAATATATTATATAATATCTGGCAAAATAAGGGCTGGCGAATCAGGGTAAAGGTGGTAGGGGATACCCCTACTAGTTGTGGTTTTTCATACCGGACGAGGGGATACCCATGCATGTGCAACCTGAAGAGCCCGACCCCTCAGTTTCCGCCCTCAGAAGGTAGAAACCGCCCAGAACCATGCCCCGTAAAGTATGACGCCGAAAACCGTGTTATTGTTGGTACAGGTAGGAAAGAGAAAGCCGAGACTCCACGCATACGTTAGAAGGACGATTAAGATGGTGCTGCGGATGAAAAGGGCAAAAGGCGCGCTGGCTCAGATCGAGCCCGCTCGATCTGTCGCAGCCGCCGCGAAATTCGGAAAGATGCGATCATCAAAATCGTAGTCGGCGATATGTCCCCGGAATGGATAGAGCGAGCCTGGTGGGCGGCTGGTGTTCCAACAGCATGGGCACCTACTTGGCGGTGCAAGCCACGCAAGACGGCCACGAGGGGTTGCACAGTCAGCACAAGGCTGCAGCCAAGCCCAGGCGCAGGATCCCGTCGCTGGCGGCTCGTATATGGGTTTGGTATCGTGGGAATTCAGCTCGGGTGTATTATTGTCCGTTATAGGGTGTGTTCCTGCGAGAGGGGTTCTCGCCTTCTGTGGGAGGGAGAGTGCGCCCCGAGATGGGCTGCCATTAAGTCGAGTGTGGTAAGTCGAGTAAACGATGCTTCGGTGGTTGGAGGTAATTCATATTCGAGTTTGCTGACCAAGCCAAGTGGTTCATTACTTGGGCAGTGGTGGCAGAGGGCGAGACGGAGGCGGGCCCGGGCAAGGAGGCAGTTGCGATGGTCGGTGGTAAGAAGGCATGATGGTTGATGTTCAAGGTGTGAGGAGACGAGGAGACGAGGAGACGAGAGGAGATCAGAGAGATATATGTATTTGAGATGTTTGCCGGCGGAGGTGGTTCTGGTTTCGAGTAGAATGTAGGGCGAGGTGGAGGTTAATATGGTGGTGGAGCTCGGCAGGGAGTCTGCCAATATATGTAGGTGTATATATATGTGTTCTATATATGAGATGTGGAGCTGCCAAGGGGTAGGTGGTTTGTTGAAGATAATTTTTCTGCCGGGATTTCGTATTGCCTTCCTCCACTCGGCGCGGGAGGGTCGTGGCGTCTTTATGCACCACGCTGCGCAGGGGAAATGAGGTTGAGGCCCCTCTGACTCGTCCTTACCTGCTTGCGGTGTAGACCAAGTTTAACCCAGGTGGCCAGCGCGCAGGCACAGGTACATGCGCCGGAACAGGCACAGAAACAAAAGCTGGTGCGTAAACGGAGCCGTTTGGGGCAAAATGGGGCGGGCTTGGGCCAGGAACACGTTAGAGGCGACTGAAACACCCGGCCGCCCATCTCGAGTCACCTGGTTGGGCGTGACAGGGGGGCAACTTTCAAGCGTACAGTATGATTATGTATGATGTATGTCTGATATACCAAGTATGATCGCCTGCCTCGGTGTGTGGATCGGGGCAATTCCCTGCCTTGGGGTGTCTCCTTCCTGGCCCTGCAAGGCCTGCGTCCCCCTGATCCTAGGGCCGGTGCGAATGGTGGAGGAGGCAAGAAAATGTTTTGTTTTTGCCCCTTTCCCTACCATTCTCGGGGTCTCTCCTCCCCGGCGCGAAATCCGTATACTACTGTATGACGGAATGTCTTCCATGACGCATTCCATTCCTTCCACCCGACCTCACCGCCGCATTCGGTGCCCTCTTCGTGTGAATCCGTCGCCGGTAATGGCCAGGACGGCTGAGGAGGTCAGGCGGCTACGCCCAGACCTGTTTGGGCACTGCTTGCAGAGACGCGGGTCGTGTTATGTCGTCGTCTCCGAGTGTTATAGATAGAGACATACGAACTCGGCATCCCGGATCCGGAAAGGGGTGCAAGGCCATGGACGTAACGTGTCTGCTGTACGCCGTAACCCCCAACCCCCTTTAGCCCAACGATGGGCCGCCCCTTTTCACTGGGAAAGTATTTGCGGGTTCCAGCATCCTGGGCCACGGAAATTCTTTTCCACGTGGATGTCAGGGATGCGTACGCCGGCCTCCCGTTCGGTGGCAGAGAGGGCTGAAAATCACTGCGTGGGCTTCGGCGCTGTTACTGTGGCGGTCTGGAATATCGTCCCACTCATCTCAATCAATGTCTTATCTCCGCTGCTCAAGGATAGACTTTTTCGGGCGCGCGACTAGTCCTGAGGCCCCGCGGTCTGTCCTTTACACACTTTTCGTCCTCAGCGGCCTCATTTCGCACCGCGATAGGGTGAATGGCGCCCGGTTAGGCAAGGCGGTGAGGGAGCCGAGTCATTGCTGACGTGAGGCTGAGGCATTCCGTTGAGTTTCAGCTCGTGGCTGATGGGGGCCATGTTTGCGTTTGGAAGGTAAAGAAGCACTTCATTGTCGCTGCAAGACATGCAGGCACGGGGACGAGGGACCGAGACCATTCCTGTGCTTTCCATGCAGTATATCGTGCTCAGCGCAGGACGTCTGAAAAAATTGGCTCATGCACGTCGATATTGACCTGAATCAGGGGAAGCAAAAAACACCACCATACACTCTCGTGAGCTGATCGGCAAGCCTCTACTATGTCCCCGAATCCTACCCTCCGTACATGTACCCTCCGGACATATTGCTCTGGGCTGAGTTTCACCCCGAAGCCACGCGACTGAGTTTATGCTCCCAGCAACAACCGCGCTTAAAAGGAATGGCGCAAATTGATCACTCAGCTGCTGGGATCACGACCCGTCCTCTTCCCCGGCGGGCATCTGTGTTGACGCAATCCAGTCTTCCATCATGGCCTGCCCTTCACTCCTCTCCTTGACCTTGCCCCTCTTATCCTTGCGCTTGACGACTAGGCACAGTACGCTGCCATAGATCGCAAACCCTTCGTACGTCGTGCTCATGGCCATCTTCTTCTTGTCGTCACTCTCTTCTTCACCCGGTGCTGCATTCTTCCTGCGCTTGGCTTGTGGTTCAGTGGAAGCGGAAATGTCGGACGCAGAAGCTTCTGTGGCCGCGCGAGGACGTTTGGACATCTGATGATCTTGGTCATCGTTCTCGCCCACAAAGAGGGAGCCAGCGTCCGAGACGTCTTCCACAGCAGGGAAATCCTCTGCGGCTGGCACGTCTTGTAAATCCAGCTCCTCCTCCTCACTCTCTTCCCTTCTGATCACCGGCGCATCCTCCACCTGGATCGCGTTGTCCGTTGTATCGCCCGTGAGCTTATTTGAGTTGGATTGTATCCCCTTCTTATTCGGCTCGCGGAAATGCTTCTGCTTCGTGAGGAGGGAGTGTCGTGTATCGGTCTCTGTTAGAAAGATCGAGACCTCGAAATCCTCTGCTCTTGTCAGTAACTTCCTCATTACTTGCCTATGCCCAACCGCACTCGGGCCCATACCTTCTACAACCACATCCTTCACGCCTTTCTTCTTCCCTCCTTTGGCTCTACTTCGCTCCTTCTCTTCGCGCAGCTTGGGCAGCACCAGAGGCCGCACACTCTCGATGACTCGAGGAAGGATGGGATTGCGCGGGTTCAAAAGCCAACTCTCTGCCAGTGCCGGATTGTCGAGGTAAATGCGACATTCTAGGACGGAGAACTTAGTTATTCGCAGATATCTTCGTATAGGCGCCATGGCATGGCTTGTTGTAGCCCTGTACGAACGTCGATGGGAGGTATTAATAGGTTTTGTTTAGTCTAGTCTGTATGTCGTTCTGTATATTCGCTTTTCTGGCCTTGCATGCCTCGGGCCACAGCCTTGCCCTCGGCTGACGCTCCCACCAACGACACATCAACGTACAACAGCTTCAAGTTACACCCGGGTTGTGATACCTCTTTTATAACTTTTAAACGTAACTCGATAATCCTCCTCTGAGGATTACGGATCGACTCAGCTTACACGAGCCCTCGTGCAACATAATGACTGCTTTCACGAGCATGAGGTCATCCCGAGGATTCCCCATTACCGGGCAAAACCGGTCAGCCTTGTGGCTTGTGAAAGCACGAGACAGTCACTCCAGGGCTATAGTAAGGACCACGACGGCGTGTTGCTTTTGATTTTCTCTCTTTATGCCATGAATTCAATAGCGAATCCCCTAAGCAAGGCTTCCCGCATGATCCGGGGGAGAATACCCCCAAAGCTGCTCCTCCTCCGCAGAGGAATATCAACTAGAGAGCTTGATGCTTCGAAAGGAGGTGAGTTGCTACTATATTTTGAGCCTCGCAATACCTAATGCATGTCTTCAGATCGAGAACGAGTTGTTATTCTAGGCTCAGGGTAGGGGTTTCCCGTATTATTGAACAATTCTCTCTGACATCCACAGGTGGGCCGGCTTCGTCCTCTCGAGAGAGCTTGACACCAAAAAGTTCCAAACCGTTGTCGTATCGCCCAGATCCTACTTCGTCTTCACACCATTGCTTGCCTCTACTGCTGTCGGTACGCTTGAGTTCCGCACCACACTTGAGTCTGTTCGAGCTCGCCGTTCAGATATCGAGTTCATACAGGGCTGGGCCAATGATGTTAGCTTTAATGATAAGATGATCGAGGTCGAGGAGTCGACGATGAAGAAATATCTATTAACAACAAGTCGTGGGAGCCACGAAGCAAACATTGAGAATCGTCCGCCGAAGGGCAGACTGTTCAGCCTCAACTATGACAAGCTCGTTGTGGCGGTGGGAAGCTATAGTCAAACCTTTAATACACCTGGCGTCAAACAGAATGCGTTATTCTTGAAGGATGTCTCTGATGCTATAAAAATCAGAAAGAGGATTCTTGACTGTGTGTTACTTAATTCTTCGACCTTCCATCAGCTAATCATTTAGGCTTTGAAACCGCATCTCTTCCTACAACGTCCCCTGCCTTGGCGAAAAGTCTCCTTAACTTTGCAGTTGTTGGAGGTGGTCGTATGTACTCTCAATATACAACAAGAACACACTAATGGAAGCAGCCACGGGTGTCGAATTCGCAGCTGAACTGTTCGATCTCTGCAATGAAGATCTCAAACGATTATACCCAACTCTGATCCCTTTTGTCAAAATCTCTATCTACGATGTAGCACCCAAAATCCTCCCAATGTTCGATAGTAAGCTTGCAGACTACGCCATCGACCATTTCAAGCGAGACGGAATCAAAGTAAAGACAAATCATAACATTCTCGAACTACGACCCGGTCTTCCAGAAGGGCAAAATGTCACTGGCGGTGACGCATGTTTTACCCTGAAAACCAAGCAAGAAGGCGAGATTGGCATTGGCATGTGCGTCTGGTCAACAGGTTCGTATCTTTCTCCCTTCTCTGTTCTTATAAAACCTAATTCTCCAAGGACTCATGATGAATCCCTTTGTCCAACAAGCCCTCGACGACGTGCACATCTATCCCTCCACCTCCACTACCATCAAGAACCCCTCCTCCGTGCCTCCCACCTCCGAAGAATGGATCATCAAACGTGACGCTAAGACTGGTGGGCTGATCGTCGACGACCACTTCCGCACGAAGCTCGTCCCACGTTCCTCTGCGGCCAAGGGCACGAACGGCCGCACGCCCGTAGCCACGATGCAGAATGTCTTTGCGCTCGGCGACGTCTCTGTCATGGAGGGGAACCCGCTGCCGGCGACCGCACAGGTGGCAAACCAAGAGGCAAAGTGGCTGGGCAGGGCGCTGAATAAGGGGTTCACTGGCCCGGGCTTCACGTTTAGGAATCTGGGCGTCATGACGTATCTTGGTGATATGAGAGCCATTATGCAAACAGGTGGGCATACTGAGATTAAAGGGTGAGTGGGATCTTATACTTAAATTAAGGATATGTGACTTGTTGCTGATTGAAAGTAGGAGAACGGCATGGCTGATATGGAGAGGTGCGTATCTTACGCAGACGATCAGTTGGAGGAATAAGCTTCTCATCCCTATATACTGGTAAGTATTCCTGACGTTGATTTCCTTTTATTGCTAACGAAATAGGATGATTAATTGGTTGTTTGGGCGAGATATATCCCGCTTTTAAAAGAAATTGCGCACGAAGAGGTATTGTCCTTGGTCCAGAGAGACCTGCAGGAGAACAGATTACGTTCTTATTCAACATAAAAGTAGATATATTAAATAGATTATTATCTTGATTTGGGTTATTTTTTGTAGGTTGTTTGTGTGAGTTGTAGTGAAGACAATAAGGCTGTGGACGAGCTGAGAGGACGAAACATTGCCCGAACTGAGACTATGAAAAGCTATTTTGGGTTTCTTTCTCATATACTCTGATCAACAGACAAATTTAACATCAGTATGAAATATCCACCCCAGCTCTAGAGTACGCCTCCCACGACTGGGACTGACAATTGGGGACGACTCGGATGGCAGAGATGTATTCCCTTTAACACCCCTTCAAAAGAGCGGTTAATACTAGAGGCACACTTGCACGACTTTGGAATATCATAACGCCTTCGTGTTCTTGCACATTGGATGCGAAGGGGCAAGACACCAGGTATAGAACTTGACTCACGAAGTGTGCCTACATACGAAATCACTTCATATTGACTCAACTTCTATTTCCGCTAGATTTAGATAGTTGGCTCTGGTCCTTTTGAGCTTGATTAAGAGTAAGCAATGAGTCATTCCGAGCTGTGTGGAACCCACAATCGATCAATTGCAGAGCCATCATCTCACATAACATTCCCCAGCACACAGCTTGTCGAAGAATGCATAATTCAATTAGACATATCTACTGAATCTAGCTCCTCAGTGCAAGCTCCCATTGCAAAACAAACAACCCTAACGCACCACACCCATGAATTTTCTAGTATCTCTTCCCCGCGCGCAGGACATCGCCAAACTCCTCCAGAGGACTCCGGATGAGCTTCGTCTCCTTCCACAGGTTGGGGGTTAGGTATCCGTAAGTGTTGCCAACGGCAACGAAGGTGGCCTTGAGCGTGTTCTCAAGGGTCTTGGTCGAGCCAGATGAGGAGGTGTAGATGTCGTCGACACCGGCAAGTTGGAGGAGACGCTTGACGGCAGGGGAGGCGACGAGGCCGGTACCACGGGGGGCAGGGATGAGCTGGAACGTTATCAGCACTTGGAAATTTTAAAATTGGGGGCATTGGGAATACTCACTCTGACAGATACGGAACCGCACTTGCCACTCTCCTTAGTGGGCAGAGAGTGAGGAACACCAAGGTTGGTACCCCAGTAACCTCTTCGGATGGGCAGGACGCTCAGCTTGGCAATGATGATGGCGGCGCGAATAGCAGTAGCAACCTCCTTGGAGGTCTTGATTCCGAGACCGACGTGACCCTCAGAATCACCAATGACCACAATGGCCTTAAATCGGGTACGCTGACCTGCACGGGTCTGCTTCTGGACAGGCTTGATCTATAACCGCGCACAAAAATTCAGCATTCACTCCTCTCAATTCCAATTCTGCTTGTAGCACGTCGGCATTCGCAAATAGAAATTTGTCTTACCTTCATAACCTCATCCTTCAGCTTCGGCAAGAAGAAGTCCACGATTTGGTACTCCTTGATCGGCAGGGAATGTAGGTAGATCTCCTCCATGGACTTGATCTTCCCGTCCTTAACCAGACGGCCCAGCTTCGTCACGGGCTGCCATTCCTTCTCCTCGTTCTTGTTTGCGCCGCGACGAGGTCCTCGTCGTCCACGACCACGTCCTCTGTCTCCTCCGCGCTCGCCGCCGCGAGATCCGAATCCACCGCCGCGTGCTGCTGCTCCGCCTCGGGGTGCGTCAGCCATGGTGTGTGTGTGACTTTCGATGGGGGTTGATCGAAGTGGAGAATTGGGCGACGTCGTGCGGATGGTTGTCTTTTCGATTTCTGAAGCAAAGGAAATCGATAAATCTTGTGTGCGCGGGTCGAAATTTGGCGAGCTTAGCGTTGAGGCCTGGTAAATGAGGCATATATTAAGGCCTAAAGTGAGGGGTCTTTCAGTCACGTGCAATTTACCTCATTGTCTGAAATTCCCGTGACCTCACCAGGGTCTCAATGGAGTTGGCAATTTTGAGATCAAGTCTCTGGTAATATAAGATGCCGTAGTGTTTCGGAAACCCATCTTTCTCACATAATAACTCATTGAGGTACAAGCCTCGCCAAAATTTATGGCTGGAATGCCTCATGTAACGTGATTGGCCCCTTTCCAATTTTGTGTGTGGCTTGGCTGGTGGGCTTAGACTTCTGCCTCCTGCGTATATTTTGAATTTAAGGTCACTGCTTGCAGAATGGAGCTTTGATGTGATCCATCTTCGTTGCTGCAAATTTCTCCTCGTGCCTTATGGAGATTTGTTGTACATGAGTGTATTGTGAATGCGATCAAGTTTTCAGGGTTATCGTCTGAGGCCTGTCCCATCATGGAACTCGGAACGGCTTTGGCCCTGGTCGGTTTTGTAGACCAATGTGTGAAGTAAGACTATCACGCCGATAAATCGTCCTAGTCAATTTACGCTCTCACTAACATATTTCAGGTATGGCGAGAAGCTCATAAAAAAGTGCAAAGACTACAGAAATGCCGAGACAGAAGCAAGAGAATTATTGACCATCATCGAACACAACTGGATGAAGACTGGAGCTCAACTCAATTTTCTCAAAACTATCGCTACCAGCCTGGACAAAAGCTATTTAGCGATGCAATCCCTAGTGTTGTCGGAGCTGGAAGGAAAGTTGAAAAAAGCGACTCTGACAATGATACAACTCAGTGCGGGACAGGAGTGGATTGACAACCACGACGAAAAGGCAGTTTCAGCACGATTGAGGAGCCTTCAAAATATGACTCCAACAAAGAAGTCTCTATACGCTCTCAAGAAGAAATCACTAGAGGCGATAATAGACGACCTAGAAAAGTGGCAGACGAGATTTGATCCATCCTGGATGCTGCTAATTCTGATGGAGAATTCTTCCATCAATGTCGAGTTAATGAAAGAATCTAAAAAGGCTCAATCAGACCAAAGCTCATTTATTATGACCACAAAGGAAATGCGGGACATTGCAAAGCTGAATATAATGGAGACAACCTCTGACCATCAAGCAGTATGGTTAGATACAAAAATATTGGATTCTCCGGACACGTTCGCGACTAGAACCAATCCGACCCTCGTTTCGATCGCCACTCTCAAAGATACTAAGCAAGAAGTCATACTTGACACAATGCATTGCAACCCAGCGGCAGATATCCTAAGAACTACTAAGGAGGTTTGCAATCTTGCTCGGGTTCTGGGCAAAGTGGATCCCATCATCTTCAGTCTGTTGAAATGTCGAGGAATCATAAGAGACTCAGAGGTGGTCAAAGATAAACTTGGTACCTCAAAAAGACTTCCTATGTTCACATTTGTTTTCGACATCTCTCCAAACTTGTTAAACCCACGAAATCTGCGCAGCATCCTGCGAGAAGCTAAGCCATACTCCTTAAACGAGCGGCTTGAGTTGGCTAAGAAGCTTACTCATTCCGTCCTCTACGTCCATACCGCTCGTTTTGTCCACAAGAATATTCGCCCTGAAACTATCGTTGTATTTGAGGATAACAAGTCTGAGATTGGGGCCCCATTTCTGCTTGGGTTTGAGAAAATGCGCCACGAAGATGGGCAAACGTACAACGCAGGAGATGTAATATGGGAAAAAAATCTGTGTAAGTTTAAGGCCTTATACGCCTCTTATCCCCAAGATCCTAACACGCCTAAATCGGCTGGATGTGCTGCACAGCTAGGAGTAAATTTATAAATGCGAAGCCATAATAATAATAATAATATCTGACAGATCGCCACCCTACCCGCCAAGGCACTCTCCCAGAAGAGACTTATAGGATGCAACACGATATTTACAGCTTGGGAGTAATTCTACTCGAGATAGGTCTTTGGATGTCCTTCGTTAATTACGAGAGTTATTCCGACGAAGATGAGTCCACTGTCGCGGTTCCGAGCAAGCTGATCGCTCACATGTCATTGGGTGATGAGAAAGATCGATGTAAAGTGGCATTTGGGAACAAAGACATTCTTGAGACATTGGCAGGACAAGAACTACCTGTTAGAATGGGACAGAGGTACACGGATGCGGTCCTGTCTTGTCTCCAGTGTTTGGATGGTGGTGACAATGGTAGAAATAACTCCGAATTTGTAGATGAAGACGGCCTTATTATTGGGGTCCGATTTGTAGAGAGCATTTTAGGCAAGGTTCATGAGATATCCTTTTAAATATAGATCGTATAGTTTGGTTGGGAGTTTATTCTATGTGTAATCGCAATATTTTACTTTTGTCTGCTCAAGTGCATTAGTTTTGGAGCAAATTGTGCAATGGCGAGTCAATAAGTGAGTATATGGGAAGATGCCCGCCTGAAAGAGTATATATGACCCTCTCTTGACCCTAAAATGCCAGTTATGTGTCGAATATGGAGTTTTTAGATCCTTTTGTCTAATATTTCACTATAGCCCTTGCTTGTCACGAGAACATTGACTTAACCAGTCTTCCCGTGCTACAGTAATGTTTAAACAGTCAAATCCACCTTTCGTTCAATGATCTCAGATTTAATACTAAATACTCTGTAAAGATGTATTTCTTCGAAAGCAGAAGCCGGAGTGTTATGTATACGAAAGTTGATAATGGACACGTGACAGACAACTATTGCGGCATGGAGGCCGAAAATGACGAGTCCAATATATTCGCATAATCACCTGGAACGAAATATGTTCAAAGGTGGATGTCAAATGTTGGAAACATGAAATTCCACTGACCTGATTAAACTTTCTAAGATGTCTGAAGATAACCGCATTAAATCGGTTGCCATAATCGGTGCCGGTGCAGCAGGTATGACTATTGAATATCATTTTGTACATGCCATGCAACGTGGTATCTGACATTATGAACAGGTGCAATAACCGCAGCTGCATTTGCAGCAGAAAAATACTTTGAAAGAATTCAAGTTTATGAGCGTAGAGAGAGCGCGGGTGGGACATGGTTTGTCTATGATATACATATTCATGTCGTGTAGATCTCCTAACCTGGGTAAAGGATATATGATTCTTCACCTTTGCAATTACTAATCACGCCAGGTGGATTACCATCGGACGTGGATCCACCACTAACAATTCCCAACTGTCTCCCTAGAATTGCCTCCCCCAATAAACAGGAAAGATTTTCCCAAACACCAATATATTCATCTCTTACGTGCGTCCATTTCTTTCACTCTGACAGAATTTAAAGAGCTAACAAGCAGTAGTACAAATGTCCCTGATATAGCTATGTCATTTTCAGATCTGGCATTTCCATATGGGCCATTTGTACCTCATCATATCCCAAAGCAATATATAGAATCCTATTTCTCGAATCACGGTACGGATTCTCTGCTTATGCTCAATACAACCGTTGAGGATGTCTCAATTATTAAATCATCGAGTAAATTGAGAGAAAGGTGGAAGTTGACATTAAGAAAATACGATGCCGCTCGACATATAGATGTATGGTGGGAAGACAATTTTGATGCTGTCGTGCTGGCGAATGGGCATTATTCCGTCCCTTTTGTATGCGCGGTTCCTTTTCTTCGATCTTTCTAACTATGGTCATTACTCACAGGATTACAGGTTCCTGAAGTGAAGGGTCTTCAACTGTACCTGAAGCGTTTCCTAAATCGAGTAGTGCATTCTAAAATATATCGAACGCCAGCAGTGTATAAAGATAAGAGAGTGATCGTTATAGGCAACTCTGCTTCTGGACACGATGTGGCCGCCGAATTAGTCTCGACAGCTTGTCTTCCAGTCTATCAATCTCGCCGGTCAGCATCTCGTTGGGACGGATCTGAGCCACCGCCCGGTATAGCATGGAAGCCTGTCATCCGCGAATACTTGCCATCGGGACGAATAGTATTTGAAGATGATACGTATCTGGACGATATCGACACTGTGATATATTGCACAGGGTATAAGCCTTCCTTTCCGTTTTGGAATGTCCAGAATAACGGCCGCAATATTTGGGATTATAAAAAGAATAAGTTGATAAAGACGTATTTGCACACCTTTTTTCAAGACTTTTCGACCCTGGGAATAGTAGGCATACCTCGTGTCCTCACATTTCGAAGCTTTGAGTACCAGGCTATTGCGCTCGCCAGGATATTTTCAAATAGAGAGTTTGGGAAGCTGCCCAGTGTCGAAGAGATGGAGAAATGGGATAGTACCAGAGAAAAGACACGTAGTAGAGAAGGGAAGAAATATCATGACATTGAATGGGAGACGGGAGAAACATTAGACTGGTTGGGAAGTTTATATCGAATTGCTGGATTGGGATTATTAACGGGAGAGGGCAGAGTGCCGCCTGTCCTTGGGGGTGAAGTCAGGTGGGCTATTGAACACCTAAGGAAATACCCAGAGCCCGGAAAAGACGAGAAGTCCAATGATGAGCAACCTGAGGATGTTTGGGTACTTGTTGAGAGGGCTGCAGCGAAAGATTTACTCTCCTTTATATAGATAATCTCGGGCGATAAGTGAGAACCTTCTATAGAGAGAGTTTCGAGTTGCTCTATAGCAACCCTAAACGTGGTCGGGAGCATAAATTTGAATGAGACATGTTTTCTAGACTAATATACTGGAAATAAATGAGCTGATCAGCAGAATGGTTGAAAAAAGCCGTCGCAAATGGAAATCCAATAGCAGGTTATGTCGCAGAGGCTAGACATTCATGGAGTTTACTATGCCACGAACATCGGCAAATGCAAGCTCGCCCATGGTTTCCTGCCATACCTTTTTCTATCAGCTCTTTCCCTTCCGACATATAGAGAATGGAGTTAAATCTGTAAAAATCCATTAATTAGCAAGCCCAGTGTTGAATGATGCTTCCAACTTACCGTGTGATTTGCCAGCCGATAATAAAAGGGCCGTGGGATTCTTTCCGCTTGACTACGGTAGCATCTAGGTAAGTTGAGCTCCGGAATCTCCAGAGTATTGTACACAACATCTGACATAACTCGCACATGTGCAGGCTCCACTAGTGGTAGTCAATGAATATGATGAAAAAGGGATCTGGCATGTTCTTATCAATGGCGAACTAGCTCTTTCGGAGTTAACCTTTGTTTAATAGGCGATAGGCCGTTCATTATGCTCTCGGGAGTGGAGGATGTTGATGCAAACACTCGAAGCTCATTAGGAGTCATGTGATGCTGGGAAAGAACCAAAAGAAGAAGAAGCTTCATACCGATGCCCTTACGTCCTACGATAATTCAAGTGACTCGTCACAAGCTTTGAGCAACGCATCCAGCTTTTTGATACCCAATAAAGTCGATCAGATCTGTCCTGTGCTAAGTTTGCTGATTCAATAGAGCCGTCAACGATATGGGATGTCATAAAGTGTAAGTTGAAGTCGAGGATCATATTATGGGCTCTCTAATGCAACTCCAGTCAGGTCCACGGCGAAGAGATCCTTATTTCCTTTATTCGCATGCATCGTCTTCAATAAAACGCATCATTCATGGCTTGAACCAATGACTTTTGATGCCGCCTATCTGCATGCAATGGCTTTCGGAACCCAGGCTTTCTTCAGTTGGGCATTGGGCCGTAACAACTTTCCTGCTGGCGACGGTTCATCTGTACATTTAGTAAAGTCTCTTCGGCTGCTACGTGAGAGATTATTATTGAATGATGAGAGGCAGATGTTGACAAACCAGACTATATCTATTATTTTGACCCTGGCAGTATATGCACGCTTTACTGGAGATAGCACATCTGGCAAGAATCACCTGCTAGGCCTTCGCAATATTGTGAATTTAAGAGGAGGTATATTCACATTCAGAGATAATCTAAGTCTCTTGACTGAGATATTCACGAAATTTAGAATTTTCGCCCTTTTACGTGTAAGCGCTGCCTTCAACTTTCCGAGCCCCCTCAACGCCATGGAACCAGCTCACTCGATCTTTAGTGAACTGTTCTACTCTGGGCTTCAATTTAGTCTCGTGCAAATTGAAATCATCCACAGTACCGATTCGTAAGATGCTTTGCCCTGGGAATGCTGAACCAACACGGTACATGAGTGAGCCGCATGTGGAACAGAAGTAGTTGGTCATAACATTTCCTGAAGCGATGGTCTGGGACTGACTGAAAGCCTTCAAATTCTCGCGTCCACGTAGATGTTTTAAGTGCGTGTTGGCAACAGTGAAGTTAGAGGCGAACATAGATGCTGTGATTTTGCGGCAGTCCGTACAGTTACAGACAAAAGTGTCTATCAGACCAGGCCCTTCGGTAGGCTGCACATATATTAGAAAGAGAGAGAGAGCTATAAACTGAGCTCACAAATACCAGTTGTATTGCACCACAGAAACATGATGCCGTTGCCTCACGTTCTCTTGACCAACTGTCATTAGCAAGGCCAGCCAGAGGAATGTAGGGTTTGGATTTGTCTCCGGAGGTGGCCATAATTGAGGTGCTTCCGAATCGTTCGGCGACTTGGCGTAGAATTGGGGATTGTTAAAGAAGTAAAAGTCGCTGCGGAGGATGATGTTGCTGTTTGAGTTAGCTACTGAAAACTTACTTTATATATTTTCCTATGCACTATCGTAGCTGTGAGGATGGTGACGCATTCGCAGATCCCATATATGTGTGGATTTCCTAAATTGGTTAATCCTTCCTAAAACGTTTAATGTTTGGTAAAGCTATCTACTGCCGTCAGCCCCCCGAATTCTCCCACCATGAACTTTGTGGCAAATTATTAAGGGACCAGCTAAATCATGGCCATACTCGTACATACAATCACATACATAGTACGTACTGCGGCGTAAGTACACGTGATTCGTTGTCTTAGAGCGGAAAGGTGGCCACGATTTAGCTGGTCCCATTATTAATCTCATATTTGTCGGCTATATTTATTTATCCCGTATTTAGATGTCTCATCTAGCTAGCTAAATGCTGCCACTAAATCCTATTGATACCGGCATCAAGTCATATCAGTTTAGCTAGGCATTGGTTGAATATTGCTCAGCTCAACTCGTCTCTGCTCGTTGATCAATAGCCGCATCCTTATCATCCATCCCCACACAGAGTCCCCATGTCTAAGTCTTTTCCTTACGGTCCGCACCTTCTCTGACCAAAAAGCAAGGAGGTTTCCATATCCGTCATATGGAATTTGATCGCTAAACTCACGCCAAAGGTCGACGATATTTCTCGCCATTGTCACATCTATGTTGAACCATTCTTTATGAACACCCGTTTTACCTTCCCGTCGCCTACACTTTTCACAATTCTCTATTCGCCGATATTCCCTTAGTGTTTGATGTACCAAGCCTTCAATCCGCTCTGCCGCACAGGGGATGGGAACCCAAAACTGTAGTAGTGGCTTGGATCCACACGAATCTTCCCAACACTTCAGACGGTAGTCCACAGGGTGCAGCCCCCGACGGCGGGACTCCACACTGTGGCATGTATACCCGATCTTGAGGAATCCTGGAAGTGAATCTCGCGAGTATGCGTATATCCAGCCGCTAGTGGGCTCAGTTGTCTGACGCATGCTTTTGAGGAGCTGTTTGAGTTGAACGAGAGGATACTGTTGTGAATAATGGGCAAGAAGGTCATCTGTTGGAGTTACACTGGGTTCTATAGACGGGGCGTTTGCGTTCTCTAACTCGTCAGTGTCATAAATATCGAAGAGTGAGAGCATTCTGGTTGGGAAGTCATCAATGTCGTAAACATCGAAGAGGGAGAGCATTTTCGTCGGAAAGTCGTCAAAGTCGTAAATATCGAGAAGGGAGAGCATTCTGGTTGGAAAGTCATCCTCTTGCAACGTGATTGCATTAGAAGATGACTGGTCACTAGTGTTCGAAGCCTCCAATACCACAGTAGCAACCTCATCTTGGGGGGCAGCCAGGTGTGCAGTTTCAAAACTCTCCGAGTCATTCCGATCGCCTTGTTCCGAACTATTAAAACTTAGAAGAGAACGCTCTTCGGTATCGTCCTCAAGTCCTCGGTCGCCATCATGGCTTGAGGGTTGGCTGATTCGACTACCACTTGGCTGAGATGCTGCCTCGGGACAGTCAGACGAGTTGCCGGAAACATGACTACTCTCTCCATATTGGTATCTAGACACGCCAGAAGATGAGGAGCGTATAGAGTGTTCCTGGCTATTCCAGTCAGGTGTGCTATATCTGTTGAAAGATGGGGGTATGTTTGAACTAAGAGGAGCAAGAGGTCGGCGGCTGCTAGATGTTGAGGAGGCTGGCCGTGAAGTATAGTCACTCGATGTATTTTCTGATACTGTTGGGGACTCCAAAATGATATCCACAGCATGTCCTAAATTGGACTGAGGATCCCGATATACAGCCAATGGTCGGCGAGAACGTCCTGTAGCGTCATAAGATGTATTTGGTCGGTCGCTATTTCTGTGCTGATCGGCTCTGCCATTTTGGATTGAGAGTGTTATATTGGAATGCGGAGCGGTCGGAGGTGAAATTGGAGAATCGCCACTATCCCCACTTTCGAATAGACCGTTTATTTCCTGAAAAACAGTTTCTGAGGTGTCCTCTTGCTCGGAGTTGTCGTCCTCCTCAGAGTCACCTTGCTGCTGGGCTCGAGCATCATCGAGATGCCTTTCCCAAGAAGTCCGAGTCATATCAGGAGGTACCCAGTGGTACAGACTCGGATTTAGACCATTTACACGGAGATAATCATTCCAGAGATTGCCGCACCATGCTTTCCAGATCCCATTCGCCTGGTTCTGGTGCCAACCGGTTATACCGCAGACAACGCAGGACGAGAGCTTCTTGAGCAACTCGCCCGCTTCAAATGAAGGAATTCTGACTCTCGCGAGCTCAGATAGGAGAACTGGAACCTGTGCTTGATGGGAAAGGTTGATTCGTCGGGAGCAGTGTGGAGAATTCTTAGCATATGGAGCATCGGCAAGGCACTTGTCATATCGTGGGGATATGTGTAAGAATTCCTCAATCCCCACATGCCCGCAAAACTTAAATCTCCTACTGTTATTGCATTGGACAAGAAAGTAAGCAGATGTATAGGGCATTTTGAACGCAAGTATCAGTTTGTAAAAGTCGTATCATCCACGAGAGGCTAAGAGTGCGGAGCCTACAGCAGCTTTGTAGGCTGCAATCGCACCCCTTCTTCAGAGATAACGAAGGGCGAAGCAACCCCATTCTGCCCTCATTCTGCCTTGCAAGGAGAGACCAGTATCAATGCAGGAAATTTGCCAGGGTAAATACGGCAAAAGGTCATGCTGAAGGAGTAGTACAGCCACTGGGTGGGGCTGCAGCTGCCTTCCCTGGACGGTCATCTCTTCACACAGGAAGGCAGAGGCACAACTGTGAGCTATAGCTGCAAGACATGAAGACAGAATCCTTGAAAATAGATGTACAACATAAACCAAAGTAGTAATATCAATACACACCGATGGAAGCAGGTTCGTTGCAGGCGCGCACCATCAGCTAGAAGCTGTTCAAATCACGCGTTCGAAAAGTCGCGCAAGTATCGGCCAAGCCGGTAGGGGGGAGCCAGGGTCCAGGTTTCGTGTGGTAACACAAGCCGCAATTAGAAATATGCCCATGATCACCAACTCTTGAGCACTTAACTCCGTGTTGCGTTTGGCGTGTATCATGTATCGTGTGCCAAAGAGTCAAGCCAAATCGCTTGCGAATGTGGTCCATCAGGTACCGATTGAGATGCACGTGGAAACGGAAAATTGACCAAAATTCCAAAACAAAAGGAGCATTCACTGATTTAATGGAGATGCACTGTCGGAATTGAAGCCAAGATAGATGCGACAAGGCAGTTATGTAGCTTCTGAGGCTGAGAGCTCCTTTTCCCGATTTGGCTATATATAGTGGGGTCATGGAAATGAGACCAGGAGGCCCAGCAAAAACCCACGTCGCCTCGATTTGATCTAAACATAATCGAAGAATTGTAGCTGAGTACTAAACTCAGCATTGAGTTGATGCTCTCTTATATGATAGTTTTGTTGGCTCTTCCAGCAGAAATCTATCTTCATCAGTTCCTTTCATACAGCCAGGTCCACCAGACTGCGCATCCACGGCCTTAATTTCAGCTTGAGAAAAAGCCTGAATCAATTTTAACGCCGAGTATGGCGACGGCTCATCCACCCTTCTACAGTCACTCCAGACACTGCATTTATTCTTGTTCCACTTTCCTGGCCGCAGTACATGCTTGACTGAAGCCTTGTAGCCACCATAGTAGCACGACGACTTAGTTCAGAACATGCAGCAAGAAGTTGTTGAAATCTCTCAGCATCAGCTAGTTTGGAGAGATTACCCAAACATTGCAACCCTTCTTTGATGAGTTGATTGTCTTCTTCGAAATGGTCATGCAGGTTGTGTTCTTGGAAGGTCAAGTTATTAGCGACGAGAATAATAAGTGCAGTTATATAAGTGCAAGCTATGCCCCTATCCAAAGTTAGTTATTCACGCACCTTCTGTTACAACTATCGCGAGCTCTTACCAAACTAGAGCAGTATCGGACAGATTGGCCATCCGGAAGAGCCTCATACACGTTCTTGACGCATCTAAAATATCCGGCTACTCTGTTGGTAGTAGATCTTCTGGTTCAGTCTTGCCTGTACCTAGATCTGGTCCAGCTATATTCTTCTGGCTATAGTTTATCAACTTCTCTATCCATTCCGCGTCGTGTGAAAAAAATCCTATGTGCCGTGTAAAGAGTACGAAAATATGTGAAGTACAGCAATAAATAGTGTCGTATGGCATAAGGAGGCACCGTATTAACGAAGTTATTTGGTTGTAACTCAGCAGGAATCGACCGCCTCCAATCCAAAAGCATATGATAGAGTTGATTCGAATTTGCAAGCCGTTCAAAACCAGACAGCTTGTCTGCCTGCCGATGACGAAACTATTTCACCCCTAATAGAGGCATTTGGAAGAGCTATTTCGCAGATGCGGGCATTGGAAATAGCGTCTCTCACCACCAACATTGCGATCCATGTGTCCTTGGATAGCCACAGGGGGAATATAATCGGTTCAACGTGGGGAATCTGGTTTGCCATTCCTGGAGCATCTTTTGACTTAGAGCTGCAAGAGCATCCTACATTTTACCAAAACGTGGAGCAGCGTAGGCTGATTTTTTATGTCCGGAACTGGCGTCCGAACGAGCACTTGAAGAGCATTCTTCGTGGTGTTGGACAAGAACGGCACGGACAAATGCTCATGGAGGAATATCTCGATTACTAGTCTAGATTTAGGATATCGAATTCCTGTACGTTGATTAATTGGTGTTTGATGCGTAGAGAAGATTCACCAAAAAGAAACGTCTTTAGGGAAGTTAAAGGTACGCGTAGTTTGTACTCCTTGTTGGCATGCCCATTCAGATGTGGTCAGGTCTCAGTAACAGTTTTCCTTAATTGTACCCGAATTCTATTACTTGCGACTAATTTCATTCTCGAATTGTACACCTAAGCTGTTAATCTTAATATCTTATCTTGCCCGTCAGCTAAATTTGAGCAACGGACGAATCCTCAGCTCATTAAAATATTGATACTTGACTCTCAAAGTCTCGAAATATTGCAAATAGATAACACGGCTAGTGCTTACCATGACCAACAATTATCATAATCAATGTGAACACGTCAAAAAGCAAGAAGGCAGCTTTTTATGAAAATATTGTTCAGCATTGAATAGTGGGGAGCAAGGAATATGATATTTTGTGCAGAAAGATGGATGAGTCAATAGTGGCTGTAGCATCTAATGACAGCGTGGCCGTATGTAGGGGCTATCTAAGCTGTATAACTATAGTGGAGATTCTGAAGACATCGAGTTGCTGCTCAAGCCTCGTCCTCGTCCTCATGCGGAGTTTGTGATGATCCGAAAGTTCCGATGATGTCAGGGAGAGGCCATCCACTAGACTCAAATAGGTCTCACTAAGCCTAAATAGGATCTGCGTCTCTGCGCTACATCGACGTCTGATAGTTCAGCCCGCAAAGATCGCATCCCTCGGAGCTTTAATTCAGATGGGCTGCTGTCTCGATTAGACCCTCTTCGAAGTACTACGTACATACTGCAGTATGGACATGGATCAGGAGTCCGCTTCGCGCAGCTCCTCACCGCCAACCAGCCGCGCACCACACTCGCATACACGTACCTCATGTGACTTGTGTAAGCGTCTGAAGGTACCTCTGCCCCCCTTAGGATATGTTGCTGGAAATTAGTTCTAATGTACCTGTAACGCTTATAGATCAAGTGCGAGAGGCAAGGCGAGAGCTGCCTACATTGCATCGACCGTGGCGCAAGATGTGTGACCACCTTAGTGGAACGAAAGAAGAGACAGCCAAATAGGTAATAATACCCATGCTACCCTGACTAGACGGCTAAGCCGTAGCTAGGGCAACCTCATTACTGGATATTGAAAGCCGGCTTAAGCGCATGGAATCGGTCATTACGGCATCAGGGTTAAGCGCGCACTGGGATGGTAGCCCAGAGACCTCAAGTGGGATATCCGATCCCCCTCTCGAAGATCCTGGTAAAATAACGGATAGACTGTCAACTCTCCTCATCAGTGAAGAAGGCAGATCTCGCTATCTGGGTGAGCCACCTCCAGCGTTTCTGCACCTCTGGCATCTAATGACTTCTAATATTAGGCGCTTCATCTGGATTCTCTCTCTTTTCTCCGCAAGGACTTCAATGGATCTCCGAAAAGACTGGAAGCAATGAGCTAGCAGAGTTCATTTCCGGCATATCCTCTAATCTACAAAGCTACATGCCTAAAAACAGTAGCACCGAGCTATATCGTCCATTATATCCATCCGAACGAGAACCGCTTCCGCCCAAAGTCGTGGCAGACCACTATGTTCAATGTAATAATCCTTGATCAATTCAACATTGTGACTGGGCTAAGTTCTTTAGACTTTTTTGATTCCTATAATAGTATATTTCCTCTATTTGACAGAGGAGTGTTCGACAAGAGTTACGACCTTCAATACTCTGGGAACGCACCTAGTGGTCCTGCTTGGTATGCCTGCCTTAATATCGTCCTTTGCATCGGGTGTCTGTTATTCCAAGTTCGGCCGCAAGGGGAACCAAATAACTCCCCAGGAGAGTTAAATTGGAAGAAGTATTTTCGTAATGCCAGCAGCTGCTTTATCGATTTGCTTTTCGAAGATGGCAGTCTTCAGGCCATACAAGCTATAGTCGGCATGGTAGGTATTCTTGGATTGATTTGTACTCAGATTAATGTCTTCATTAGGCTGTCGTCCAACAAATATCTTTGCAGCCACAGGCTGTGTACATCCTAACGGCAGCCGCTGGCCGGCTTGTCCACGGCATTGGACTACACCGGAACTTTAATGATCTTGGGCTGAGTCAAGTAGAAATAAAACAGAGGAATAACGTGTTCTGGATCGTTTATTTCATGGACAAAAGCGTTGCTCTACGATTAGGCCATCCTTCTGTTTTAAATGATGACGATATTGGCATTGATTTGCCCGTGGATGAAATTGTTCAAAGGCGTCTGGATGGATCAACGACATATAGTATATTCCGTTGTCAGGCTCAGCTAGCCAGATTAGAGAGTCGGATTCACACTGAACTATACTCTGCTCGAGCCCTGAGGAAGTCGGCCATGGATCGATTGAGAATGGTTGGCGAGTTAGACAAAGCACTCATGGAATGGAAGGAGGCTTTACCTTTGGAGATACAACCAGAGCGGGCTATCGAATGCGAGGAGGACTATATCTTGCCCATTGTCATGATGCACTTCGCCTATTTCAACTGCCTAACGACGATTCACCGAGTCTCTATCCACCATGGCTCGTGGACGAGTACCCATGTCAGTGAGAGTGGTGCAACTCTACATGATCAGCATCTCAATCCACGGGTCTATGCAAGCCAGTCAATTTGCTTAGCAGCGGCAAGGCAATCAATTCAGCTCCTCCGGTTTGTGGATATCAAGGCTCACTCAACAACTAACAGTGTTATATGGTTCGTGAATCTCTTCGATTTAATATTCTCAGTTACAATAAACCCAGTATCTTTCGTTTATATAATGTTGACGCATTTTATTACTTTCCTTATAATGGATAATTTCTGTACTAATTCGATTTTAGGATGCTCTTGTACTATCCTCTGTCCGGCCTCTTAACTCTATTTGCCACTACTATTCAAAACCCGCAAAATCCACAGGTGACTGCGGATCTGGACCTAATGGAAGTAGTGATCTCCTATTTCTCTGAACCAGTGATTCATGTGAATGACATTACTGCTACAACGGCTCGCATATTTGAAGAACTGGTCAAGGTGGCGAAGAAATATGTCGAAAAGACTGGCTTCAAAGCCTCAAAGCCAACGAAACGTAGTCATGATGAGAGCGATTCAGAGCAAGACATTTCTCAGCAAGCACCAGAGGATTTGAGATCAGCTGAGTCATTTTCTGGATCAAACATTAATTTCGACACCACAGGTCCTGTGGTATGTGCCTTTCTGAGCAGAGCTCCTTTACCTTGCATATTTCAAAACATAGACTGATATTCTACACCTTCTAGCTATCTTCAATCGAGCCTTCTTATCAGAATTTACCAGCTACATCATTCGATGTACCTACTACTGGAGGCATGATGCCGCAGGATATCAATGTTCCGCAATATCCTTTACAGTCTAGTAGCTTCCCTGCCCAGGGCTTTTCAATGCCTACTTCGTCCCAGGTCTCAGATGACATCATGCGACATCCGGATGCCACTTCGATCATACCCGTTGTCTCGGAATATTTCGAATGGGATCTGGCTAACCTATGGAGTTTCGATTTTACGCAGGGCCACCAATGAATCTGAGATGTTTTTTTCGAAGGAAATGACACTACGCAAGTGGCAAAGGGAACCCACGCGGCAAGTACTAGTAGATCCAGTGCGAACAGTCGCACAAGGACCATGACATGAGCACATGGAACTCGACGTCGACAACGGAGCTGCACTTTCTTGGTATATCTTGTATTATACTATGCTTTTGCAGGTAGATCCCTACTCAATATACTAATCTAGTCCAACAGTTCTCTAGGCCAACATTCACGACGATTCTCGATCCATGGTTTGACGAACAGTCCATAAGTGAAGCTACAGCCCACAATATTCCTAACTAGAGCTACATAGCCTATTATATTTATGTAATTGAATATATTGCCCCGGTTGACTATTTCCTAAGAAATATGACAATCCAAGGGTCATTGCCGTATGCATCCACCGTCCTGAGAGCTCGGAAAATCCGAGAGAGATATCGGAACCACGATTCTCATTCCGGGAACAGATTTCTGCCCCATAAAATAAAATAGTTCTAACTGCATCATATGGTCCATGGGCTCAATGAAAGATTTTGAAGTCGGGTATAGAGAAAGTTGTGCATACAATCACATAGCCTCAGCGAGGGTAACTTATCGTTTCGATGGCTTCGAATAATGTTCAATATCTAGCGGACCCCAAAGTGAGTAAGATGGAGCTTTCTTTTATATTGCCTGGCTAATAATATTCTCTTCGTATAGCTATGGAACAAATGGATCAAAAATTGCTGCGCTCTTTAACATAAGTTTCTTCGTTTTCCTGGGAAATATGTATGCTGTATGTATTTTGCTCTCGAATTATTATTGACAGATTATATACAATGTACTCTACTTACGTATGTAAATTTACTTATAGTCCGGTTTAACAAGAGCAGCTAGGAATGGCTTTCCACATCCAGGACTTTGGCAACCTCGCAAATCTAGTAGCATGGACTGTCTTTGCACAGGGCGTAGCCAACTTGCTCAATTGCATTGTGCTACGACAAGCGACTCGTTGTCATTATTACAATATTGATTTTTCTGATTGGAACAATCTGGAGTGCGACTGCAAGGTCGTTTAATAGTTTGTTGGGCTCTCGAATTCTTGCTAGTATTGGCTCTGGGTCTGTAGAATCACTAGAGACTAATATCATTGGAGGTAGGAAATGTAGCTGTGAATGCGCCTCTCACATGTTTGGACTTATTCTTTGAACGAAATTTTGCTGCCGCAATGGCAGTCTATACATTCAGCCTATCGGTCGGATCCCAATTCGGACCTCTCAAAGGCGGTTATTTAATAGCCGCACGGGGATGGTGCTGGTTCTTCTATCGCTTGGTTATTCTTATCGCTGTTAATCTCGCTCTAGTCACTCTCACAATTCCGGAAACTACACACAAGAGGATCTACCTTGCCGATGAGACAGCTGCGGATTATGAGGAGAAGACGAGTGGCCCTAAGCATGTTGAAGCTGTTGAATCTGTCGAGGGCAATGATAGAGCATTAAATTTGGAGGGATTTTCTTATTTCAAGAATGTGCTCTTCGTTCGACATCACAGTATTGAGGGAGGGGCCTTCAAGAAATTACTATATCTCGCTGCGCTACCCCTAGGTTTTATTCTCGTACCGGCGGCTCTCTTTACTACCATACTCTACGGCATTGTTTTAGGATGGTAAGAGCCTAAATTTCAACATATGTTTTTCGTAGATAACATCATGCAGGGTCATTGTTATTCCGACATTAGTTCTAACTCTATTTTCGCCTCCACCCTACCTTTTCACTTCAACACAAATCGGACTATTTTCCCTGGCGAGCTTCATTGGGACTCTCATCTCTTTCCTATTCACTGGCATTTTTACTGATAACCTCTCAAGTATTCTACGGAAACGCAATGGGGGCATTCACAAACCAGAGCACCGCCTACCAGCGATGATCCTTCTCCTACTTATATGTCCTGCAGGCGTTTTCTTATTCGGATATTCTGTCAATAGGAAAGACAAGTACATTTTTCCAGCGGTAGACTTCGCCTTGCAGTCTACAGGACGAACGATGGTGCCTTCGATATTACTATCATACGTTGTTGACTCCTTTCCGGATACCAGTGGAGAAGCACTTGTGCTTATCAATGCAGGGAAGAACTTCATCGCTTTTGGGTTGACGCTGAAAGCGTCGCCTTGGTTGATAAAGTCAGGAGTAAAAATTCAGTTTATCGAGATGGCGAGTATCGAGCAGGGATTGATTTTGATATTCGGGCTTATCCTTCTCTTTTTCTGGCCATGGCTGCGCAATCTCGCCAGACATTCGAGGATATTGTCTCCATTTCACGCGGAAAGATCTTAGGATATTCCGAAGTATTCACTATCTCGGCCACTTTCAAACATGCTTGGTGAGACTTCGTTGCTTCCTTTAGCTATTTATGTAGTAGTAACGGGAATATGGTATGCTTCAAATGACGCTACCTACTTTCTTGTAGCCAAGGTTCTCATCCACTCGTGCACCTCAACCGCCCATACCTCCTCTCTTTCCCTCCCAGTTCCAACTCCATATACAGGGCTGATATGATTGTGCCCCTCAATCACTCTTGTCTCAAAGATGTTGCTACCTACTCCCGTCGATGTAAGCTTCGTGCACAGTTCAGCAAACTCCTTTGCCGGATTGATAATCTCGCTAGCTGGGTCCAACGTGCAGGTCAGGACCAGAAATGGAATTGGCAAAGTCGCGCCAGACTTTTCGACCACTTTGAGAAGTCCTAGTGGCGAGTTTCTTTCAACATCAGGCCCGAAATATGCTTGAAGGGTCTCAGTTCTCTCGTCATGAGCTTCTCGAAAAGAAAATGGAACGGAGAGTAGAATGGCTCCTCTTAATCCCCCAACAGTTCGTATGAAGCCGGATCTCTGGGATGCGAAATTCTCCGCTAGAAGGAATGTTGAGACATGTACTCCGCCTGCTGAATTCCCCATTAGGTAGATATCACGGCCTTCGCCAGCAAATCGTGCATCTGTCCACTCCAAGGCCGCCAAAACATCTTCGCCACCACTGGGGTACTTTACTTCCGGAACAAGGCGATAGTCAGGAATGACAGTGACATATCCCAACTTCGAAAAGAAATGCCCCAAGTTCGTGTATAACAGGCCCTTGACGACAGAAAGTATACGATCGCCACGTACAAATCCACCTCCGTAGAAGAATAACAGAACTGGAGAAGGAGAAATCTTCTCTTCAGATGGGTAATAGATATCTAGCACCTGCCGAGGAGTTGGGCCGTATGAAAATGTCTCCTTCTTTGTAGATAATATGTCGTTAGCGTTTTCAATGAGGAGCGGCTGGTATATTTTCGTAGTCGAGGGAATTATATCTGGGATGGCAGTCCCTAAAGCCGGAAGATGTTCCATTTTGCTTTCAAACTATTGCATGCTGTGTAGCGACATGAAATAGCCACAAATCTGATGGTGAAGGGAGTTGGGTGAGGTTTTAGATTCCCCGGAAATCCTAAAACTCCCCGGAAATCCCGGGTGCCCCGGAACCCTCCCCGAGTCTGGGTCCGCCGTACAGAATCAAACACAGACGACGGCAGCATACATATGATTTATATTTCAAAATTGGAATGTATTTCTTTTATGGTATCTAATTTCGAGTTAGAAAGTAACCAGCATTCTCAACTTCCAGCCAGCTCATACACCACAGTATGACTTCCGAGCCTGTTCCACGCCTCTTGACACCTCCAGGACGACCAGGGCAGCCATATATTAGCTCACTATATAATGGCGAAATGATATACATTCCGGTATCATTATCGAATACTCGATTACTTGTGACCGGGAAAGAAACAGAAAATGCCTTTGCAATAGTTGGCTCCGGTGGCACTGCATCTGCACCTATCGGATTCCACAAGCACAAGGAGGCACATGATGTTTTTCTCTGTTTGAAAGGACAGTGTAACGTGTGGGCCAATGATCAGTGCAGAACCCTGAGCCAAGGAGATTTTGCAAGTGTACCTCCGGTAGAAAAACCCGACTAATTGTTAAGTTAAATTTTCTCCTCACAAAGGCATAGGGAGTAGTCCACCAATACCAGATCATCTCACAGCACACCGAGTTTGTAGGCCTCATTGTTCCAGGAGGGTGGGAGGAATTCTTTCGATTTATTGGAGAGCCTTACGCGGGATGTCTGTTTCCAACCAGCGACGATCGAAATCCAATGGAGGTTCTAATACCTAAGCTGATTGCAGCGTCTGAAAAATTCGACATGATACCCGTGCGAGACTATCCCTATGTCGCACCACAGCCATGGAGTGCGGATGGCGATAATATCCTTCCCCATGGGGTTGCGCCATACTTCTTGCGCGACCATAGTGGTCCCAAATGGATTCTAGGTGGTATTCTCTGTCGGCCACTGATCACTGAAATACAATCAGGTGGTCGCTTTTCCATAGCCAGTATTGAAGGATCGAGTAAACATAAGAAAAGTTTGACCAATGAGTCTGCTGGTATAAAGTTTGAAAAAACTCATCACTGCATACTTGTTACGGACGGAAGTTTCAAAGTCAATGTAGAAGGAAACACCATTAGCTTGGCAGCGGGAGAGCTGATATACATTCCATATCGAACAGCATTCAAGTTTTTCTTCACTGCTGTCTATTCTCAGGCTTATCTCTTCGCGAATGGCGGAGGGATCGAAAGAATCATAAGGACGCTAGGGAAAGAATATGGCCCGCCTACAATTCCGGATGTAGCGGTGGGGGACTGGACAGATGAGCAAGTGAAGGAGCTAGGTGATATACTAGGATATACTCTTCAGTAGGACGATGGAGGAATTGAAATACCTGTAACTTAAGTTAACCACTTGCACTCTTTTATATTGAGATCATGGCGCACACTACTGTCATCCACGATGTGAATAAATAGCAGATTTGCTCCTCACCATATATAATATTGTAATGCATGCCGGTATTTGATATTTCGATAATTAAATGCAAAATGATTGCACTGAGAATCTATTCCTTACCTGTCGAAACCTTGACAGCTACAACTGCCGTATTTCAGTGCCTAATGCGGGGTCAAAATCGCGTGTGGCAAATTCCCTTAATAGCTTGCCCCAGTCCTTCTAGTTTCAGATCTCAACAAGAATAGCTTAATAAATCGCATTGGTCCCAAACACGTCTCCTGGAAAAGCCCGCGTCTCTTTATATTTGGAAGATTGAGACATGAGCACCCCTCCTCAAAACGCTGTTCATTCGCAGGCAGCAAAGAAGTTCAAGAGGCCCCGCGCCTCCCAGGCCTGTGAAAGATGCCGAGCCAAGAAATACAAATGCGATGAAGCGCACCCTTGCGTCCATTGCAAAAGTAAATTCCCGGAGTTAATTTAAAGCTTGCCATGAGCTAATTATCTACAAGGGCATGGAGAAGAGTGTGCATATCAGCGTGCTCCGCCTCAATACTTACGGGACAATACAGCGTGAGTATAGAGATTATAACGTTATGTAACGAATATATAGATTATTGTTGTTGATCTTTAGCAATTTAGATATATTCAGTCGCTGGAAAACAAGATTCAAGAATTGTCATCTCTTTTAAATAAGTCGACTGGCAAGTCGGATGATACAAGACCGCAGCAACCTATTACCCACTGTGTTTTATCACAGCCACTGCCACAAGCCGAGCGTTGTGAATCATTTCCACCTACATATTCCCCAGAAGTATATATATCTCCAATAAGCCCGGAAAGCCTTCACCCGGCGCTGCGGAGTCAATCGCCGAACCTGGATGACACAGATGATGAAACGGAAAGAGATGTCAGCGACATTAATAAACACACCAATAATATCGAGTTCCATGGAAGTACCTCCTCGATTTCAGTTTTGGATTCCGTTGAGAGGAGGCGAACGCTGAAGAGAAAGGAAATACTTGAGGACATTAGTGGCGTGGACAACAATACCTCGTTGATATCAACGTTGCATAATTCGGCATTTGTAAGCCAAACATGGATCGCCCAAGAAGGAAATATGCGAGAGCATAGGTATTACTTCAGCCAGGCGCATATTTTCATTGAGGGCTACTTTGAGAGCTTGCACTTCATACACCCCTTTATAGATAAAAGTTATTTTCTCCTCCGCGCTCGGGATCTTTGGTTTGGAAGCAATATCCAGCCGCAGTCATCCTATATAGCATTTTATTTGGCTCTCCTTTCATTTGGTGCACTGATCCGTGTTTGGGATGAGCCGAAGATCGACGGTATGGGTCGTTTTCAGTGGAGTCGAAAACTGTTCAAAGAGGCCGAAATTTATTTACATGCAGGACGATTTCACAATGACCTCGACACTGTTCATTGCTTATTTCTTATGGTGGGTTTTGAATCCTTGGACACTTTCTCGATGGCTTGTCAGAGATAAATTGGTATTGACAGCTTCCACAGACGAAGATATGTCAAAATGAGCTAAATCCGCATTGTAAGGATGTCTCTTCTCGGTATTTCGATATGTTATTGACATGAACAGTGGCATATATGTATTTAGGACAAGCTATTCGAATGTGTCTTTCCACGGGACTCAATCGTGAACCTACAGACGGCAAGAAGACACAAGGAGAAGTCGCTTCAACATGGTGGTAAGGAACTTACATTTTTCATCATATCCGTTTCCAGTATTTGTATGAAATTACTGGTTCTGTACGGTGTGCATGTCCTCGAATACTACTATTTAAGGACGATAAATATAATCTATCCTAACTATGTTAGATAATGGCGATCCGTGGCTGACATTCTCACAGGGGTTTGTATTCACTCGACATGTAGGTAAAGTTTGGCCTAAGCAGTTTACTTTTTGTCTGAGTGATATCTAGCGAAATGAGTTTTTCACTGGGCAGACCGGACACTCTCGGTCTAGATGAATATCATAATCGAAACCTCCCCAAGGCAAATGACACGGAATACGCTATCATACCATGTATGGTCGATTTTAGCCGTATTGTACGCAAGGTTGCCATCCAAATCTACCACTCGCGTCTCTCACTTCAGCAAAAGCTATTCATTGCACTAAAAATAGAAAACGAGATGAACGAATGGGTAGTCCAACTTCCTCGCCGCATCAAGCCATCCCTGAGAGAAGAGAATACACATCTTGGTGGATTGAGGGATCCAAAATGGTCCAGGCGCCAAAAGCTTGTCCTGGGAATTCGTACGTCTATCGCTCTCCCATTACAGTATTTTCAAACTTACCTAGTGAAAGGATATCACAATGTTCGAATGTTACTATTTCGACCATTCTTGGCACATTCGAGCCGTAACCGACAGGGAACACCAATTAGTATTAGTGAAGGAGTGATCAAGTGCGTGGAATCGGCTCAACAGACTATTCAGACCATATATAACACCTTTAGAACACAAACGTTCTTTCAAACTTGGTACCGTCTTTCATAATCTTCAGATACTTTACTCTCTAAGTATGTGAACTGATAAGCCCAGGTGGTACAATACAACTTACGTCTTATTTGCGGCATCAATTCTACTGCTACTCTTAAACACAAAGAATACAACAGTGTTACTGGAAAGATCTTCTCTACTCGAGTCAGTAGACTTAGCTCTCGAAATATTAGAAGCCATGGACGAGTCATTTGTAGCAAAAAGGCTTGCTGAGCTTATCAGTCAAAATTTAAGGGATGCAAAAGAAGCCGCAATCGCATTACCATTACTTACTGAGCATCCGATTCCAAACTGGTATACAATGCAAATTCCAAATTTGGTAAGTTTTAAAGTCTTGAGTCTACAGCTTGCAATTACTTTAGCTCATGAGCCGTAGGAGCAAAATCCAGAATTTGACTTCTCAGATTATCGCTTTGAAGGCTTGAGTAGCATCTTTGATGATTTGAATAGCTTAGACGATGGGACATTGCCCGGTAGAAACACTCAAGTAGGCTGAGGTGCTGTTCCCATACAGCGTGTGCCAAAAATATTTATACTTTAAAATTTGAACAGCAGCAAACCAATTCCAAAAATCTAGCACATTTCATATAATAATTAAAGCTTGCCTCTTGAATTATATTATTCCATACGGCCACAAATTCTCCATGGACCCGATCTCGCTTATTTTACCCTTATTCCGGTTTAATGTTGACTCCCTTTATGCTCTACTCCCTATATCACGCGTCATAAGTCCCTTGTGCAAGAAGATCATCTCACTTATTTCATACAGTTCTCACTCTCTGTCACTCTCACACATAGCATAACTATATCATCCTCGAGCCAAACAGATGCTCAGTTCCGACCGAATATGCAAGGGGATCAACAGGTGTGGGTCAATTCTCGGAATTCCCGAGTTATCAATATAGTCGAATGTCCACCTCATGGCCAGTCTGATTGTTGGACTTCTGAACGGTATCGTATTCATAGAAAGGGTCTTACTCAGTAATATAATCAATTTGCCTATGAGAGCGCCGTTCCTTGATCTACCTTGATTAACGTTAACTACATTGTTCTCGGCACATAAACAGATACTTGCAGTTATTCTGAGATGGGACAAAGTACGGAAATGGTACATTCCTGAAACTTTACCGCAAGTCCGTATAACGCTAACTTTCATGGTTTCAAGGAGGCTGGAGCGGCTGGACTACAAATCGCCATAGTCGGGGCAGGACTCGCCGGAATCTCTGCTGCAATATCATGTGCACTAGCTGGCCATTCTGTTACAGTTCTAGAGGCAGCAAAGGAGCTTTCAGAGGTGTATTTCCCTATCTTGATTATAGGTCAGCAAGATATTAACTCCTGTCTAGATAGGAGCAGGACTTCAAATCACTCCAAACGGTTCACGCCTTCTCCAAGCTTGGGGGCTACCTCAAACGGTATGGGACGAAGCAGCCGAGCCCACTATTTTGACAGTGCATCGATATTCTGGCAAAATATTGGCCTGTGAACCGGATTTTGACAAAAGAATTCGTTCCAAGTACGGCGCGCCCTTTGTCGACTTACATCGAGTAGATTTACAACAAGCCCTTCACAACCGAGCAATCAATCTAGGTGTGAAGTTTCATCTGAATGAACGCGTGGAGATCGTCGATCCCACTGGCCCAACCCTGGCAACCAAATTGGGACACAGTTACAACGCTGATTTAGTAGTTGGTGCTGACGGCTTATGGTCACGGACGCGAGAGTGCTTCTTAGGCACTGTTGATGAGCCCAAACCAACTGGAGACTTGGCATACCGTATCGTCCTCTCCATGGATCAGATAGAAGAGCCGGTATTACAGCGTTTGATTAGCAACCCGGAAGTGCATTTCTGGATTGGTCCTGGGGCACATGCTGTTGGCTACTCCATAAAAGGGGGAAAGATGTATAATCTTGTGTTGCTGGTACCTGACGACCTACCTGCAGGTGTGGCTAAACAACATGGCAATGTTGAAGAAATGAAAAAGCTGTTCGAAGGCTGGGATCCTATGTATGTGGCCAATCTCGTCACTATGGGCACTGGCTGCTAACTCGTCAATGTGTAGCCTCACACAATTGCTAAGTCACGTCAATACAGTTGAAAAATGGAAACTTATGCACCGTGAGACTGATCAAAATCGAATAATCACTTGTCATTGCTGACAGTATTGTTTGGCAGGAGACGAATTGCCTTCTTGGATCAACGAGGCTGGTAATTTTATATTGATGTAAGGTTCCAATAACATGTCATTAAGTGGGATAACATTGGACTACCAATAACACTCGGCAGAGGTGATTCGTGCCATCCCATGCTTCCATATCTGGCACAAGGGGCAAATTCGTCTCTAGAAGATGGCGCAGCCCTCGGTACAATATTGAAATCTGTCACCAAAAGGGAGCATCTCTCGAAGGCACTGCATAAATTTGAACAGCTTCGAAAATTACGAAGCGAGGCCATAGTTAAGGAAACATTTAAGCAGGTAGGCCACTTTTTGTTTAACTTGTGCCTCAATACTGAAGGACCAAGAGAGACAACTAAATATACTTACCACACTTTCAATATAGAGGAATGATTTCCACATGCGGGATGGACCAGAACAAGAAGCTCGAGACGAGATATTCTTATCGCAGCTTGGCAAAGAAATTGTTGGCGCCTTCCCCAGCAGATGGTTAGGATGTGGCTTCACTATCAGTACAAGCCAAGTTTCTGACTTATATTTAGGACTTGTCCCGTTGTTCAGCATTGGATATATAGTTATGATGCCATAAAAGAGGCTGAGAAGGCTCTAGAAGGAGAAGTGCGAACTTCGGTTAAGAGCCATTGTTGACTAAATGCGGAAGAAGCACCAGAGAATCCGATAAGGGTTGTTTGGTTTTTGCTTTCCGGCCATATTTGCAGAAACATTTAGAGGCCATAATCCTTGCAGGTAGACAAGATAATTTCGATTGTCTCCTTTGTTTGAGTTGTCTAGAGATACGGTAGAAGGCGAATTCGGTGTCGCTAATTTTTTAGTTAATTATTTTTAGCGGGGTCCATTTCCTGACACTTGCGGCTGTGCGCCGCTGCCCCGTTGTACTCCAAAGCACACTAATGGTTATCGCAGAGCGGAGCAATTCTTGCCCAATGTACGCCTCACGCTCAGGCTAACAAGTACACAGTCTGATGACTTTGCACTAGAAAAAAAGCTTATATAAAACCATCGCCGCATTTCTTTCTCACCGAAATTCTGGCTCAGCTGTATTACCGCAGTTAGGGTCCTTTTAGGCCAATGGTAGCTGAATCATACATAGGGGCCGCATATGGCAGTGGCGAATAGCGCATCAATTGTGTTATACATCTTCTTCTCATTAGCATTCCGACTAAGCTATTTGGAGATTTTGTGGTTTGGCCATGTCACATAATTAGCAACATAGAACATTCTGGAAATGAATAGAATCGAGTATAAACCACGATAGTAAGTTATTTAGCTGTAGCGTTCCCCTTACCTCTCTTCTGACTCAGTTAATAAAATATACATATATGAGAAGATAAATTGATTTATACGGCAGCTATTTCTAAAGTAGGTTGACTGCATTAAGAACAGCTACAACGAATGTTCAATAAAATTTAGATAACAAAGAGTTTTTCTAGATTGATATCCGATAATGAGGTTTAAGCCCGTAAAATATCGACGTTTATAAGATCAATCCTGTAACACCCAACAATGGAGTCGAGACGTAACAGTCAACTGTTTATGTGGGACTACAGCGCACCAGTGGCCGCGTCCCAGAGCCGCACCGTCTTGTCGCTCGATGCCGACGCCAGCAGCCTCGAGTCGGGCGAGAAGGCCACTGACCGGACCGAGTCGCTGTGCCCCTCGAGCGTCTGCTGCAGCGCGCCAGTAGCCGCATCCCAGAGCCGCACCGTCTTGTCGATCGATACCGACGCCAGCAGCCTCGAGTCGGGCGAGAAGGCCACTGACCAGACCGAGTCGCTGT